>OZ038398.1:11269138-11626638 GCA_964036045.1 Eutreptiella sp. 'Long Island Sound 2002' | reverse complement strand
GTGCACACTGCACGCACGCATTGTGCACGCTGCATGCACGCATTGTGCACAGTGCACGCACTACCTGCTGACATCATAGATGCCAACAAGACATATAGTTGTGGTGCTCTTGCCTTCACACTTGCTGCATTATTTCCCAAGCTTGGGCCCAGCGTACGTGCTTCAGATCCCCCCTGAACCTATATTCCTGCTCCGTGTGGCTGCTCTCCAAATATATGGGTTTCATTCTGGGGGATGGGGGAGGGTACTTTAATGGATCCTCACCCGATAGAGCAAAACATTCAAGCTCTCAATGATGGGGAACATAATCTCAAACTGCACGCACCGTGTTCTATAATCAGGTGCGTTCCCTGCCTGGTGCAATGTATTGGTACGGCCATCCAGGGATCATTTTGGGGCGATTCCACTGGCTGTGACGTCATGGGTTTCTATTCTGCCTTCGCCACATACTCCAGCCAAATGGCCACGCTGCTCATTGCATACCTGACGTATCGGATCATGTTTTCTACGGTGCCAAAGTGGGAATACGTCGCGCTTGTGGGATTGGCCATCTTTGTGCTCTCTGGTCTGATTTCAATGCTCCCCCCCATTGGGGTGGCCTCTTATGTCAAGTACGATGGGTTCTGTTACACTGATTACCGAGATGTTACACACTGCGTCTTGTGGCTGCTGATCATGGTTCCATGTGTGTTCGGTGTCCTGCTGCTCTATGTTCAGATCTACAAGCGGAGTGGTTTGTCATAGACAGTCCGCTTCGGTCTTCTCGGCTTTTGGTTTGTTTTCCTTTGCGGGTGGGTCCTTGGGATCCCCACCTGTTTACACATATGATGCGCCTGTTGCCTACCCAACGTACAGTGGTCCGCTGCCCACTCCTGCATACACACAGGTGTATTGAGCAGATGCCCAAACTGCATTTTGCCAGCAACTTATTTTGTCTTCTCTTAACGCAACAACCCAGGTGTCCATCCCACATCTCCGTTGCCTCTGCATGGCAGTGTGGTCTGCACAGGTCGGACCGAATGTTTCATCGAACCCATGCCGGCGCCTACGTGCACTTTTGTCGCATCTTGCCCAACGATGAAAAAACGTCCAAAAAATGGCCGTTTTTTGGTCAAAAGTTGAGTTTTTTGGCCTCAGACAAGCGGTTGAAGACCATTTTCCTTCCAAAATCGGCCAAAAAAGGAAGTTTTTTGGTCAAAAATTGAATTTTTTTGCCTTCAGCCAAGCAGTTGAAGACTCCCCCCCCTATTTCGAGGGTGCTGGATGCGAAAAAGCAGGTTGTAGGCACACACAGATCAGGAAAACACAATTTACAGCATCCATATGCACCAAAATTTCCCATTTTTCATGAAAAAAACGGCAAAAAATGGCCGCTTTTTGGTCAAAAATTGAGTTTTTCGGCTTCAGACAAGCAATTGAAAACCCCCCGCCCTATTTTGAGGGTGCTGGATGCAAAAAAGCAGGTACTAGAGAGAGACAGATCACGAAAACACAATTTACAGCATACATTTTTCATGAAAAAACGGCCAAGAATGGCCGTTTTTGGTCAAAAATTGAGTTTTTCGGCCTCAGACAAGCATTTGAAGACCCCCCCCCCCCTATTTCGAGGGTGCTGGATGCGAAAAAGCAGGTTCTAGGCAGACACAGATCACGAAAACACAATTTACAGCATGCATATGCACCAACATTTGTCATTTTTCATGAAAAAAAAACGGCCAAGAATGGCCGTTTTTTGGTCAAAGATTGAGTTTTTCGGCGCCAGACACGCATTCGCAGACCCCCCCCCCTTTTGAGGGTGCGGGATGCGAAAAAGCAGGTTGTAAGGGCACGCAGACGACGAAAACACAATTTGCAGCATCTGTATGTACCAAAACTACCCATTTTTCATGAAAAATCGGCCAAAAATGGCCGTTTTTTGGTCAAAAATTGAAGGTTTTTGGCCCCAGACAAGCAGTTGAAGACCCCTCCCCCCCTATTTTGAGGGTGCTGGATGCGAAAAAGCAGGATGTAGGCAGACACAGAGCAGGAAAACACAATTCACAGCATCCGTATGTACCAAAATTTGTTGTTTTTCATGAAAAATCGCAAAAAATGGCCGTTTTCCGGTCAAAAATTGAGTTCTTTTGGCCTCAGACAAGCAGTTGAAGACCCCCCCCCTCCATTTGGAGGGTGCTGGATACGAAAAAGCAGGTTGTAGAGGCATATATGTCACGAAAACACAATTTACAGCATGTGTATGCACCAAAATTTGCCATTTTTCATGAAAAAACGGCCAAAAATGGCTTTTTTTTGGCCAAAAATTGAGTTTTTTTTGCTTCAAATAAGCAGTTGAAGACCCCCTCCCCCTATTTTGAGGGTGCTGGATGCTAACAAGCAGGTTGTAGGGGCACACAGATCACAAAAAGGCAATTTACAGCATGCGTATGCACCAAAATTTGCCATTTTTCATGGAAACCAACGGCAAAAAATGGCCGCTTTTTGGTGAAAAATTGTGTTTTTTGCTCCAGCCAAGCAGTTGAAGACCTCCCCACCCCTATTTTGAGGGTGCTGGATGCAAAAAAGCATGTTGTATGGGGACACAGATCGCCCAAGCACAATTTCCAGCATGCTAAATACTTAAAAGTGTGTTTTTTTTTATGTTGCAGGTTTTGGGATTTTTGGACGTCATAAAATCCTATGTGAGCAATGGAAGTTGAGGCCCGCCTTTTTCACGCATCCGGATTATGCGGGGAATGCAGAGAAGGTGTTTGAAAACAAGATGGGGAGACCTCAACTTGTGCATCAAATCCGGGAAGCCCTTGCAGGACAGAGGCGGCTGTGTGCAGAAGTACGTGCATATGTAGAATGGGAAGCCCCACGGTGCCTCGGGGTGACACGCAACGTGTCCCCTGCGCAACATTTGCGATGGATGGTGCACAATGTGCTCATGGCCGACACACCTTTTGATGATGAGGTGGAGCTTTTTGAGAAAGGTGTGCAAGTTGCAGCACGGAATGCACAACGGAAGGGGGAAGCCGTTTTGAGCGGTGACCCCGTGAACATGTTGCGTCGATTCCTCATGGAGGACTTACGCTTTTGGTCAATTGGGAAAAGGAAGATGTGGAAGGTTTTGGTGGCGGCGAATGTTGCTTTGAAAGAACTTGTGGACGACACTTGGTGGCGGGAGAATGAGCATAGGGTTTACTTGCCGGTGCTGGAGGACGACTTGGATAAGGAACATGTTGCGAAGTATAAGAAATTGATCGAGACCATTGAGAAGCGGCATCATAATGTGCTTGAAGGAGTTCGAACACAAAATGCATTAGCTAGAGCCCTTGGGGCCGAAGCATCTGAAGATGGGCATTTGGTTAGAGCAATTGAACAAGTGCATGGGTTCAAGCAAACGGAGGAGTCGTGGAGAGAACATTTAGAAGCATACAACATCTTAGCAGGCCGGTTGAGACGTGCTGCCGAGTCACGGGTGCGGCCATGGGCCGAATGTTTATCACGAGATGGACCGCATGTGATTCGAACATATGTAAATCCTGTGGCCATATATGGTCCAGCAGGAGCGGGGAAGACGCATCTGACGATTGCGTTGATGTTGTTGTGTGATGATGTCGGTTTGAATTGGGAAGTCACGAGCTTGACGGCAAATCGATCAGTGCGGATGGGTGGGGTGCATGTGCATCAATTTTTTCGGATGTGTCGTGCAGACGAAAAGTGCCCTGCACCTCGGATAGCACAACTGGCGGCAAATCGGATCCGGAGCGTACCGGTGTTAAGGCGGTATTTACAAGATTTGGATGTTACTTTCATTGATGAGTTGTGCACACTATGAGCCACGACGTTGGCGGCAATGGAAATGATCTTGGGTAAAGTGCGGTGTAGCACGCAGCCATTTGGAAACCTGAAGGTGATTTGCACGGCAGACCACCACCAGTTGCCACCGATAGGAGGCCGGGGCCAAGATGAATCGGCACGATCACTACTTGTGCGTGCATTCTTCTCAAGCATCAAGCTAACAGCACTAGTGCGATGCAGATGCCCGTTGCTTGAAGAAGTGCAGCAACTGATGCGGATACCCACTCCAAAGCAAGCAGATGTTGATAGGATTGACGCTCTACTGCAAGAAGATTGCCACTTTGGGGAGCAGCCTCCAGAAGATGTCATCTACCTTTTTGCCCACAAGGAGACAGTGCAAAAGCGATGTGAAGATGTGGCTGCCAGCATACCGGCACATGAAACGGAGACGTTTAAGGCCGTTGACCAAGAGCTTAAATGGTTCCAAGGAGCAAAGGTGAGGAATAATGAGGGCATTCACCACGCACTGGACAAGTATACAACGATGGCACGGGAGCTTGTGGTGTGGAAAGGAATGCAAGTGATGTTGCGAGGCATCAATCCAAATCCAAGCATTGGGCTTGTGAACTGTGCGTTGGGGAAGGTGGTAGGCTTCTCAAAGGGTGATGTAGAGAGGCCTTGGGTGGAAGTGAATTTTGACCAACCCGTGGACATCCCTCAACCGGTGCGACTACATCGCAAAGAGTCAGAACCCGTGTTGGGCCCGAGCGGGGTGCCGATTAGCCGGCTGCAAATTCCACTTGTGCATGCAGTTGTGTGGACAATGCATATGGGACAAGGGATGACGTTGTGGAAGGTAGCTACCGAGATGATTTGGGGTGACCGGACAAAACGGATGTGGGAGCGTGGCCAGTTGTACATGGCAATTACGCGCCTGCATAAGCTTGAGGACTTTTGGTTACTGTCATATGATAGGCGGTTATTGGAGCACCTGCTCGCGCTTCCAAACCCCACATATCATATGGTTGACGAATGGATAGAAGCAACCAGGCTGAACGGACGGGATGGTACGTTGGGGCCATGCATTGATCCACCAGGAATGCCGGCACGGGTTGAAGAGATACTTCGGCAACCAAGCCGGGCCATCGGAAATCTTGCATTTCCGAACGATGGAATGCTGGTAGTATATCTGCTACAGCAAGGGAACCAACCGTACCGCACGTATTGGGGATATAGTGAACGAACATTTACGCGGGTCGCACAACACAACAGCAATGGACCAAAAGCGACGAAGTATACACGTGGGCGAACAGACTGGTTGCTTGCGTTGTACATCGGAACCTTCGCGAACACGAAAGAAAGAATAGACCGCGCAAAGGAGGGGAAGAATGAGGCAAAGAAACGGATGCTGGGACTTGAGAGTACGGCGCAACATGCTCGGTTGAGGTCGAAGGGCGTCCGTGCATTGCATGACAACGTGCAATTGGCATATGAGTTGACAGCACGGTGGAATGATCGGCATGGTTTGGAGCTACGTGTGGTTGTTGATGATGTCAATTTTGATGCCCTAAGGGAACAACGGCAAGAAGCAGGTGGGTGGCAGTGACATGAGAAAGAAGAAGGCAGAAGGGGGACGTGGCAAGTGAAGAGGGTTCAAGGGAACAGAGCATGCAGCCACAGTGTACTATGCGGTTTGGCGCCTTTTGTCTTTCTTGGTACCGCGCACATACGGCCTCAAATGCTGCTTTTGCACACGGCTTGCCTCCATACCGCATGAGCGTTGGCGTGTCCGGATGATTGGAGATGCACAATTTGGCACGAGGGAGCAAACATGGCGTGAGAGCAAGGACGGAGCGCAAAGTGATGCACAGTGCGTTGATGCAATGGAGGATGCAACGGCAAGAAGCAGGTGTGGGTGGCAGTGACATGAGAAAGAAGAAGGCAGAAGGGAGATGTGGCAAGTGAAGAGGGGGGGGAATGGTACACATAGGCGTGTAAGCAATGACCGGGTAGGGTACATGTATGTAAAACCAGGCAGTTGCATGGAATTGTAGCAGGACAGCTTGAGCATTGTTGGCGGTTGTGCACTGCACAAGCAGGTGCAGAAAGAACTACGAAATGAACAACCAGTTGCCATTGCCCATTGCCCGAAGCAAACTATCTTGTAGATTTGCAGCTCTCAGACCCCCCTATGTACCCCCCCCCCCCCTATGTAGCCCCCCCCCCTGACTGGAGAACTTCCGCAACCACGGCCCCTGGATCCCCCTGTTTGCAAAATTTGACCCCCAACCCTCTATGCAGCCCCCCCCCCCCCCCCGGTTGGAGAACCCCAGCAACCGCTGCCACTGTTTGTTGAATTTCAGCCCCTGGAACCCCTGTTTATAGAATTGGACCCCTTAGCCCCCTCTAGAGTAGCGGAGCCATGGATGACTACATGCACAATTTGACGGCCGGTGCACACAACGCAATCAATATTCAAGGGATCAAGGGAAATGGAAAGTGCACGTTTGGTTGTGTGGTATGAAACAAAAGTGAAGGTGTAGGGGCAGTCAATGAATTGTTTGTGGGGTGCGGAGGCTGTTGCATGTCATGGAAGGGGTTGTGGGAGCGGATTGTTGGGGACACAGTGGCTGGATGGCAGAGCAGAGCACAGCATAGCACAGCACAGCAGAGCACACCACATCACACCACACCACACCACACCACACCACACCACACCACACCACACCACACCACACCACACCGCACCATGCCACAGCACAGCACAGCACAGCACAGCACAGCACAGCAGAGCACAGCAGAGCACAACACAGCAGAGCAGAGCACTGCACAGCAGAGCACGCCACAGCAGAGCAGAGCCCAGCACAGCAGAGCACAGCACAGCACAGCACAGCACAGCACAGCATGCATTGAGGGGTCGGGGGGGGCAGTGATGACATGGGTTGGAGGGTGGAATGTAGTGCGCAATGTGGTCCTTCTCTCTCTCTCTCTCTCAGAGATGCCCAGCCGTGAGGCGGCAGCGGTGAGTCACGCAGCAGGCGTCAGGCACGAGGAGGTCGAGGAGATCGGAGGAGATGCAAATGAGGTATGCTCAGATCAGATCAGATCAGATGTCAGGACTGGGAGCTGCAATTGTGCACAAGAGACAGTTTGGGTGCTCACACTCCAGCGTGGTATGAGGTCATCAATTTCTGCACCCTGTGAAGTCCGCAGCCTGTACTCTGATGTGTACTCTGTGTACTCTGGGAGCTGCAATTGTGCACAAGAGACAGTTTGGGTGCTGACATTCCAACGTGGTATGAGTTCGTCAATTTCTGCACCCTGTGAAGTCCGCAGCCTGTACTCTGATGTGTACTCTGTGTACTCTGATGCTCCAATTGTCCTAAGAAGGAGAGGAGGGGAAGGGGGCCTGTTCCTGTTCCAGACGTCTTTCCTGTTTGTCCGTGTCTCCCAGAAGAACCGCCTCTCCCAGTGTGCCTTTGATTCCTAGTGGTGGCATTGGGTATCGTTTGGAGGGAAGAACATTTGAGGCAAATTAATTGCACAACATGCAGATTCCACTGTGCTGCACAATGCTAGAGCAGAGCAGAGCAGAGCAGTGGACCCGTGGTGTGCAGAGGCAGGGGGTGCTTGCACCCCCTGCTGCTGCGCAAGATGAACAGTGAGGGTAAAGCGCCCTAGCCCCCCCCCCCGGTTTGCAAATGTAAACCCTTGCTGCTGCATGTCATGAACACTGAGGCTGAATGTGTTGTCCCAACCCCCCCCCGAATGGCAAATGTAACTTTCCATTGAGGGACCCCCCCCCACCGCTGCAGAAGCCCCCCCCCCCCCCCAAGTGGCAGAAATTGAGCCCCCCCCTCCCCCCTTGTGGAATGCGAGCTAGCTTGGAAACATGTGTGTTCCACCATGCCAGAAGGTACAATCGCTGTTGTGTGGCAATAAGCAATGTTGAAAAGGTGCTGAAATGGGTACGGATGTTCCAGAGGAGCTGAAAAACTTGCAATCAAAGCAGACATAAACGAGGATGTGCACATCTGGAGAGGGGGCCTCCAAGGGGTACCAGACTTTTGACCACCCATTGCTCTCTTCCCCTCCTGCAATCATCATCCCCTCCTGTGATGCATGCATGTCATTTCTGCACAGGTTTCCAACGAACCCTCCGTGCAGTAGTGCCCTTCAAACAGCGCTTCAACTTTGTCCCCTTCGGAATCTCGCAGCACGGCTGAGAATCTCACAGCCCATGATGCTGCTCTTCTACTCCCACACCCACGTGAGCAGGCCTCAGTGGTATTTTGAAACTCGTCCATGCTCAAGCAAAACCAGCTATCGCAAGTGGCATAGACAACCGCGTTCCGATAATCAGTGTTCATCACCTCAATGTCCTTGCATTGGACCGCGACAGACCCATCCTTCGCAAAGCTTGGGAACGCCGTAGACATTGCAATGCCGCGCCCATCCATCTCCACATATTGTGCCAAATAATCCTCATGGTCAAGTGGCAGACTGATAAGAAACCCAGTTCTTATTCCATTGCAGATGTGTTTCTTACTGAGGCAGCTGCATGGGCTGCTTTTGATAGCATTCCAAGTTCTGATAGTGCATCAGAGGCCCCTTTGTATCCAGACTCCGACCACAAAGCTACAGGCGCAAAAACGTCCCTGCGCTCAGCTGCACAGGTGAATACCCAGCCAGGGACATCGCAAAGTTGTGAAGCCTTGTACATCAACAAGAAACGTTTCGAGGTGCCTGTGGGGTACACTAGTAACTTGCGCCACGACCAACAGAAATGCAATGATATCTGGAAGGTCATTGTACATGACAGGCACAAGTCTTCAGAGATCCGCCTTTCACCTGCGAACCAGGCACGCGCAGAGGCCTTTGAGAAATTGACGGGCCAGAAGTTTTCCAGAGAGCAGCGTGTCTTTCTGCGGGTGTGTGGTCAGTACATGGAAGAAGAATGACAGTGATCCCCACTGTTTGCCTGTCGACACAAGCAGTGTGTCGTGGTTGCTGGGTGGGGACCGTTTTTCACACGCAGAGTGATCCAGCCAGGTTTTTTCTGCTCATTTCTTCTGCAATGCAAAGTGCCACCCACCTTCCTGTACGTTACTGCAGTGTCTGACAGCCATAGTCATCAACACCTGGGACATTTGCATACCAACATATCCGTTCCTGCATTGTATGCTCATTTTCCGGAGCATTGGCAGTCTGCCCAGTCAGTCCCAAGTTCCAGATTCCTTGCTCAGATTTTGTTCACAGGGAGGTTTTTTCACGGTTTTTGTTGCGCATTTCTTCTGCAGTGCATTGTGCCGCCCACGTGCCTGTGCTGCAGTGTCTGCCAGCCGCAGAGGCGCGCAGAGGCCTTTCAGAAATTGACGGGCCAGAAGTTTTCCAGAGCGCAGCGTGTCTGTCTGCGGGTGTGTGGTCAGTACATGGAAGAAGAATGACAGTGATCCCAACTGTTTGCCTGTCCACACAAGCAGTGTGTCGTGGTTGCTGAGTGGGGACCGCTTTTCACACGCAGAGTGATCCAGCCAGGTTTTTTCTGCTCATTTCTTCTGCAATGCAAAGTGCCACCCACCTTCCTGTACGTTACTGCAGTGTCTGACAGCCATAGTCATCAACTCCTGGGACATTTGCATACCAACATATCCGTTCCTGCATTGTATGCTCATTTTCTGGAGCTTTGGCAGTCTGGCCAGTCAGTCCCAAGTTTCAGATTCCTTGCTCAGATTTTGTTCACAGGGAGGTTTTTTCACGATTTTTGTTGTGCATTTCTTCTGCAGTGCATTGTGCCACCCACGTGCCTGTGCTGCAGTGTCTGCCAGCCATAGTGATCAACTCCTGAGAACCCTGCATTCAACACATCCGTTCCTGCATGATATGCTCATTTTTTGCAGCTTTTGCTGTCTGCCCAGTCAGTCGCAACGTTCAGATTCCTTGCTCAAACTCTGTTTAGAGGCATTATTCGGTGCGCAAAGCCGAATGGCATTCCCTCGTAGAGGTTGTTTTCAAGCACTACTCAGTGGGTGCACAATTTTGCGCATAATTTCATGCTCAAGTTTTGCTCGTTTCAAATACCTTCAGATGGCGGTCAACATGCACAGACCAAGGTGCACACAGGGAGGGATGCTGGTTCTGTATTTGTTTGGCATTTCCAAAAATCCAGGGCATTTTAGCCCTTTTCCACAAGGAAGGCGTTCTGTGCATCATTTGCACAGTGGCATGTCCCGAGGCCATCAAGTGGGTTACATCATCTTCACGTAATGTAGTGTGTACTGCAACAGCACGTTCTGCAAGTGCTCAGCCATCTGCTCCGGTGTTGTTGGCATTCTTTACCGTTCTTTGCTTTGTGCCTTGTTTTGCAGGGTTCGCTCAGGAATGTGGATGATTCGTCCGGTGGGGTGCCCCTAGGAACTGCATTTCTGCCTTCCCTCCCCACCCCTGGCTTTGTGTTCTTTTAGTTTTACCAAAATTTCACTTTTTACCTGGCCATCTAAAAAAAAAAGATTCTGCTTTTTTGACGTTTTGAAACATGCGAATGCCTTCTTTTTTATATTTTGGGTTTTGTTGGAATGTTATTTTTTTAGTAGAGAATCCTTTTTTTTAGATGCGAATTCTTTTTGTTTTAGATGTTTTTGCTCAGTTTTTAGCTGTTTTGACTCAAATTTCTAGCACTTTTGTTAAATTTTAGCGCATCTAAAAAAATTGGCGCATCTAAAGAAAGATTGCCCCTATTTCATGCCGTTGCCCCCCACCCCCTCCTTATCTGTGATTTGAGGCATCATGGACCTCGCTGGTTCGGATTTTGGTGCAGATTTTGGGCCTCAGGTCCCCCGTGGTTTTTATGCCCCAGGACCAGAGACGCATTAGACAAGTTGAAATTGAAGGAGAAAGCACCCCCCCCCCCCCGGCGCCCAAACCCACCATCCGCGGGTCCATCCCCCCCCAATTTTTCTACTCTCCCGATGTGGGTGAAGAGCGGAGATAAACAACCGAAATTTGTTTCACACCAATGGCGCGATTTTGGGAGGCCGGAGTCATGGTTTGCTGTACATGCCATAGGTCCTACTGTATAGCAGGGGTTTGGGATACCACTACATGAGGGGTAGAAGATGCGATATAGTTATGATGTGGCTGTGCGGTGCAGAAAAGGCCCCCTGAGGTGCCTCAGGTGTGCAAGGAAAGACAAAGGGGTCAAAAGGAAGAAGTTGCACAGGGGGTGAAAATAGCAGAGTGCTTGCGTATCATCATCAGGGTCATTGCCACAGTCTGCTTCATCAGGAATCAATTTTGCCAGATCCAAATTTACTGCTTCACTATTGAGTAGCCCGGTTGGCCATGCACCGCAACGTTTGTCGACAAGGAAGAAAGGTTTTTTTTTCACGAAACAAGCATAGGGAAATATAATGACCATCCGTATCTCAATAGGAAATAATAATGACCAAAGTGACCATGCACACAGGAGCAACCAATAACAGTGACAATCTAAAGTGTACAAGGAAATCACAGCAAACACCCGAAGAATAGAACCGTACCCATTGGCAGGTGGTGTCAAAGAGAAGCCCCCCCCCCCCCCGCGCGCTCCCCTTAATGAGGTTTTACACCCCCCCCTCCGTTTTTTTTCGTCTGTTCCAACGTGGCATGCTCAGAGAAACCTGTGTATGGGTTAATGGCCTCATGACCCTTGGTTGGAATCTGTATATCGTTTCGAGCCTTCCCTGATTGGGATCAATGGCTTGGGGAACCCCGCTGTTTTAGATGTTAGGGTTGTAGATCCTACTCTCTTTGTGGACCTTTTTTGTTTTTGTTTCCCACCTGAGAAATCTTGGCCGTGCGATTTGGGCTATATGACCCGCCCCGTTATGCGTTTGTTGTCCGAGGACCCACTGTTTGTGATTTCTACACCCAGCGCGTAGGCGCTTCTAGCTACCACGAACACTGACTGATGCCGTTCGTCTGTTTGGGATGTTTGGCCCAGTCCACTAACCCAGTTGCCCAACCACAAATGTCAATCAAGGTGTGACATCATTTTAGCAAAATGACTCCTGCTTTTGCAAAACGTGTCTGCTTGCACCTCCGTCTTTTCACATTGTGCCACCCAGACCGTGTTTCCAGAATGAGAGCACCCAATTTTCACCCAACCTTCTTAGCTGTTGAATTGGAAACTTTCTAGCAGTTCGGTTGTTTTCGGTTGTTCATCTCCGCTCGTCACCCGCATTGGGAGAGTAGAAAAATTGGGTGGGGCATGGACCCGCGGAGGGTGGATTTGGGTGCCGGGGGGGGGGGATGCTTTCTCCTTCAAATTCAACTTGTCTAATGCGTCTCTGGTCCTGGGGCATAAAAACCACGGGGGGACCTGAGGCCCAAAATCTGCACCAAAATCCGAACCAGCGAGGTCCATGATGCCTCAAATCACAGATAAGGAGGGGGTGGGGGGCAACGGCATGAAATAGGGGCAATCTTTTTTTAGATGCGTCAATTTTTTTAGATGCGCTAAAATTTAACAAAAGTGCTAGAAATTTGAGTCAAAACAGCTAAAAAATGAGCAAAAACATCTAAAACAAAAAGAAATTGCATCTAAAAAAAAGGATTCTCTACTAAAAAAATAACATTCCAACAAACCCCAAAATCTAAAAAAAAAGAAGTCATTCGCATGTTTCAAAACGTCAAAAGAGCAGAATCTTTTTTTTTAGATGGCCAGGTAAAAAGTGAAATTTTGGTAAAACTAAAAGAACACAAAGCCAGGGGTGGGGAGGGAAGGCAGAAATGCAGTTCCTAGGGGCACCCCACCGGACGAATCATCCACATTCCTGAGCGAATCCTGCAAAACAAGGCACAAAGCAAAGAACGGTAAAGAATGCCAACAACACCGGAGCAGATGGCTGAGCACTTGCAGAACGTGCTGTTGCAGTACACACTACGTTACGTGAAGATGATGTAACCCACTTGATGGGCTCGGGACATGCCACTGTGCAAATGATGCACAGGACGCCTTCCTTGGGGAAAAGGGCTAAAATGCCCTGGATTTTTGGAAATGCCAAACAAATACAGAACCAGCATCCCTCCCTGTGTGCACCTTGGTCTGTGCATGTTGACTGCCATCTGAAGATATTTGAAACGAGCAAAACTTGAGCATGAAATTATGCGCAAAATTGTGCACCCACTTAAGAGTGCTTGAAAACAACCTCTACGAGGGAATGCCACTCGGCTTTGTGCACCGAATAATGCCTCTAAACAGAGTTTGAGCAAGGAATCTGAACGTTGCGACTGACTGGGCAGACAGCAAAAGCTGCAAAAAATGAGCATATCATGCAGGAACGGATGTGTTGAATGCAGGGTTCTCAGGTGTTGATCACTATGGCTGGCAGACACTGCAGCACAGGCACGTGGGTGGCACAATGCACTGCAGAAGAAATGCACAACAAAAATCGTGAAAAAACCTCCCTGTGAACAAAATCTGAGCAAGGAATCTGAAACTTGGGACTGACTGGGCAGACTGCCAAAGCTCCAGAAAATGAGCATACAATGCAGGAACGGATATGTTGGTATGCAAATGTCCCAGGAGTTGATGACTATGGCTGTCAGACACCGCAGTAACGTACAGGAAGGTGGGTGGCACTTTGCATTGCAGAGAAAATAAGCAGAAAAAACCTCGCTGGATCACTCTGCGTGTGAAAAGCGGTCCCCACTCAGCAGCCACGACAGACTGCTTGTGTGGACAGGCAAACAGTGGGGATCACTGTCATTCTTCTTCCATGTACTGACCACACACCCGCAGAAAGACACGCTGCTCTCTGGAAAACTTCTGGCCCGTCAATTTCTCAAAGGCCTCTGCGCGCCTCTGCGGCTGGCAGACACTGCAGCACAGGCACGTGGGTGGGACAATGCACTGCAGAAGAAATGCGCAACAAAAACCGTGAAAAAACCTCCCTGTGAACAAAATCTGAGCAAGGAATCTGGAACTTGGGACTGCCTGGCCAGACTGCCAATGCTCCAGAAAATGAGCATACAATGCAGGAACGGATGTGCTGGTATGCAAATGTCCCAGGAGTTGATGACTATGGCTGTCAGACACTGCAGTAACGTACAGGAAGGTGGGTGGCACTTTGCATTGCAGAAGAAATGAGCAGAAAAAACCTGGCTGGATCACTCTGCGTGTGAAAAGCGGTCCCCACTCAGCAACCACGACACACTGCTTGTGTGGACAGGCAAACAGTGGGGATCACTGTCATTCTTCTTCCATGAACTGACCACACACCCGCAGACAGACACGCTGCGCTCTGGAAAACTTCTGGCCCGTCAATTTCTCAAAGGCCTCTGCACGCCTCTGCGGCTGGTAGACACTGCAGCACAGGCACGTGGGCGGCACAATGCACTGCAGAAGAAATGCGCAACAAAAACCGTGAAAAAACCTCCCTGTGAACAAAATCTGAGCAAGGAATCTGGAACTTGGGACTGACTGGGCAGACTGCCAATGCTCCGGAAAATGAGCATACAATGCAGGAACGGATATGTTGGTATGCAAATGTCCCAGGAGTTGATGACTATGGCTGTCAGACACTGCAGTAACGTACAGGAAGGTGGGTGGCACTTTGCATTGCAGAAGAAATGAGCAGAGAAAAAATCTGGCTGGATCACTCTGCGTGCGAAAAACGGTCCCCACTCAGCAACCACGACACACTGCTTGTGTGGACAGGCAAACAGTGGGGATCACTGTCATTCTTCTTCCATGTACTGACCACACACCCGCAGAAAGACACGCTGCTCTCTGGAAAACTTCTGGCCCGTCAATTTCTCAAAGGCCTCTGCGCGTGCCTGGTTCGCAGGTGAAAGGCGGATCTCTGAAGACTTGTGCCTGTCATGTACAATGACCTTCCAGAAATCATTGCATTTCTGTTGGTCGTGGCGCAGGTTACTAGTGTACCCCACAGGCACCTCGAAACGTTTCTTGTTGATGTACAAGGCTTCACAACTTTGCGATGTCCCTGGCTGGGTATTCACCTGTGCAGCTGAGCGCAGGGACGTTTTTGCGCCTGTAGCTTTGTGGTCGGAGTCTGGATACAAAGGGGCCTCTGATGCACTATCAGAACTTGGAATGCTATCAAAAGCAGCCCATGCAGCTGCCTCAGTAAGAAACACATCTGCAATGGAATAAGAACTGGGTTTCTTATCAGTCTGCCACTTGACCATGAGGATTATTTGGCACAATATGAGGAGATGGATGGGCGCAGCATTGCAATGTCTACGGCGTTCCCAAGCTTTGCGAAGGATGGGTCTGTCGCGGTCCAATGCAAGGACATTGAGGTGATGAACACTGATTATCGGAACGCGGTTGTCTATGCCACTTGCGATAGCTGGTTTTGCTTGGGCATGGACGAGTTTCAAAATACCACTGAGGCCTGCTCACGTGGGTGTGGGAGTAGAAGAACAGCATCATGGGCTGTGAGATTCTCAGCCGTGCTGCGAGATTCCGAAGGGGACAAAGTTGAAGCGCTGTTTGAAGGGCACTACTGCACGGAGGGTTCGTTGGAAACCTGTGCAGAAATGACATGCATGCATCACAGGAGGGGATGATGATTGCAGGAGGGGAAGAGAGCAATGGGTGGTCAAAAGTCTGGTACCCCTTGGAGGCCCCCTCTCCAGATGTGCACATCCTCGTTTATGTCTGCTTTGATTGCAAGTTCTTCAGCTCCTCTGGAACATCCGTACCCATTTCAGCACCTTTCCAACATTGCTTATTGCCAGACAACAGCGATTGTACCTTCTGGCATGGTGGAACGCACATGTTTCCAAGCTAGCTCGCATTCCACAAGGGGGGAGGGGGGGGCTCAATTTCTGCCACTTGGGGGGGGGGGGGCTTCTGCAGCGGTGGGGGGGGGTCCCTCAATGGAAAGTTACATTTGCCATTCGGGGGGGGGTTGGGACAACACATTCAGCCTCAGTGTTCATGACATGCAGCAGCAAGGGTTTACATTTGCAAACCGGGGGGGGGGCTAGGGCGCTTTGCCCTCACTGTTCATCTTGTGCAGCAGCAGGGGGTGCAAGCACCCCCAGCTGCTGCACACCACGGGGTCCACTGCTCTGCTCTAGCATTGTGCAGCACAGTGGAATCTGCATGTTGTGCAATTAATTTGCCTCAAATGTTCTTCCCTCCAAACGATACCCAATGCCACCACTAGGAATCAAAGGCACACTGGGAGAGGCGGTTCTTCCGGGAGACGCGGACAAACAGGAAAGACGCCTGGAACAGGAACAGGCCCCCTTCCCCTCCTCTCCTTCTTAGGACAATTGGAGCATCAGAGTACACAGGGTACACATCAGAGTACAGGCTGCGGACTTCACAGGGTGCAGAAATTGACGACCTCATACCACGTTGGAATGTCAGCACCCAAACTGTCTCTTGTGCACAATTGCAGCTCTCAGAGTACACAGAGTACACATCAGAGTACAGGCTGCGGACTTCACAGGGTGCAAAAATTGACGACCTCATACCACGCTGGAGTGTGAGCACCCAAACTGTCTCTTGTGCACAGTTGCAGCTCCCAGTCCTGACATCTGATCTGATCTGATCTGAGCATACCTCATTTGCATCTCCTCCGATCTCCTCGACCTCCTCGTGCCTGACGTCTGCTGCGTGACTCACCGCTGCCGCCTCACGGCTGGGCATCTCTGAGAGAGAGAGAGAGAGAAGGACCACATTGCGCACTACATTCCACCCTCCAACCCATGTCATCACTGCCCCCCCCGACCCCTCAATGCTTGCTGTGCTGTGCTGTGCTGTGCTGTGCTGTGCTCTGCTGTGCTGTGCTCTGCTGTGCTGTGCTGTGCTCTGCTGTGCTGTGCTCTGCTGTGCAGTGCTCTGCTGTGCTGTGCTGTGCTGTGCTGTGCTGTGCTGTGCTGTGGCATGGTGCGGTGTGGTGTGGTGTGGTGTGGTGTGCCGAAGGCGCTGTTACCAAAGGGCAAAAGGCCGGGATGTCTACCCACGGGTAAAGGTAAACGGGCTGGGCTGTGTGTGTTGTGTGCGCGCCGTGCGGAAGTGTGTAGGCCTCGGCAGGGGAAGGGGGAGTCGGGGAGACCTGGTGAGTTCGCCTCTGGCGACCGCGCTTATTCCAGGAGCTCCCGCTGCACCCCTTCCCTTTCTGCTTGCTGGTGCAGGCGCAGCTCCTGCAACGCCCACGCCATCGTGCTGCCCGGGCCCAGGCGGGCCTTCAGCAGTGTGGCACGCGCCTTGGCGTGGGCGTACCAGATCCGTATGGACTCCTCCACGACGTGGCGGAGGAACTCCGTGCCCAGCGAGTGGGGCCCCGTACACTCCAGGTGGGCCAGCTGCATGGAGGGGGTCCGCAGGGCTGCCGCCCACTGCTCCAGCACAGTCGGTTCCCACAGCTGGTGACGCACTGGGGCCGCCCGTGGCCCCACCTTCTGGTCGAGCCACGCTGCGAGGCGCCGGCGGGCTGGCCCCCACTCGTGCGATTGAGCCGAGCAGGCCCACAGGTGGGGCGCCGTCTCGGGCTGTGTCCCGCACAGGAGGCACGTTGTATCCAGCACCGTGCCCCGGTGGGAGGAACGGTGGGCCAGGACGGTCATGGTCGGGACGTTGTCCATGCGATGCCCCGTGATGTGGCGCTGCTGGTCGTGGTCGAACCAGTCCAGGGGGAGGCCCCCCCCTGGCATGAAGTTTACCCCCCAGCGGGCCTCGTAGATGGCTCGCGCCGGTATGGAGGCCCGGTCCTGCAACCAGTCACTCAGCGCCGTCGGGAAGAGCTGGCACTGGTCGCGGAAGGGCACTGGGGGGATAAATGAGTAGGGGCGCCTGAGGAGCCACGTGAGGTCTACCTCCGGCGGCTGCCGCGTCGCTGCGTCCACACGGACGTTGAGGTCCGTGATCCAGTGCGACGGTGTGGTCACCACATTGATGGCAGACCTCGGGGAGAGGCGCTGCCCCCCCAGGACAGTGGCGTAGAGGTGGTGGATGCCATCTCCGCAGTGCCCTCCTTCCTGGTACGTGCGGAGGGCCCCCACTGCTGCCTCCGAGTCCGGCACCAGCCAGTAAACCCCCTGCTGTGTCGCCAGCCGGCGGGCATACGAGAGGAGGGCCATCGCTTCTCCCTCCTGGGAGGTGCCCACTCCTGAGGCCACCTGGGCCTGATACTCCCCAGGCCCGCTCTGGACGACCCCGGCCATGGCCATACCCGCCTGCGTGGCCCCTGCATCCACCGCCACGACACTGCCCCGGAGGGTCGCCAGCGCAGGCAGGTCATGGAACCAGACGCCTGGGCGAGTCTCAGGGGCCAACACTCGCGGGGGGTCGGTCGCCCGGCCGTGGGGCGCCAGGAGGGCCATGTCCCCATGGTGCTCCCTGAGGTGAGTGCGCAGGGCCTGGTGTAACTCCGCTGGCACTGTCCCCACCGTATCGAGGGAGTAATAGAGGGGTCCCTTGTGCGGGTGCCCCGGGCATTTGTGCGCCATGCACTCCGCTGGATACTGGAAGCGCGCCACCGGCGCCGGGGCTATGGCGATCCACGGAAACGGCGGCAGCGTCGAGGTGATCGTCACGAGAGGGGCCTGCGATGTGCTGGCCCAGTTCCAGTAGGCGGCAGTCGGGGGGGCTGTCGTCCACACGACGGTGGGCGCCCTGACCCCAGTGCGCTGGAGCTGGGCCAGGGACTCATGCCGGTGGTCGCCCCACAGCTGGGCGTGCAGTGGCGCATCCACCTGCACTTGGATATCCAGGAGGGCCACCAGGAGGCGGTGGAGCCTGGTGTCGCTGGGCAGGGTGCCCGGGGGCTGCTGGCACACCCGGGGTTCTGACACCCAGCCCGCGGTCTCCATGGTGTCCTGCAGGGCCGCGGTCATCCGGAGGGGCTGTCCCCTATGGTATATCGTCTCCATTCGGGTGGTATTGGCCGCCCGGCCCCCCACGATGACTTCCGCCTGACAGGTGGGCACGGCCCTCGGGATCCAGTCCTTGGGCGCCGCCTGCCATCGCGGCGTGGGTTCCCTCAGGATCGGGACCAGTACCGCTGCGTGGCGGGCCAGCCACGCCCGTAGCCCTGGGATCCCCTTGCGGGCTGGCGCTCGTCTCTTCAGGGCTCGCTCCGGCAGCACCTGGTGATTCTCCGTGTAGAGGTCGCCGAGGTGATGGTAGCCCAGGGCCTGTACCGTTTCGTACACCGTCGGGGGGACGACCACCTGCGCGACGGCGCCATACAGAGTTGTGTACACTTCCACCCGGGGGGCAGGGGCCGCCGCTGCCGCCGATCGCGGCCCACCGGGACCTCGGACCAGGATGGGGGTGGTCCCTGAGCACTGGCCGGGCATCCACATGGGCATGGCCACCTCATCCACGACCCGCTGCAGCGTGGCTATGAGGTGGGGGCACTTGGGGTGATGCGTGTACTGCCCCGGGGTAAGCACCGCCGGGCAGCCCCCCCTGAGCGCCTGGTGCGTTTGCAGGTAGTAGGCCTGGGAGTCCCAGAACTCCTGCTTGGCCCAGGCCACCTGCCGAACCCACTCTCGAACTACCGCCGCCTGCCACGAGTGCTCTGACCGAGTGAGACCCTGGCACCCATGCTCCCAGGGTCCCCAGAGCGCGTCGGTATGAGCGTGGCGGGAGATGCCCGTCACGTGCTTGTATGCTCGCACCATGAGAGCATTGTTTGCCGCGTGTACCTTGGCCGTGGGGCGGTACACGCTGGCCAGGGGGAGCAGCTTGCTCGGGAGCTTGGCCATGAGCACCATCATGGCCGCGTCCGGGGAGAGCCGCTGGGGGCGGAGCTGTGTCCAGAGCTCCGCCCTGACCTCCGGCAGGTTGCGGGGGGCCGTAGGCGCCCCCTGGAGGTAAATGTCGGTTCCCATATATCGGAGGACCCTGGAGGGCTGTATCTCCGGGGCCCCTGCCAGTGCCTCCTGCCGCTCGTCCGGGGTACTCGTCACCCACGCGCGGCCTAGGTGGCGGGCCACGGCTGCTGGCGTAGGCGACCGTAGGGGCCGTGGGTCTGACGTGGAGCCGTGCTGGATCTTGCGGTCAGAGACGTCCACCCGCAGGATTCCCTGGTAGTATACCCGCTGATCCAATAGGACCCCCTGTATGGGGTGGGAATCGCCCCGCTCCAAGAGGACGATCGTGTCGTCCACCCACATGAGTCCCGGGAAGCGGAAGGGCTCTACCGCCGAGGACCGGTATGCGATGTCCATGTATCGCAAGAAGGGGAGCGCCGCCGTCGCCCCCGCATGGACCCCCTGGACGGTACCCTGAGGCGTACCCAGGAGTTGCGTCAGGGTGTGGGACTGCCAGGGGCCCAAGGGCAGGGTGTAGGAGAAACCCTCGGTATGGGTGGCGAGGTGGTCGGCCTCTCCCAGGCCCACCCGGGCTCCCACTATAGAATGAATGTCCTGCGCGATCACGTCGAAGAATTTTGCGAGATCCGTGATCAGGACGTCCACTATCCGGTTTTGAAGCCTGGCCAGGTCCAGCTTCATATGCACCGTGCGGACGACCTCCTGGAGGGAAATCCCCCGCATGCCCCCGACTAGGCAGGGGCCCCCCAGGGCCCGCTCGTAGACGGCTGTCGCCACGGCATAGAAGGCCGTGGGCTCGAGTTTGGAGACGTGGGAAGAGATGGTTATCCCCCGGAGGTTCGCCTCCTGGACCGGCTGGTCCGGGTTTTTTAGGGGCAGGGTAACCCGCCCCCGCCTGCCCACCGTGCGGCTGACTGGGGGGCTGCGCACCACGGTGCACAGGGTCTTCTGGTCCGCGTCCATCAGGTGTCGGTACCAGGAGATATCGATGCAGATGTCCGCTTCGGGTAGGCGGAGGTCGGGGCCGCGGGCCTTCCCCAACTGCACCTCCCAGAGGTGGCGGGGCTGGACATAGTCGCCGCGGGCTGGCGGGGCATGCTGCGGCAGCAGCCCCAGGTACCTCTGGAAGTGGGCCCATCGGTCGGGGTCATCTCGGATCCGGTAGCTATGGCTGTGGCTATAGCTGTGGCGTGCTCTGCTGTGCTGTGCTCTGCTCTGCTGTGCTGTGCTCTGCTGTGCTCTGCTGTGCTGTGCTGTGCTGTGCTGTGCTGTGCTGTGGCATGGTGCGGTGTGGTGTGGTGTGGTGTGGTGTGGTGTGGTGTGGTGTGGTGTGGTGTGGTGTGGTGTGGTGTGGTGTGATTTGGTGTGCTCTGCTGTGCTGTGCTATGCTGTGCTCTGCTCTGCCATCCAGCCACTGTGTCCCCAACAATCCGCTCCCACAACCCCTTCCATGACATGCAACAGCCTCCGCACCCCACAAACAATTCATTGACTGCCCCTACACCTTCACTTTTGTTTCATACCACACAACCAAACGTGCACTTTCCATTTCCCTTGATCCCTTGAATATTGCGTTGTGTGCACCGGCCGTCAAATTGTGCATGTAGTCATCCATGGCTCCGCTACTCTAGAGGGGGCTAAGGGGTCCAATTCTATAAACAGGGGTTCCAGGGGCTGAAATTCAACAAACAGTGGCAGCGGTTGCTGAGGTTCTCCAATCGGGGGGGGGGCTGCATAGAGGGTTGGGGGTCAAATTTTGCAAACAGGGGGATCCAGGGGCCGTGGTTGCGGAAGTTCTCCAGTCAGGGGGGGGGCTACATAGGGTTGGGTTGGGTTGGGTGAAGGCCTCACCTGGTCGCCTACCCACGGTCCGCGCCGCCTTCCCTGCCGGACCCGACCGGGCGGCTGTACCAGGGTGTCCGGTCACAAGGCCTACCGGACTGCTGACCGCCCCCAGACCCCGCGGTGGCGCTCGCGGGCGGGAGATGCCGCCGTGCCTGTGTGTATGTGCCCTTGTGTGTTTGTGGAGGGGGGGGGGGGGGCTGTGGCACATCTGCTTGCTCCATTGTTGTTCGGCGTTGGCGCACATGGTGCGGGGAAGTGTGTGCCTGGTGCTCCAGGCCCCGGCAGGGAGGCTGGAGAGCCTGACTCTGAGCCCGCCGGGGGAGATGTGGGCCTGGGCTCGCAACCTCCACGTCACTAGGACATGCTACCCAACCACTCCACGACTGCCTGTTGGCACGGGAAGGCGGTGGTACGTGGAACGACTGGGGTCAGACCCGCACTCCTTGACTGCCTTAGGCACAGGTGGTGCTGCCACGCGGGCTGGGTCCGGCTCCCCACGGCCGAGGGCGTACCGCGGGCAGGTGGAGGGGCACCAGGGCGCAAAGAGTGCTTCCCTGCCCTGGGTGCCACCGGTGCTGGCTGCACTGGCTGCGGCGCTACACCCCGCGTAGACGAGGGGGCCCAGAGGGCACCACACCCGAATGGCCTCTCCGTTGAGGAAGGGGGGGGGGGGGGCAGGGGTCGGCAGGTGGCTGTCTGGCCTCCAGGGGTCGCCCACAACTGCACTGGAGTGCACGGGGCTGTGCTGGCCTAGGCGTCTGTGATGAAGTTGGAGGGGCACGCGCACACCTGGAGGTTCCCTGTGCAGGTCGCTCAAGGGATACCCACAGCGGTCAAGCTGTGAGCCCTTCACAGCCTCCACTTTTTAGGCCCTGAGGGCGCCGACTCCGTGCACCCCTCCCGTCGGGGGCGCAGGCTGGGGGGGGGGGGGGTTAGTGGTGGATGGGTCTACCTGCTCACTTGTTTGGGAGAGGAGGACCACCTGCTGGGTTACCATGCGGGTCCCAGATCCCAACATACTCGTCGTTCGGCGTCCGCTCCCTGTCCGTGAGGGGTGGGACCTCGATCACCATGTGACGGCCTGCAGTGAGGGTGCGAGGGCATGCTGGGGGGGGGGGGGGGGGTGCTGGGCCTGCTTTCGGTCCGGCCCCATTTCTGTTGGGGGGGGGTAGGGGCAGCAAAAGGCCTGCTCCCCTATTTCCTGGTCCCCAAGGGGAACCAGCCCACGGCCCGCGTCCTCGCTTTGTGGTGGCTGAAATTTGGGCCGACTGGGGGGCTACATAGGGGGGGGGGGGGTACATAGGGGGGTCTGAGAGCTGCAAATCTACAAGATAGTTTGCTTCGGGCAATGGGCAATGGCAACTGGTTGTTCATTTCGTAGTTCTTTCTGCACCTGCTTGTGCAGTGCACAACCGCCAACAATGCTCAAGCTGTCCTGCTACAATTCCATGCAATTGCCTGGTTTTACATACATGTACCCTACCCGGTCATTGCTTACACGCCTATGTATACCATTCCCCCCCCTCTTCACTTGCCACGTCTCCCTTCTGCCTTCTTCTTTCTCATGTCACTGCCACCCACACCTGCTTCTTGCCGTTGCATCCTCCATTGCATCAACGCACTGTGCATCACTTTGCGCTCCGTCCTTGCTCTCACGCCATGTTTGCTCCCTCGTGCCAAATTGTGCATCTCCAATCATCCGGACACGCAGACGTTCATGCGGTATGGAGGCAAGCCGTGTGCAAAAGCAGCATTTGAGGCCGTATGTGCGCGGTACCAAGAAAGACAAAAGGCGCCAAACCGCATAGTACACTGTGGCTGCATGCTCTGTTCCCTTGAACCCTCTTCACTTGCCACGCCCCCCTTCTGCCTTCTTCTTTCTCATGTCACTGCCACCGACCTGCTTCTTGCCGTTGTTCCCTTAGGGCATCAAAATTGCCATCATCAACAACCACACGTAGCTCCAAACCATGCCGATCATTCCACCGTGCTGTCAACTCATATGCCAATTGCACGTTGTCATGCAATGCACGGACGCCCTTCGACCTCAACCGAGCATGTTGCGCCGTACCCTCAAGTCCCAGCATCCGTTTCTTTGCCTCATTCTTCCCCTCCTTTGCGCGGTCTATTCCTTCTTTCGTGTTCGCGAAAGTTCCGATGTACAACGCAAGCAACCAGTCTGTTCGCCCACGTGTATACTTCGTCGCTTTTGGTCCATTGCTGTTGTGTTGTGCGACCCGCGTAAATGTTCGTTCAATATATCCCCAATACGTGCGGTACGGTTGGTTCCCTTGCTGTAGCAGATATACTACCAGCATTCCATCGTTCCGAAATGCAAGATTTCCGATGGCCCGGCTTGGTTGCCGAAGTATCTCTTCAACCCGTGCCGGCATTCCTGGTGGATCAATGCATGGCCCCAACGTACCATCCCGTCCGTTCAGCCTGGTTGCTTCTATCCATTCGTCAACCATATGATATGTGGGGTTTGGAAGCGCAAGCAGGTGCTCCAATAACCGCCTATCATATGACAGTAACCAAAAGTCCTCAAGCTTATGCAGGCGCGTAATTGCCATGTACAACTGGCCACGCTCCCACATCCGTTTTGTCCGGTCACCCCAAATCATCTCGGTAGCTACCTTCCACAACGTCATCCCTTGTCCCATATGCATTGTCCACACAACTGCATGCACAAGTGGAATTTGCAGCCGGCTAATCGGCACCCCGCCCGGGCCCAACACGGGTTCTGACTCTTTGCGATGTAGTCGCACCGGTTGAGGGATGTCCACGGGTTGGTCAAATTTCACTTCCACCCAAGGCCTCTCTACATCACCCTTTGAGAAGCCTACCACCTTCCCCAACGCACAGTTCACAAGCCCAATGCTTGGATTTGGATTGATGCCTCGCAACATCACTTGCATTCCTTTCCACACCACAAGCTCCCGTGCCATCGTTGTATACTTGTCCAGTGCGTGGTGAATGCCCTCATTATTCCTCACCTTTGCTCCTTGGAACCATTTAAGCTCTTGGTCAACGGCCTTAAACGTCTCCGTTTCATGTGCCGGTATGCTGGCAGCCACATCTTCACATCGCTTTCGCACTGTCTCCTTGTGGGCAAAAAGGTAGATGACATCTTCTGGAGGCTGCTCCCCAACGTGGCAATCTTCTTGCAGTAGAGCGTCAATCCTATCAACATCTGCTTGCTTTGGAGTGGGTATCCGCATCAGTTGCTGCACTTCTTCAAGCAACGGGCATCTGCATCGCACTAGTGCTGTTAGCTTGATGCTTGAGAACAATGCACGCACAAGTAGTGATCGTGCCGATTCATCTTGGCCCCGGCCTCCTATCGGTGGCAACTGGTGGTGGTCTGCCGTGCAAATCACCTTCAGGTTCCCAAATGGCTGCGTGCTACACCGCACTTTACCCAAGATCATTTCCATTGCCGCCAACGTCGTGGCTGATAGTGTGCACAACTCATCAATGAAAATAACATCCAAATCTTGTAAATACCGCCTTAACACCGGTACGCTCCGGATCCAATTTGCCGCCAGTTGTGCTATCCGAGGTGCAGGCCACTTTTCGTCTGCACGACACATCCGAAATAATTGATGCACATGCACCCCACCCATCCGCACTGATCGATTTGCCGTCAAGCTCGTGACTTCCCTATTCAAACCGACATCATCACACAACAACATCAACGCAATCGTCAGATGCGTCTTCCCCGCTCCTGCTGGACCATATATGGCCACAGGATTTACATACGTTCGAATCACATGCGGTCCATCTCGTGATAACCATTCGGCCCATGGCCGCACCCGTGACTCGGCAGCACGTCTCAACCGGCCTGCTAAGATATTGTATGCTTCTAAATGTTCTCTCCACGACTCCTCCGTTTGCTTGAACCCATGCACTTGTTCAATTGCTCTAACCAAATGCCCATCTTCAGATGCTTCGGCCCCAAGGGCTCTAGCTAATGCATTTTCATTCCACCAACACAGTCATCCAATTCACCGCCATGTGTCTGCTATTGTCGATAGCACGCATGTGGCCATCCAGTCACCTTCGCACCCGGTAGACCGGGAGCTGTTCTGGTTCGACAAACCCACTTACCGCGGGCATGCGCTTGTGTTTAATGCCATGATCAACTGGGGGCGCGAGATCATTGCCTGCTCGTGGTGGTATCCGCCCCGTGCCACCGATGCTGAGATGACGGCGGACATGGATGCATCCATTCCCTGGAACTTTAATGGTCCTCGGCCTGACTTCCGCCTCGGTGACTGTCACTACAGCACTGCGGACAACATGTTCTGCCGTGTGGCCGGGGGGTATGGCCGATTGAGCTGGTTCATGGTGCATTACAACCAGATGATCAATGAAGGCCGTCATGTAGTGGAGAATGTTTTCAGCAATCTTAAGAAGTGGCGATTCTGGAACGGCCGTGATGAGGCTCCCGGGCGCCCGTATAACTACGACTTCCTTGCTGGCCTGTTCATTTTCTGCTGTAACCTACATAACATGGAGCAGAGGTACACCGAAAGTCTATAACCATAATAGTACAGGCTGCAATGATGTGATTGTCTTTTTTTATGCTCGTGCGTATTGTGTTTTGGGGCACAGGAAGTGTTTCGTACGCAATCACGTAGCAATCATTTTCTTTTTCAAAACCGAGAATTGGTATGCAGCAAGGCGGGTTGTCAACCTAAACAGAAACGGCACAATGGGCACGCAGGAACAGGATGAAATACCACCAAGCTCAGGAAGCAGGTAGCAATCTTCTTCTTTTTTGAAACGAATATTTGGTGTACATGAAGCGGGTTGTCAGCCGGGAAAGTCACAATAGGCATGCAAGAACAGTATGAAATACCACCGAACGCTGAATGAACGCAAAATGGTTGTTTTCGTAGTGCAAACAAGCAGATATTTTGGACCCTGTCGTATCCTGCCGTATCCTGCCGTATCCTGCCGTATCTGGCGTATCCCGCCGTATCCTGCCGTATCCTGCCGTATCCTGCCGTATCCTGCCGTATCCTGCCGTATCCTGCTGTATCCTGCCGTATCCTGCCGTATCCTGCCGTATCGAATACGCGTAACAGGGAAACCCCATTTAAAAAATCAGGAGATGACCGCAAAATTTATAAAAATCTGCATCTGATGCACAATGGGATTCTGGTCAGGTATGTGCTTTCAGAAAACTTCTAGGCCGTCATTTGACGGGTTTAGGTGTTGTCGCTTCGCGTTTGTGTGGATTCATCCCTCATCCTTCCGTTCCTCTGTTGTACAGATATCCTCGCGAAGCGTCGCCGAGTAGGCCGCTGTTCGAGCCGAAAAGCAGCAGCAGGAGACTGAACCAGAACCGAAGACCCCACCAAGGGGCAATTCTAATTTAATCGTCTCCCCCTCGCCCCAGTGACAGGACAGACGTCTCCATCAGGCTCCAGGGGACTCAAATCGAGCGTTCTATGAGAGTCTGGCGTTGGGTTGTGTCACGCTGCAGCTTGGAGGGAGGGATGCATATGCATATGGTCTTTGCATGGCCTATTCTAACCCCACCAAGCCACAGGAACCCTCGCAGCGCCAAGAGCGCTGAGTTTTCTGTTGGAAATTGTCATCAACAATGCAGCAAGAGTCGCTGGCCATGGTAAAGCGCTCTTTTCCAGTGTTAGGGAAGCTATAGGTATTTTAAAGTAGGTGTGGAAACCAAGGAAAGGCCAAGGAAAAAATCCCTTTTTGCTGAAAATGCGACAGTCCTGGCCACCACAGCACAAGGGGGGAGTAAGAAAAAGTGCTTTTCCAATGCTTTAGGGTATACTTTAGTTGTATTAGAGGTGCTCTAAGCACTCTCGCATTTTTATCTTAGTATTAGCCTAACCAAAATGGGTGATAACACATTTTGACCTATAGAACCAAACACTAAATCAGGATGTTGTGTGGACCCCTTAATCCCCAAGCAGTGTGCATTAAAAAATCTTTTCCTGAGTTGACTGAGGCACTGATATACTGAGACAGAGCCTATGAATTTATCTAAGTTTTCTCAGGAATTCTTAGCTATCCTAGTGGTATGCACCCTAAGAGCTGGGGTACCTCTTTTTGAGAGGTCCTGGGTTCAATACCCAGTCAGCCTAGCTAAGTAGGAAGTTCCCATGTGACACGGCAGTGACCTCAGCGCCACAAGCCATGCCACCTCAGCACCTATGGCACCCAAAAACAAAGTGTGCACATCTCAAGATGGCACTATGGAGAGTGTGAGCCCTTGGGGCAGTTTTCCAATCAGTTTTTCTCAATAGATTCGGGCCACGCGAGGCAGGCGACGGTGAAATGCGGCAGGGAGCGACAGGAAGGCGACAGGGTGGCGACAGGAAGACGACAGGATGGCGACAGGAAGACGACAGGAAAGCGGCAGGAAAGCGGTAGGAAAGCGACAGGAAGCGACAGGCAGGCGACAGGAAGGCAACAGGAGAGCTGCGACAGGAGGGTGACGGGAGGGCGACAGGGCGGCGACAGGGTGGCGACAGGGAGACGACAGGGAAGCAACAGGAAACAAGACATAGCGACAGGATAAGCGACAGGAAAGCGAAAGGAAGACGACAGAAGGGCAACAGGGCTAGCGGCGACAGGGAAGCGACAGGGAAGCGACAGGAGAAAGCGACAGGAGAGCGACAGGAGAGCGACAAGAGAGCAACAGGAGAGCGGCAGGGCTTTTTTTTGCGACAGGAAGGCGACAGGAAGGCGACAGGAAGGCGACAGGGGTGCGACAGGAGAGCGACAGGCTTGTGGAAGACAACAAGTGAGACAAAATAGTACATGGATTTTCATATAGGTGGATGTATGTGACGACAATGAGAACCAACATTTCATTGTTTCAGGGACAGATGTTTAGTGTTTGGTGAATTTTAATCTTTTTTGGAATCACTACACTCCATTGTTTTTCAACAGAAAAATATCTTTGCTTTGTGACATGATGGTTTAAGTGAATAGCTAGCAGCGAGCAACCTGTCCAGTAATCCCCAACCCCACCGGCAATCCCGATATGCAGGAAATGGCGTACAGGTATGCAATTTACAACTGTTCAATTTCGTTTTGTGTCTGTTCCGTCTGACTAAGATTAGTGGTTGAATTTTTCTGTCTGTTCTGTGTGTGCAGGGCGACACAGGAAGCAAGTGAAGAAGAAGGAGAAGAAGAACAGGAGGGAAGAATATGAAGACACAAAGAAGGTGACGAAGAAGACGAAGAAGGAGCACAAGAGGAAGGAGCAGAGAAGAGAAGAAAGAAAAGAAAAAGAAAAGAAGACGGGGCCGAGGTCCAAGGTCTGTTTGCCGCTGCTGCTGCTGAAGCTGCTGCTGCCGCCGTGTGTGTTGGAGCTGCGGCCGCTTGCTGCTAGCGCTGTTGCTGCTTGCTGGTGGTGGTGTTGCTGCAGCTTGCTGCTGCGGCTGGTGCTGCTGCTGCATGCTCATGGTGCTGCTGCTGCTTGCTGTTGGTGGTGCTACAGCTTGCTGCTGCTGCTGCTGCTGCTTGCTCTGACTGTTATTTGAGTGTTCCCGCGTGATGTGAGTGTCATTTGCGTGTTCGCGCGTGCTGTGAGTGTTGTTTGCGTGTCGGCGCGTGCTGTGAGTGTCGTTTGAGTGTTCGCGCGTGCTGTGAGTGTCATTTGAGTGTGGACGCGTGCTGTTAGTGTCGTTTGAGTGTCGGCGCGTGCTGTGAGTGTCATTTGAGTGTCGGCGCGTGCTGTGAGTGTCATTTGAGTGTCGGTGCGTGCTGTGAGTGTCATTTGAGTGTCGGCGCGTGCTGTGAGTGTTATTTGAGTGTCGGCGCGTGCTGTGAGTGTCAGTTGAGTGTGGGCGCGTGCTGTGAGTGTCATTTAAGTGTCGGCGCGTGGTGTCAGTGTCAGTTGAGTGTGGGCGCGTGCTGTGTCCTTTCAGTGTCTGAGTGTCGGCGTGTGCTGTGATTGGGCGAATGTGATTGCGGTTGAAAAACTCAGGTGCTCAGCCAAGAGGGGCGCATCTCTTATCTTGTCTTATCTTATCTTGATGCGTCCACAGGATTTTCAGTCGCTACAGCGGATACCAGTGTGGTCGCACTCTGCGCTTATGATGTGATGGAGCTGGGATCATTGCTTCTGGTGACTGTATGCAGAGGACCAAGGTCCCCTGGAATCCAATGAAAGTGCCGTCGCCTCGCAACCACTCGATGTGCGACACCGACCGCCGACCACCGACCACCGACCGCAATCCTGTGTTGTTCCTCACTGGGCTTGCAGTTGTTCATATTTGTCCTCCTTGACCCTCTGTTCGATGTGCCTGCACGCATTGGGTGACTCTGCAACACCTGTGAACCCCTGCCCCAGCCCCTCCCATATGCTCACAACACAATTGCTTCCTATTGTCCACACACACCACTGTGTCGTGTGAAGGCCATGGTGTGAAGAAGTTATGATTCTTATTCAAACCTGCCTTCTCCCCACTAGGGGTTGTTTGGTTGTTTGATCCACAATTGCAAGTGGATCAGGCTCATTCAGAACCTTTCCCAGTCCCTGCTCACCCTGTTGCCGTTGTTGTACAGTACAGATCCGCTGCTGTTTTCTGCCACCTGCTCCTTTGCTGTGCACTATCCAGATGATTCATGAGTCTTGGTCTGTACACATTGGGGCTCTCCCTAAGTTATTGTCGGAGAGATCATTACTGTCAATGTTGGTGCCAACATTTTTCCAGATTCAATTGACTCATCTTGCAAGGCACAGATGTGGTTCCCCCTGCTCCTGCATGCCAACCGCCCTGGGGCACTGAGCAGACTGAGAATGTGACAGAGGGATGTGTGAGTTGTCCTGTTTTCATGGGATTGGCAAATCTGAAGAAAAATGCCTTTTTCAGTGGGCAAGGTGAGGGGGAGGCTGGGGGGCGGCATTAAGGATGTGATGTGTCAAACTCTGTGACCTGGGCATGGGCTGCAGGCGACGGCCATCAGGAAATCAGGATGGGCATGGCCAATGAACGGCTTTTCTGATTGTTCACTACAACAGGTTTGCAAACTTTACGGGTATGGACGGGTATGGAACGTATGATGGGACATTTTTGGCTGGGCAGGAGCAGAGGTAGATTGTATGTTCAAGATGTTTTTGCATTGGTAAAATCTCGGCCGCCAAAAAAAAAGGATAAAATGGCAGCGTATGGAATATAAATTGAAGCCTATTTTGCATCAACAAAAGCACGGGCTGAAAAAAGAAACATGGTAGACTTCGGTGCGTGAGGATGTCGTGAGGATGCTAATTAGCCAAATAGATGTGTGTTTGATTTGTATAGTAGGTTGCTTTTTCATCATTACACCTCAGGAGGGAATATAACAAGTTGAACCTATTTCTTCTTGGCGGCGTGTGTACTACATAATTGTGAGATTCAGTTTGATTTTACAAAATGGTTGCGAGCCTATAGCTGAGCGGCCATGCAAATGTGCATAGTAGATCAACAAGGGTGTTGGGAATTTAGGATTGTCAAACAATGCAAATGATTGGAGCATTGAACTGCGATTTGCATCATTGCTTTGCACACCCTTGGGGAGGTTCACTAAGGCGCAATGCGACATTTTGGCCTGAACAGAGAACACTTTTGCTACTATGGAACTCCCCGTTTGAGGTGTTTGTGGCTTTCCGCGTCGAATTGCTTTTGACAACCAAATCATGCCATTTGCATAGATAAATGGGAGATCAAAGAGTAAGACAACAATAATGGATATGCTTGAGACCCACAAGATGGTGAAACACAAGGCAAAAGGGAAATATCTCAACAGGGACAAGGTTTCTTTTTTCCTCGCACCAAAAAGCGCCAAAAAGGCGACAAGCAGGCGAGAGGAAAGCGAAAGCGAAGCGACAGGTAGGCAACAGGCAGCCGAGAGGAAAGCGACAGGCAAGCCACAACAATGCAATAGGGGAGCGACAGGGTAACACGTTGGGTGACAGGGAGGCGACACGGAGGCGACAGGGGGGCAAAAGGGAGGCAACAGAAAGGTGATAGGCAAGCGACAGGCTAGCAATAGTGACGCGTTCCCGTGGGGGGCCGGCCACGGGACGCTGCGGTGACACGCACAGGTGAGCAGGCAGGCAAGGCACTACGCTCACAAGGGCATCAATACGCCTGTGTCATGTGACAAAGCGTTTCAGAATCCTTGCCACTCTGCAAAGAGGGAACGAAAGTATGTACAGCAACACATCAGGATATGTACACATGGGGTTAAGACTGGACTGGGGTAAGGGCATCAAGGGACAATAGACACTCAGTCCCAACTCATATCCCAATCCCAGGTCCGACCCTCTCAGTGGCTGATGGGGGCGGGGGCTCAAACACAACCCATGCCCTGCTCAGTCCGGACCCTGAAACCCTGCCAATGGGAGAGGTGTCCCGCCCAGCCACAGGCGAGTTCCTGGAACCCAAGGTGCTCCAAGGCCAGCCGACAATGGCTCCCTATGCTCCCTTAACAGCAGGTCCCAACTCCTCTCTGAGCCAGAGATATGGCCCCGCTATTATCACCCAGGAGTTGGTAGCTGAAAATGGGCTGTTTCAGCCCAAACTGAAATTAACTCCAAAATTCCCAAAATTGACCCCTCGTCCGGACCCGTCAGAGATAGGGACGAGGCAACTGACCCTATGCCCTTCGGGTACAAACTCCCTGGAGCCCTCACCCAACCTGGTTCCCTCTGAGGTCCCGGCATAAGGGCAACACGGAAGAGTCAGGTGGGGCCATGATGCCAAAATCACCAAAATTGGCGTCATTCCCACGCGTGGCTCGCCCGGCCAAGGTAAGGCCAATGGCTCACAGGGCAGGAGGCAGGACCTAGGACGTATATCTGAGTGTACAACTTGAATTTAGGTCCGGGCTCTCTATGGGCTTAGAGAAATGGGGCCGCCAATTGACCAAACGGAAGGGGGAAATTGGGGTCCCAAAATTGGGTCATTTTGGCTGCTTGAAATGAGCCAAAATTCAGTGTGCTCCCAATAGTATATCTCCACGCCGGCTTGGAGATCGGATCCGGCATTCCATACGTGATCCACCGGGAGTCCAATGGAGACTCCCATGCCCTTAGCCCTCGAAGATCTCCATGCTACTTGGCGTGGTGACGATCCCAATTTGGTCCACAAATGCAAAAATGGCAAAATTGCCCATACTCAATTTGGCCTAGCGCCTTAACGAAGGCGGCTCCGCTTCGCCCACGTAGTGTGCTGACCATGGGGACCATTACCCATAACACCCATGTCATATATGGTCCATTGGTCCATGCGTCCGGCGTGCACGAAGGTTAGAACATGGGGCACGGCGGGCAGCAAAAGTGGAAAAATGCTCAAAATGGCCAAAAATGCGCACACTCATGGTTGGGGCAAATGAGGCACACGCCCGACTTGGACCGGAGTGTGCCATAGGATTGATGTCAAGTCATATGTGTCCAACATATCTTTGGGGCGTCCCCCAACTCCTCCGGTATTGGGAATGGCAGGGTCGCCAAGTGAGCCCATGATTTGGGATAGTCCCAAATCGCCAACATGGCGGCCACGGTATGCCAAGCCTAAGAGGAGTTATTCGCTGGGTCCAAGATATGTTGGCTACCGAAGTATGTACCCTCATGACATACTTGGGTCATGATGTCAATTGAGCGCAACGTTGAGATACACGGTCGCCACTTGACATCATGACGAGCCAAAAATGGCAAAATTGGCACAATGACACACAAAAGTGCCTTGAAAGGTCTACAATTATATTATAATATCTCCGGCTTGGATCGTGCAATCACTTAATCCTTCTAAACACAATGACTTGACACCATTGACCTTCGATCCCACATATGTGCTCCACCTGGGGCGCCTTGAAAGGTTACGAGCGCTACTTCCCAAGTGGGCACATGAGAATATGGAAAATTGTAAAATACACACCTTGCTCCCAACGCATCGCTTCGGGATCGCGCGCTACACTCGAAAGTTAACTTAACGCACGCAATATCATGGCCAATGAGTTGTGACGCAAACTCTACCCTCTTGACCATGATCCATTACACTAGCGCGCACGTGTGGAGACGCAAGGCATATAAGGCTTCCTAAATTACGTCGGGAGTATTGTGAATACATCCCACGTTTCCTTATCGTCAATACTCGCAAGCAGCACGAGATATGACCTTCACAAGTGGCCTCACGAATCAACTTTGTTTTGCCCATATCTTTAAGACAAATGGGGGGCAGGATAAAAGGGAAGTTGATACGGAAGCACGTAGGTCCACTCGAAAGAGGTCAAATCAAGTGCGGGGATGTCGAAGTCGAAAATCCGATTTCGACATCCTGAAAAATTCGGATTAAGGTTGCGAGTATTAATTATGAAAATTGCGGAAGCATCCATGCAGTTCCTGGCGACTTTGGAGCCTTCGTCGCGGATAGCGTTAAAATTTCCATTATAAACAGTTAAACTGGCGGTTACGGTAAAGTCGCGAACCAACCGCCAGCAGTCAAAACAGTGAGTATCGGAACGGAAGCATAAAAATTGACGGAAACAATATGAAAATAAAACCCTGTTGATTCCTGATATTCTGATACACAAATCTCCGCTGGCGGTGCATCGGTTGCCGATGCGGGGCTTCACGGCACGGAACACGCCGTGCATGGGGTTAGTGGACCGGAGACCGGTTGTATGCCGTAACCTGGCCATGGGGTTCTGGGTACCGCTTCACCCCCCTCCTTAGAGCAAACCCTGGGGGGGCTCGATAACACCCACGCATGGCAGCGGGTACCCAGGACCATCCCTGAAAGGGGGGGTGTCACATTCCACTTCAGTAAGTCACAGTACGATAGGTATCCCACAGTGGGATAGGTATGCTGCTGTAACAGCTCGTAGCACATGTATAGTATCAAGTATCAAGTCCCGGGTCCTGGCGGCGATTGTTCGGCATCCAAAGGACCCGTTAACCCATACCAGGCGCACCGGGTGCCGGCTGCTACGGTCACCACCACAGTGGCAGTGGCATACACGGCCAACATAGGCGTCACACGACGGCCGAGGTGGCCCCACAAGTCGAGAGCGACCACAAAGATCCATCAGGCTACCCCAAGCTTCCCAAGGCCCGCCGACTGGGGAGAGTCCCCACGGGTCCTTCCTCGGGCGCACCATGTCCATATCCATACGACGCGAGTCCAGAGTGCCATAGTCGAACTCCTTACGAACCCCAAATCGTAAGGGAACTCCTCCTGAAGGGATCGGGCATCAAGGCCGTCTTTTCCCTCGCCCTACTACCACGAAGCGTGGCCATACATGAGGGAGTCCTCATGCAGTGTGGGCGGAGGCGTCGACTCCTCAAACCACCAGTTTCCCAGGCAGACTGACCGAGGTCAGGAGCACCGGAGGCCGCCATCCGAATGCAAGTGCGTCTGCAAATCGGTAGGCTCACACTGGGACTGACAGTGGCGGACCGCTGGGAGTGTAGTCAGGCAACTGGGCTTCCCGCCTGGCGCCATCAGGATCTCCACACATCACAGCGAATAGGGCAACACGGTATCACGGGCACTCAAACAGTAGAATCTGTAATCAAGTACCGGTCCAGGCTGGACCAGGCTGTAAGGATATGTACACGGCGACTCAAGGCGCCTCTGTATCCCGATTCGTGGTGAAAAACAGTCCATCCCTCAGCGATGGGCTGATGACACTTAACATACAGATGCACATATCCTGGAGGGCAGAAAAACAAGCAACAATTTGGGTAAATAGGCGTGTAAACACACTCAGAACAGAGTGCCAAACCACGCCACGGTCAGGATAAGGCAAATGCAGGAGGATGGACAGGATAACGCCTGAGTTCAGGCATATATAGTCTCGAGACACACGTCGACTGGTCTGGATTCCGCAAATGCCATGGAACCAGACCACACACTCAAAAATCGCAATGCCGATGACAGCGGCATCCGTTGCGCAACGTCGTATGGGCTTCGAGGCCCCAAGAGCTCAAAAATATGAAGGTCAGTCGCCCTACCTGGTTTCCCAAGGATTCAGCAGGGGGGGTGAGTGACGAATAAAAGAAGAGAGGGGCCATCCTCCTCTGGATTCAGCAGGGGGGGTATATGGCCACTCTGTCACCGAAAGATGGAAGAGAGCAAGCAAGCAAGGGACGATTTGTCGGCCTCACAAGCGCTCATAACACATCAGGGGAGAGCTCAGGGCGCTGATCAGGCACCTCTGGCTGCAATCGCCCGGGTGAGTGCTGCCAAGTCCGAAACGTGGATCTTGGTCTTGTGTTTGCGGATGTACTCCATGAAGGGAGTATTGACCCGCGGCACAAACGAGGAGACGGGTTCCCAGGTGTCGTGGGACGGCCCATAGCCTCGCCAACGAACCTTGAACTCCAGACCTCCGGGTGCCGAGGCCTTCGGACGCTGAGCCAGGATCTTCTCGACTGTATAGTCGTCCTGCTCAGCATAGTCGTCGTCCGAATCGGCCTCATGTTTGGCGTAGTCCAGGGACACATGTCGGCCACGGAGGTCGGGTTCCCGCACACGGAGTTGACTCTCGTGGCGCTCCCGGAACTGTCCGTGACCCACCTTGATGCGGTAGGTGTCCTCACCAATCCTGCGGACCACCTCGCCGGGTGTGAACCAGGTCTTGGTGCGGTGGGTGCCCATGGGGCGGGGTCTGATCACCCACACCGGGTCTCCCACCTTGAACTTCTGCGCTGTCGAGCTCGGGGCGGACTTCTGACGCTCAGCATGCTCCTTCTCAAGCTGCTGGCGGATGTCCCGCGCCGTTTGCTCTTGCCGCGCGAAGAACTCCTTGGCATCCATAGCCATGCCATCACCAGACAAGGGAAGTCCCCTACCCAGGGGGTCCCTGCCAAACAGAATCTGGTGAGGGGACAAACCGCCCGGAGTGGGGGTGTCATGATGGGCCTTCAGAGCAGGCCACATCTCCTCGAACCAGTTCTGCCGTGGATTGGTGATGTGGATCTTGCGCAGCTTCTCGAACAGCTGCCGTCCAGCCACTTCAGCACGGCCGTTAGACCGGCTGAGATAGGCGACGCTCTTGGCGTGTCGTATTCCCATCAGGGAACACATGGCCTTGAACCAGCCACCAGTAAACTGGGGCCCTCGGTCACTGCAAATGGTGCGGGGGATGTCAAAGACGGTCAGCCAATGACGAATCATCATGACTGCCACTTCCTTGGCAAGCAACCCCTTTTTGCGTGCCGGAACGGCTACAACGTAGCCGCTGTGGCGGTCCACACAGAGAACCACACAGTCAAAGGTCTCTTTGCCAATGTGTACTTCGGGCATGGAGAAGACGTCCATGGCCACGCTCTCCATGGGCTGGTCAGGAACCGGGGTCCATTGGGGTTCCCCCTTGACGTTCCGGTTATCGGGATTGCAGGCCTGACAGACCGAACAACCCTTCCTGACCTTCTTGATGGCGGTGTAGAGAACGATATGGTCGATCTCGAACCGACGCTGCATGTCAAGAGCTTGCTTCTTGACCCCTGGGTGCAGCATGTGGTGGTGCCAAGCTTCACACAGCTCGAGCACCCGGGACTCCGGGACTAGCAGCTTACCATTCCGGTAGAGCTTGCCATCTTCTTCGGTCAGCCCCTTTGGCCACTTCTGCCCGTCGTCAGGGTCGGTCACAGCCCTATACTCGGCCGCAAAGGCCTCAGACTTGGCGTAATCGTCGGTCCAGTCGTCCTGGAGGCAAGACTCCGGGAAGAGGTGCTTGTCGGACTCAGTTCCCACAGGGGGTGCCGGACCGGGCCTTCCGCCCGCGGCACCCACAGGGGCGAGTACACTGACCGTTCTGCTCACCCTCGAAGCGAGGGGGGCATCTGTGGCCATGACGACGAAGCATTTGGCACCCTCCTCCTCCATCAGGCGCTCCATTTCAATGATCCTCTTGGCTTCAGCGGTCTCAGCCTCATCGCCATGGGCAGAGATATCCTGCATGCCCTTGCTGGCGGGATAGGCCCACCTACTGAGACAGTCCGCCACGGTGTTATCCTTTCCAGGAATATAAACAACCGTAAGGTCGAACTTGGCCAAGGTCTCGTGCCATCTTGCCCGTCGGGAGGCGGGACCCGAGGGGGTGTCCACGTGCTCCTTGTGCCACGACTGCAGACTCTGATGGTCGGTGCAGACGGTGACGGGATGGAGGGCTATGTACCCAGCCCATTTCCTGAGAGCCATGACAATGGCATACGCCTCCTTTTCACGGGGCGTCCACGTCCGTCTCTGGCCTTCCGCCAGGACTCGGCTCCAGAAGGCCACGGGCACGTGCCTCCCATCGTCAAGCACTTGCTCCAACACAGCGCCAATGGCGTAGTCGGAAGCGTCGGTGCGCAGGACGAACCCTCGGTCGGGATCCACGAGGTGCAGACCCACTGCGGATAGCAGCGCCTGCTTCATCCCCTCAAAGGCACGGTCGGACTCAGCTGTCCAGACCAGAGCCTTCTTGGACCCCTTCTTGGTCTCCTCTCGGTTGCCCTTGAGCATGGTCGTCATGGGGGCTGCATACTCGGCATACATTTTGATATACCCCGAGTAGTAATTGCAGAACCCCAGATACCCCCGTAGCTCAGAGACCGTTTTGGGCTTTTCCCAGTGCTCAATCGCAGCCACCTTGCCAGGTATGGGCTTTCGCTGCCCGTTCCCGACTACGTGGCCAGCGAAGACCACCTCGCTTACCGCAATGGTGGCCTTGTCACTGCTGCCCGTGAGTTTGTGCCGAACCAGAAGGTCCAGCACTCGAGTGACGTCCCTCTCGTGTGCCTCCAGGAGCTCCTCGTAGCTCATGCTGGGGTCCCCGGACGCGATGATCACGTCGTCCACGAAGGGGTCCGCACAGTCGCGCACCGGCTCAAGCAGGTTCTCCAGCATCCGCTGAAAAGCCGCATTGCCGTTGGTGACGCCCATGGGCATCACCTTCCACTGGAGAGGTCCAAGTGGGGTGCTCATGGCTGTGCAGGCACGGGACTCCTCGGCGAGAGGCATCTGATGATAACCATGTTCCAGGTCAATCACCGTGAAGATCCTCCGCCGGTGTTGTTTTTGCAGCATATCCTCAATGAGGGGCAGCGTATAGCTGTCGTGCTGCGTTTGGGCGTTCAGGCCGCGGTAGTCGACCACGAGCCGCCACTCACCGGCAACCTTCTTGGGGACGACGAAGCAAGGAGAGGCCCATTCGGAGTGGCACGGCTCGAGCCAGCCTCTCTGGATGAAGTCACGGAGGATCCTCTCCATGGCCTCTTTCCTCTCGCCCCTCAGGGCAAACTGCCGGTGACGATACACACGGGGGTCCTGCTTCAGTCGTATCTTGGCCTCGCCATACGGTCCACGCACCGGTGGGGGGAACACAGGTTTTCCGCTGAAGAAGGTCTCGCCATACTTCTGCTTCAGCCTGGCCCTCAACGCCTGGATCTTGGGGCAGTCATCGGACTCCGCCTTGGCTTTTCCGGGCACTTGAACCACGGAGCTTACTTGAGGGGTAGCTACTCCGCTCGCTTTCGGCTCAGGTGGTCTTCCCAGGTGGCCCAAAGGGCCATCTCTGGTCTTGCCTCGGAACAGATCGCCGTAGGTGGGTGGGTTACCGCCAGGCGGCTCGTCTTGGCTGGACATGTGATCCAGCACCCTCTGTACGAAGGTATTCCCGTCATAGGAACCAGAGACGATTGAGTCCACTTCCCACCAGGCTTTGTCCTGGCCTTTGCCCTCACGCTGGTTTCCCCAGTCGTGAAAGGGCTGATCCATATACCCCTGAACCAGATCCCATTCCTCTTCAGTGAGGGGGTCTTCGGAGTCCGATTCTTCGATGTCAACAGGGGGAACCGCAAAGCATTGCCGCCAGGGCTCTGCTATGATGCGGTTGACACACACGAAGTCCGTGGTGTCGGCCTGATCAAGGCCCCCATCCACATAGTGGAATTCTGTTGGCCATCTCTGGGGTGGCATTGGCTGTCCCTTAGCGTCCTGATAGACACTCTCTCCAGCCGGTAGGACGACCTTGTTCAAGGTCATGTTGGTCAATGAGGCTACCCAATGTCGGGTACTTTCCTCCTCGGTGCATCCCATAGGAACAACCAGCACTGCCTTGGAGCGGTCCTTGCGAATCTTCGCTATCGCTCTTGGAATGTCCCAGCGGGGGCAATGGATCCACATCAATCCCTGATGCGGACCCCAGTGCTTCTTCCACGCAGAGTCCTGTGCGCTCCAGTACTTCTCACACACCCGCAGATGGGCGGAGGTTCCTGAAGAGAACGCATCCAGGGCCAGATCCGACGCTCCCAGGTCCGCGACCACTCGGTACGCCACTTCCGGCCTTACGCCGTACTCCTGGTTCGCTGGCCCAGTAGGCTCAGTGTCCAGCGCGGCCACTTCGAGCTGATTGCGTTCGGGGTGGATCCATTGGCATTCCACATGGTGCTCAGGTGACGAAAGCCACGAGAGCTGGTCGTCCTGGTACAGGGTCATGGAGGCCTGGGCCGGGAGGACGCCGGAGTCCGTCTCCATCATGAAGTCGTACCCGACGATCATGTCCCAGTCCATCTCGGCCTCGTAGAAGCTACCGTGCAGGAGGATTTCCTTGCCGAGGTCTGGGCGGCTCAGCTCACGATGGTTCACGAACTGCAGCCCAATGGCCGCTTCCTTCGTGCCTCCCACCATGTACTGGCCGTTCGCCACCTTCAGCCTGACAGGTTTCCGACTGTCGGTAAGACACTCTGGCGGAAGCAGGCCAGCCTTGACCAAGCTGACTTGGGCTCCCGTGTCGACCAACACGTCGAAAACCTTTTCCACTTCCCCGCATAGGGCACGGACCTTAAGATGCAACTGCCGCTCGCGACCGACACGGCGCACGGCGTGCAAACTCAGGATCTCCGGCCGTTCCAGAAGCTCCACAAGCGACTGGTGCAGGTCGTGGACAATGGGCTCAGGCTGCCCATCTGCAGCATCCAGCTGCGGTCCGGGTGATCCTCCGATACTCTCGGATAGATCCTGTAGTACATCAAACACGTTCTTGGTCGCGAAGGACGGACGGGTGCAAGGGTTCGTGCCTTCACTTGCCCTCACCCCGCCTCCGCGACTGGGCGCCAGACCGGGCCTTCCGCCCGCGGCAGTCCCCTTGTGCTTATCGACTCCCGACTGGGATGGATCGGCGCTTCCCACGTCACCATCCTGCGACCGCCCTAGCTGGGGCCCTTGGCTGCAGGGGCTCCGCTAGGGGGCGTCGGTTGTGGAAGAGGGGGTGTTCTCCTCGGCCTCAACGTCGTTGACGCCCTTCTTTCTTCCCCCTTTACCTCCTCCTTTACCCTTCTTGTCCTTGTCCTTGTTCTGGTCATTCTGGTTGTTCTCCTTGTTCTTGTTGTCCGACCTGGGGACCCAGTTCCGCTTGATCTCCTGGATCTCCTTGGCCAACTCGGTTCCCACCGACGACATCAGCTTGGCCAGCTCGTCCTTGTCCACCTCCATCTTGGCTTCCCGGATACCCGCGGGCGCACGCTTCTTCGACCCGTGCGCCTTCTTGTAAGTCTCCGTGTCGGCCTTGTGGACGGGGCATGTTCGGTGGTCATGGTTGAAGCCTTTCTTCCTCCCATAACACACGAAACAGCCCTGAGGGTGAGCTCGTATGAACTCCCCAAAGGACAGCGGAGGGTCGCCAATGCGGCGAGGGTCCCTCTTCTCCTGCTTCCTCCAACCCTGCTGCAGGGGCTTCCAGTTTCCCGGCTTGCTCCCCGCGCTCAGGTTCCTGGCCACGAAGGCACAGACGGCCACCTCGGCGGGCTCATCGTCGTCGTCATCGTCGACGAGAGTCTCATCGCCGCCGGCTCCCGCTGGGTCCATGGCGTCTTCCCCGCCAGGTCCCTCGCCAACGTAGTTGACGTCGCGGTCGCCGGGCCTCAACCCGCGGGTGTGGTGGAGGTTTCGGTACTCCTTGAGTACTTCCTCGCCAACCCACTCCAGGATCTCGTCGCAGCTCATCCGCGCCGGGATGGGCTGCAGACGGATGGTCTGGCCGCTCAACTCACAATCGTCAAGGCGCCAGATCGCGGTCTTCTCGCGATCGCCCGAGACAGTGATGAGAAGAGCGTTCCGCAGGGAGTGCTGTTTGACATCCCGGGCCACGTTCTTCTTCGCCCAAGACACAACGTTCGTATGATACTCCTTGGGGAGCATCATCTTGACCGTGTGGTTGGACTTGGCCCTCTTGGATTCCTCCTTGGTGACCCTCTTGATCCATGCTTCCGGCAGCATGGGGAGCAGGCGAGCCTGCTCGTCACCCTCGTTCCAATCCTCCACATTGCGGCGGAAGAGGGTGTATTTCCCTCGGAAGTCACGCCAGTCCCGTAGGCGGATCTCCCGTCCATCATGCTCAAGCTTGATGGACTTCCAGCGCTTGGCAGCCACCTGCGGAGCGTCCACCCGCTCCTGCTCGTTGAGCCACTTCTTGGCGTCCTTGAGGGTCTTGATTTTCCCCTCCTTGGTCGCCACGAAGTATAGCTCGCCGAGCACTTCCGGCAGGCGGTACCTGAACCGTTTGAAGACATACTTCTCCGCATCAGCGGGAGGCAGGTCTTCAGTGACGGTCAGCCCCCAATCGTCCAGCTTCTCCAAGAAGCGGTCGAGGTTGAGGGGGTTGCCGTCGTACATGGGGGGCTTGATGTCCTTCAAGTCTTCCCACACGGCGGCATCCGCGGCCTTAGAGACCATGAACGCCGGCCGCGAGGTCGACCGAGGTTCCCATCGCCCTCGCCCACGGACTCCCACGGCCGCCACGTCCATCTCCTCCATGGAATCCCTGTGGCTTCGCCGCGGTTCCTCCACGTACGCTGAACCGAAATGTTCACGCCGTACTGCATCCATGTACGCATCCTCATCACGGCGCCGGCGGCTGCGTTCAGCGGCCTCCCGTCGTACACCACGCGGCGGGCTGATGTCGAACTCCTCCAGGTCCAGGTCCAGGTCCAGGTCCTCACCTTCGCCGACATCCCACTCCACGTCTCCTCTGGGGACCTCATCCCTGAGTCCACCATAACGTCCTCCAGCCCTGGGGATTGGCACCGGGGCTGGTGGCGGGCGTCGGGGGCGTACAGGCGTCCGCGGTGGAGCACGGCGGTTGTGGTAGTCCGCGCTGAGCCACTCATCGCGCCATTCCTCACTGCCACTGCCGGGCGGCACGCGCTCGTTGCGGCGGCCCGCGCTGTGGTGAGAGGGGGCGGAGAGAGAGGGGGCACTGGCGCTGGGGCGACTCCTGGGGGCTCCGCCGGGGGCGTGGGGTCTGCCTGGACCTGGTCCGGGTCCCCAGCCGTCGTCCGACGAGCCAGACTCCAGGGGTGGGTGGTCGCTGCCGACTCTCCCACGGGCTTCCAGCGCATCCAGCCTCTCCTGCAGGCCGCTGACGACGTTGGTCAGCGACTTGGTCTCGGCCCTGGCGATGTCCAGGTCCTTCTGCGCGCGCGCGGCGACCCCGGAGATGCGAGCCATCTCGACCTTGCCCGTGTCTACCTCGCACTCGAGGGCAAAGACCCTCCTGCGGAGGTAGACAATCCACCGCCAGGTGGTGTCCGGGCCGCCGTTCCCTGGTGGGTCGTCGGGGTCTCCAGGGGGTCCTCCAGGAGGGCCTCCGCCGGGTCCGCCCGGTCCAGGGGGTCCTCCCCCGCCCGGTGGTCCGCCTCCAGGGGGTCCACTCGGTGGGCGTCCTCCAGGGGGTCCTGATGGTCCTCTGCCAGGGGGTCCCGGTGGGTCTCCGCCGGGTCGCCTCGGTGGGTCCGAGGATGGGCGCTTCCTCGTGATGCCGAACTCCATGTCGTCATCCTCGTCCATGTCGCCCCACCTGGGCGTCTCGGTCACGGAGGACTCGGAGCTCCGGTAGGGAGGAGGGGGATCCTCATCCTCACCTTCCATGGGGACGTCTCCGCCACCTCCGCCCGTCCAAGCCACCACTTGGCGATGTCGACGGCCTCGTTCATCCCCGTCACTGGCGGTGAAGAAGGGGTCACTGTCGTGGGGGTGCCCACCCGCTGGCCTCCGCGGCCTCTCGGGGGTCTTCCCCTTGCCCTTCCTCCGTCGACGGGCGGTGGTGCTACCGCTCCCACTGCTGCCCGTGTCCGCCTCATCCAGCTTCATCCTGGAGGAGGCGTCCCCTTCGAAAAGCCTTCGAAGGGTCTCCACTCGCGATCCTCCCGGGGGAGTCTCGTGGCGGAGTTTGGCCTCTGCCTCCTCCATTGCGGCGGCGGTGGCTGCGGCAGCTCGCGCTTCGGCTTCTTCCAGAGCACGAGCCGCCTCGGCTTCCCGGGCCTGCAGCAGCTGCGCCTTCTGCGCTTCCAACGCCGCCAGCTCCGCCTCCGTCTTGGCCTTCTCCTCAGCGACCTTCCGTCGCGCGGCCTCGATGGCTTCCTTCTTGGCGGCGTCCTCCTGGGCCTTAGCCGTCGCCTCGGCGTGGGCCCTTTCCTCCGCCTCCTTCTTTGCCCTCCCTTGGGCAAGCGCCTCTTCCAGCGCCTTCACCTCGGCCTCCTTGCAGGCAATGGCCTCCTGCGTCAGGCGGGCTTCCTCGTCGGCTGCCGCCAACTCACCGTTGACCCAGGCGGTCGCTGCCCCATGGGCGGCTGCGGCCGTGAGTCCGGCCGCAATGGCCGCCACGGTCTGGGCGTGGATGGCCATGCCATGTGCCCACTGCGCAGCCTCCTCCTGGGCGATGCCGGTGGCGCCCTCCACGGCAGCGCTGTACTGCCGGGCCCGTTGCCGGGCAACCCGACGGTTGCCGGGCACCCCACAGGCGCGCTCACAGGCGCGCGCCACGTCCCTTTCGGGAGTGACGCTGCTGCTGGAGCTGGCCTGGTCGGCCGGCGTCCTCCCGCGGTGGGCCGACTCGATGTCGCTGCTGGGGCCTGCTGAGGCCTGCCGGGCCTTCAGGAGCAGCGAACGGGGCTTGGCCTGAGTCTGCTTGGCGACTTGGATGTAGTCGCCAAGGGTGGTGGAGCCGGGGTGGTGTCCACCATTGGGCCGTTGGGGACTGGGGGCTGGGGTTCCGCCCTTGGCGCCTTGGGCGGCTTCGGCAGCCAGGGACTCCTGGTACTCCCGCCACCTCCGGTCCCTCTTCTTGTCCCCGGCGGACCGCTTCTCCTTCCCCGGAGACGCGCTGCTGCTGCCCTGCAGCCTGCGCTCGCTCCCCGGTTCCGGGAAGTTCTTCTCGATCACGTCCCACAGGGAGACGTTGATCGAGGCGCCCGACGGGTAGGCGTTGGGGTCCTCGTCCTCCTCAATCCCGTCGGGGCGCAGCCCTTCCCCGGGCCTGTCCGGCCGGGTCCACGCCCTCCACCGCCTCTGCTGGTGGCGGTACTCGTACCCTTCCGCCCGCAGCCAGTCCTCCACGGCCTGCAGGCGGTCGGGGGCGATGTCCGTGCGGAGCTCGAAGCTCCTGGGCATGCCGCCTTCGCACTGGGGGTGGCTGTGGCGGTAATGCTGGTCCCAAACCAACCCACGCAGCAGGTGTGCTGCATGGGGGTGGGGCCGCGGCCACGTCCTGCCCGCTTCCTGCCAATTCACCATGGCAGCGGGGGCGTAGATGATCTTGAAGTCCTTGATGTGCACTCGTTCAACTCAACGAACTGGTTGTGGTTGTTGAGGAGGGTGCTGTAGCACTGGATTGGGCGTGCGGCTGGTGCTGGTCAGCCGGTGGTTGTGGAGGTGGTTGACGCGGCCTTGCTGGTCGGCCGATGGGACTCCGGGTCGGCCGATGGGGCTGATGCAGGAGTCCTGGTCTGTGCACCTCTTTCACGGCTGCTGCGCGGTCAGGGCGGTGCTCTTGACGGCGCTGCGGGCTCCGTGACGAACTCGGCGCTGTCGCTGAGTGGCGCTGCGAGCTGCTGCGCTGCGCTACGAGACGCTGCGCTGCGCTGCGAGCTACGAGCTGCGCCGCGCTGCTGCGACGCGCTGCTCGGGGTTGGTGGCCCCGAGTGGCACGCGAGGGCTGGGTAACCCCGCGGCGGTGAAACGCTTTTGACGCGTTCCCGTGGGGGGCCGGCCACGGGACGCTGCGGTGACACGCACAGGTGAGCAGGCAGGCAAGGCACTACGCTCACAAGGGCATCAATACGCCTGTGTCATGTGACAAAGCGTTTCAGAATCCTTGCCACTCTGCAAAGAGGGAACGAAAGTATGTACAGCAACACATCAGGATATGTACACATGGGGTTAAGACTGGACTGGGGTAAGGGCATCAAGGGACAATAGACACTCAGTCCCAACTCATATCCCAATCCCAGGTCCGACCCTCTCAGTGGCTGATGGGGGCGGGGGCTCAAACACAACCCATGCCCTGCTCAGTCCGGACCCTGAAACCCTGCCAATGGGAGAGATGTCCCGCCCAGCCACAGGCGAGTTCCTGGGAACCAAGGGGCTCCAAGGCCAGCCGACAATGGCTCCCTATGCTCCCTTAACGGTAGGTCCCAACTCCTCTCTGAGCCAGAGATATGGCCCCGCCATTATCACCCAGGAGTTGGTAGCTGAAAATGGGCTGTTTCAGCCCAAACTGAAATTAACTCCAAAATTCCCAAAATTGACCCCTCGTCCGGACCCGTCAGAGATAGGGACGAGGCAACTGACCCTATGCCCTTCGGGTACAAACTCCCTGGAGCCCTCACCCAACCTGGTTCCCTCTGAGGTCCCGGCATCAGGGCAACACGGAAGAGTCAGGTGGGGCCATGATGCCAAAATCACCAAAATTGGCGTCATTCTCACGCGTGGCTTGCCCGGCCAAGGTAAGGCCAATGGCTCACAGGGCAGGAGGCAGGACTTGGGACTCATATCTGAGTGTACAACTTGAATTTAGGTCCGGGCTCCCTATAGGCTTAGAGAAATGGGGCCGCCAATTGACCACACGGAAGGGGGAAATTGGGGTCCCAAAATTGGGTCATTTTGGCTGCTTGAAATGAGCCAAAATTCAGTGTTGTCTCAATAGTATATCTCCACGCCGGCTTGGAGATCGGATCCGGCATTCCATACGTGATCCACCGGGAGTCCAATGGAGACTCCCATGCCCTTAGCCCTCGAAGATCTCCATGCTACTTGGCGTGGTGACGATCCCAATTGGGTCCACAAATGCAAAAATGGCAAAATTGCCCATACTCAATTTGGCCTAGCGCCTTAACGAAGGCGGCTCCGCTTCGCCCACGTAGTGTGTGGACCATGGGGACCATTACCCATAACACCCATGTCATATATGGTCCATTGGTCCATGCGTCCGGCGTGCACGAAGGTTAGAACATGGGGCACGGCGGGCAGCAAAAGTGGAAAAATGCTCAAAATGGCCAAAAATGCGCACACTCATGGTTGGGGCAAATGAGGCACACGCCCGACTTGGACCGGAGTGTGCCATAGGATTGATGTCAAGTCATATGTGTCCAACATATCTTTGGGGCGTCCCCCAACTCCTCCGGTATTGGGAATGGCAGGGTCGCCAAGTGAGCCCATGATTTGGGATAGTCCCAAATCGCCAACATGGCGGCCACGGTATGCCAAGCCTAAGAGGAGTTATTCGCCGGGTCCAAGATATGTTGGCTACCGAAGTATGTACCCCCATAACATACTTGGGTCATGATGTCAATTGAGCGCAACGTTGAGATACACGGTCGCCACTTGACATCATGACGAGCCAAAAATGGCAAAATTGGCACAATGACACACAAAAGTGCCTTGAAAGGTCTACAATTATATTATAATATCTCCGGCTTGGATCGTGCAATCACTTAATCCTTCTAAACACAATGACTTGACACCATTGACCTTCGATCCCACATATGTGCTCCACTTGGGGCGCCTTGAAAGGTTACGAGCGCTACTTCCCAAGTGGGCACATGAGAATATGGAAAATTGTAAAATACACACCTTGCTCCCAACGCATCGCTTCGGGATCGCGCGCTACACTCGAAAGTTAACTTAACGCACGCAATATCATGGCCAATGAGTTGTGACGCAAACTCTACCCTCTTGACCATGATCCATTACACTAGCGCGCACGTGTGGAGACGCAAGGCATATAAGGCTTCCTAAATTACGTCGGGAGTATTGTGAATACATCCCACGTTTCCTTATCGTCAATACTCGCAAGCAGCACGAGATATGACCTTCACAAGTGGCCTCACGAATCAACTTTGTTTTGCCCATATCTTTAAGACAAATGGGGGGCAGGATAAAAGGGAAGTTGATTCGTGCATACGGAAGCACGTAGGTCCACTCGAAAGAGGTCAAATCAAGTGCGGGGATGTCGAAGTCGAAAATCCGATTTCGACATCCTGAAAAATTCGGATTAAGGTTGCGAGTATTAATTATGAAAATTGCGGAAGCATCCATGCAGTTCCTGGCGACTTTGGAGCCTTCGTCGCGGATAGCGTTAAAATTTCCATTATAAACAGTTAAACTGGCGGTTACGGTAAAGTCGCGAACCAACCGCCAGCAGTCAAAACAGTGAGTATCGGAACGGAAGCATAAAAATTGACGGAAACAATATGAAAATAAAACCCTGTTGATTCCTGATATTCTGATACACAAATCTCCGCTGGCGGTGCATCGGTTGCCGATGCGGGGCTTCACGGCACGGAACACGCCGTGCATGGGGTTAGTGGACCGGAGACCGGTTGTATGCCGTAACCTGGCCATGGGGTTCTGGGTACCGCTTCAATAGGCAAGCGACAGGAGAGCGACAGGTTACCACGTTGGGCGACAGGGAGGCGACAGGGAGGCGACAGGGAGGCGACAGGGAGGCGACAGGAAGGCGACAGGCAAGCGACAGGCCAGCGACAGGCAAGCAACAGGAGAGCGACAGGGTACCACGTTGGGCGACAGGGAAGCGACAGGGAGGCGACAGGAAGGCGACAGGGTGGCGACAGGAAGGCGTCAGGCAAGCGACAGGCAAGCGACATGCAAGCGACAGGAGAGCGACAGGTTACCACATTCGGCGACAGGGAAGCGACAGGGAGGCGACAGGGAGGCGACAGGGGGGCAACAGGAAGACGACAGGCAAGCGACACGAGGGCGACAGGGAGGCAACTGGAAGTAGCGACAAGAGAGCGACAGGAAAGAACGACAGGAGGGCGACAGGAGAGCGACAGGAAGGCGCCAGGCAAAAAATAGCATGGCGACAGGAAACAACAGGAAGCGACGAGAAGCGACAGTAGCGACAGGAGGGCGACAGGAATGCGACAGGGGAGCGACAGGAGAGCGACAGGAGAGCGACAGGAGAGCGACAGAGAAGCGACAGGCAAGCGACAGGGGAGCGACAGGGGGCCAAAAGTGCCAAAAAAGCGACAGGGAGGCGACAGGGAGGCGACAGGATGGCGACAGGGGAGCGAGGCGGCCCGAATCTAATCATGTAAAATATTTCAACCTGAGTTGCATTGAATGTCTATTGCTGTGGTCTATTGTTGATATCTTTCTTTATCTAACTCTTTGTGACTGCAGCCCTTCATGCTTTGATCCTGTTTATCTTCTACTTTGGGTTGCACTTGATTGGTTTTCTATCACCAAAACATTTTCAATATAAAAAACAAGCAGCAGGATCCCATCACCAGCAGCAAGCAGCAGGAGAAGTACATCAAAAACAAAGTGCTGAAAACACTATAAAACTTTCCGACCACCACGAACCACGACGAACCACCACGAACCACCACGAACCACCACAAACCACCACAAACCACCATGAACCACCACGAACCACCACGAACCACCACGAACCACCACGAGCAATCACCAACCACCATAAACCACCAAGTACCACCACAAACCACCATGAACCACCACAAACCACCAGGAACCACCACGAACCACCACGGACCACCAGAAACCACCGCGAACCAGGACAAACCACCACGAACCACCACAATCCACCAGGAACCACCACAAACCAGCACCAACCAGCACGCACCACCACGAACCACTAGGAACCACCACAAACCACCACGAACCACCACCAACCACAACGAACAACCACGAACCACCACGACCCACCACGAACCACCACGAACCACCACGAACCACCACAAACCACCAGGAACCACCACAAAACATCACTAACCACCACGAACCACCACGAACCACCACGAACCACCACAAACCACCAGGAACCACCATGAACCACCACAAACCACCAGGAACCACCATGAACCACCACAAACCACCACGAGCCACCACAAACCACCACGAAACACCACGAACCACCACGAACTACCAGGAACAGAAAGATGTCCTTGATTAGTGCCCTATAGATTTTGATGAAATCCTGCTGGTTTTTGATGTTGAAATCCCAAAGCCAAAGGAGCAAGTAGAGCAAGAACAGGATGTGGATGGAACTAATGAATAGTTTGAAATCCAGTGTAACACAGAAGGGCTGCAGATAGACAAAGCAGGTAGAAATACAAAGATTCAATCAGAAATGGATAAAACAAAAGATTTGATGTGAAAACTGGCCTGATTCTAGCCTCCAAGTTAGCATCAAGCACTTCATATGCACTCTTTTGGATTAAATGGTGCTGGTTAGGAAAGTGGGGGATAGGAGTTAGGCCAGACACATATTATGACTTGGCCAAGCAATTGAATTCAGAAACAGTTAAAAAGTAGACCACAATAAGTGGTAGAAGCAATTGAGTATAGGGGTCTTGGGGTGGGAGACCACTAGGCTTAACCTCCAAGGCCTAAGGCATGAAATGCCTATTTTATTTCGGTCTATCCTCCATGAAGGAAGATACCTCCGCTCAGCTGAGTGGTAGGGGTGAACTTCATGGGGGGCTAGGGTTGTAACCCTAGTTACTTTGGGGAAGGGTACTTAAAGCTTCAAAAGAGTGATAAAAATACTTAAGTTAGTCTTAGCATCAACAAAAGGGGTTTAAGGGGGGCTTGGCCTGGATCAAGCCCTCTAGGAAAGACAAGGCAGTGACTTTTTCTTACTCCCCCCTGGAGTACTAGTTGATCAAGTTAGTAGGACCAAGGAAAAAGGCTCAAATATTCCCAAAATTACCTCAGAAAATGCATTAAACCTACCAAAAACATTCTCATCAGTTCATAGAAGCCTATCACACTGTAGGTACCCTTGAAAAACAGTGTAATGTATCGTGAATGATGTCCCTTCGATGGGGCATTCCTCAAAAGTCGCCAGCGTGCGACGAAAACGTTTGGTAAAAGTTTGGGGATACTGGGGTTTGAACCCAGGACTCTCTCCCTAGAGCACACATGCTTGCCCACTAGGGTGCAATCGAACGCTCTAATGCGGACGGCTATCGCTACATAAACAGCAATTCAGTAAACGTCCTGACCAAGGGCCAGGGCGGAGCAATACTCCCAATGGAGGACACAAAATCTCCAGGAGCTGACAAAAATAGAAAATGAAACCAACAGGGAGTGAATCCTGTGGTTTAGCGAAAGGTGTAGCGATTTAAGAAGTCAAATCGCTAAAAATCGACGAAACAACGCGAGAAATCGTCATTTTTACACCAAAACTTAAAGTCGCAAACAAGCGCCACAGAAGCGGACTCCAGAAAAAGGGTTGCGCAAGCGTAAACGGCTCTTGAAAACGAATGTATGAGCCGTAGTTTTTAAAGTTCCAAAGGAAATTTTTGCACAGTTGCATCAAATTTTTGTAAACTTTAGGGAAAAGTATCGAAAATCAACCCACACCACAGAGCAGGTGGACAACCCACCTCTCAGGTATGCCAGTGTCATTTCACACGCATGCATTGCGTTCGTGTTGGTTGCTTCGTTAAAACGTTAGGGTTGTCACCGCTGTGTTCGTTGGGGATTCAGGTGCTCCTCTCCTTTGCTCTGCACGGGTCAAAACAGGAATGAAAGGTATGCGATGCGAATGGAGCGCCAGCGCGCACGTAGGGTTAGAATATGCGCTGTGCTCGCGATGCATGTTCCTATTTGAGGCATTCACACGTTGTGTGGCTTTCCCTGTGCCCCAATTCCCCCTTGTTCTCTCTTCACAGGTAAGAAAAGAAAGTGCTTGCTCGTGTTCGTGTTGCCGTAGCGCTAAAATGGGGTTGCTTAAAACGCTTAGGCTTGTTTTGCGCTGTGCTGTGCGCCACACTCTCTCCTCTTTCTGCAGGAAACAAGACAAGGAAAGCATGCATGACACACAGTGCATTCATCGCTTAGGGTGGTTTATAGTTCGCCATAAGTTTGTTTAAGCGCGTAGGGTTGTTTTGCGCTCGTGTTTTCCTCGGCATTCACATGATGCGTGGTGAGTAAGGTAGGTAAGCCCAGCAGGAGCTCACCTCCTGGTTGAGTCACGCTTTTATTGGTTATGTGGGGTTAAATTAGGAGAAAGAGTGGGGAATTGAAAAACCAGTGCATACTTGTGCATGCATATGACGCATTAAAGGGTAGACCACGCGAAATGCGCACAGTACAACTCTTGTTTAGGCTACCCAGGGGCTCCACCCCACGTTCTATAAGAGAACGGGTGGAGTTCCTTAAGCTTCCTTGCTTGCACCCGGGTTTGAGGACAGCGTATCATAGTGCTACCTGAGAAGCGTATAATATGTGGAGGTAGTCTTGGTTCCTCGGCCGCAAACCCAGACCATCAGCCTTTGCTTTACAGTTGGGAAGGTAAGGGCGATTGGTGCAGTCCCTTTGAGCAGCGCTAAAATATGCTGCGCATATCACACAAACAAATAACTGCAAGTGCAGTCCGACTTCACCGCCATCCACGCTGTGCACGCACACTGAGCACTCCTTCCCTCCAAGCCGTGACAGGGAAACACGTAGTGGCGTCCCTGTTAGGCCACAGTCGCTTAGTAGCGCTGTGTTCTCTTGCTTTCTCACAGGAGGGTCAGTAGGACCCGTGACATCTTTGACAGCACCTCCAAGTAGCGTGTGAAGGTGTCAGGGTCAGCAGGCCTGGCAGGAGTTGAGTGCAAGTGATGAGTGCTCACCCTGCCTTCGAAGGCCGGTGCTGGCGTTAGTGAGTGCAGTGTAGTGGTGTCTTCGGTCCCGGGTGTGTTTCCTCGTGGGCAGGGGAGTGCGTTAGCTTTTGGCCTTTAGCAAAAATGGGCGTTTTGTATGCCCTTAGCACACTTGGCCACCCCTTCCCTCTAGTAGGTAGGGCTTTTGCCGTCTTCCCCCAAGGATAGGCGCCAGCACAGAAATTGGGCGCCATAGGAGTGGTAATAGTACCTGATTAGGACCTTCGGTCCGACGTCAGCGAAGCCCGGTCTCCGGGAGCCACGCCGGGGAGAGAAGTGAGACACACACAGACATACGTAGCACACTTAGGGGTATGGTAAACCCTGTAAGGAAGGGTAGAACCCCATAGATCTGGACCAGTCAGGGGTCCTAACTGTGGGCTCGCTTGTCCCCAAGGGAGGAAGACACACCTTGCCTCAAAACACCTTGCTTGTCATTCCCCCCTGGTGTAGTAAGCCACCGTTCTTCGTTGGCTCCCCAAGGTCATTACATCAGGGCAGTCCCCATGCAACACATGGTCAACAAGGCATACACTCGCTGGGTGGCTGCAAACCTGATAAGCGGCCACCTGGTCCATGCTGGAAACCATAGGCAAGGGACTGCAGGGCACAGACAGGGTCAGTGCAGTGCTCAGTAAGCAGTGGTCTGTGAAAAACCAATGGTCTTCGGCCAGGGAATGGTTGTCACGGGGGCTAACGGTCCTGTCCTCCGATGCAATGCGGGGCAACTGTGACAACTGCTCTTACACCCATACACAGGCAATATGCACAAGAGTGCTCACTGCACCTGTAAGGTTAGAACACAGTCAGTAGCCTGACACAGGGTAATTAGGTTTCCTTTTTACGCTGGGACAGAGTCTCAGCACGGGTTAGTAGCTGCCCCTCGTTGTTCTCAACGAGATAGGAGCGGAAGATGGGGTTGATACTCCCATCTGGTTGTATGAAGGCTGACATAGGTTCCCAGGTCGCCTCAGATAACCCATAGCCATCCCACAGGGCTAGGAATTTCCAGCCCTGTTTATACTCGTGGCGAGCAATACCTGCAACCCCGTAGTAACCATCGACTGCCATCTCATCGGCAGTCATCTCTTCGAGTTCGTCTGCCTCCTCTGGGCTGGCAGCGTTCTCTAGGTCAATACGCTCGACCTCACTGTCGCTGAGACGCCACTCATCCCACGACAAATCGTCAGGGGAGTGATAGTGCCTCAACTGTTTAGGTGCACACAACAGTTCACCACCTAGACGTGGACTGCACCTGACATGGATCCTGGATCCATCTATCCTGATGATACGATAGGGTCCAAAATAAGGGTCCTGTAGGCAGTTACGTGGCCAGGAGGGTAGGCGTGAATGGTGAACCAAAACAACGTCACCAACCTTGAAGCTGGCAGGTCGCCGTAGGCGGTTCCGCCTGCTCAGGTCACGGTCACGAATGTGTCTCAGGTTAGTCCCAGCCTGGTTAGCCATAGACTGCTTATGTTCCAGCCAATCTCCCACAGGGCTCTTGAAGTCCTCAGGAAAGGGGGTTTTGAAGAACTAAGCAGGTCGTCCTCCATGGAACAGTTCGTGGGGGGTGAAACCCGTAGAAGAGCTCCGCTGTGAGTTCATGGTCAGCACCGCCGAGGGCAATAGGCGTACCCAGTCTTTGGTACGCTCCTGTTTCATCAGGATTCTTAGGTTTTGCTCGACCACACGGTTCTGTCTCTCACAAAGAGGGTTAGACGTGTGGGTATAGGGTACACCTGTGGTTACCGCCACGTTGAGGGCATTTAGCACTCGTTTGTACCACCCAGTGTCACTGCGGATGCGTACATCTTCATCAGAGTGCATCTGCCTGGGTGCCCCATAGGGTTCGAACCATTGTTCGACCAACATTTTCAGAGTCTGCTCACCTGTGATTTTCTTATTGCAAGGGAACACATGGGTGAAGCGAGATAGGCCAGAGGTGACCACTAGGCAACTATCAAAGGCGCCGAAGCGTGGTAGGCCGTGGATGAAATCCACATAGAGAAGAGAGTTAGCACAATAGGGTATGGGTAAGCTGGAAATCAGGCCCCTATCCCTACTGTCGCTCTGCGTTCTGGCATGACAGCCACAAGCATCCACGATGGTCTGCATACGAGACCTCAGTTCAGTCAGGGTTAGATTAGAGTAGAAACACTCACAGAAGGAGTCCACTGAGCGATTAGCGCCAGTGTGACCAGACCTGAGATGGGACCACTGTAGGCACCCGTCCAGTCGTGCCTCAGGCACAACAATACGGTCCTCGTAGAAGAGGTGCTGGTTGTTTTTATACCACTGGTGCCCGTTAATGACACGGGGTTCGAGACCAGTGCTGAGGGTTTGGAGAATTTCTTTATACTCGGACTGATAGTCGGTTAGGCTCCAACCCTCCAGGATTCAGGCAGTGCGCATGGACAGGTCAAGTTGGACATCCATACGCTGGAAAGCCTCTTTGGCGAGTGCCTCAGAGCTCTCACCTATAAGCGCATCGAAGTTATTGCGCGATATATAGTCAGACAGTTCATTTTTTGTACCAGGGATATGATGAACTGTCAGCCTGAACTGGCTCAGGTAAGTCCACCACCGCTTTAGTTTTGCTTTCTCTGGTGCGGGGCCCTTCTGAAAAGATGTCACAGGTTCCTGGTCACAAAGCCAGACAATAGGGTCAGATCTCAGGAGTCGGGATTGTGACGAAAGCACCAACATACCGGCCAGGAGTTCCTGGTCATAGGTGCTGTAGTTGGAACGCGCTTGGTTCCATTTCCAATTCCAGTGTCCCAGTGGCACCAGCCGCCACTCACTGGTAGGACAGTCATGTTTCAAGGAACCATCACGGTTCAGTCCACTAGTACGATAATGGCAGTGGGTTACTTCAGCTTGGTTAAGCTCCTGCCGTTGGTAGATCGTTCCACCCCCCCCTACATCACTGGCATCAGTGATAAGGACTATCTCGCCCTTAGGGCGGGGTACTCCCAGGCAGTTGGAGGAGGCAATTTTCTTCTTCAACTCCTGGAAACACTCCTCCTCTCTGGCGGTCCACCTTCAGGGATTAGTTTTCTTGATTAGGTCAGTGAGGGTGGCAGAGGAGTAGGTAAAATTGTGGATGTGACGCCTATAGAAGTTACAGGCGCCCACAAAACTCCTCACGTCGTGTAGACCCTTCTTAGGGTCATCGCGAATCTGCATGTCCTGTAGGGGCTGCATCTCAGACGCGGCTGGTTTCCACCAGCCATACCCCACGTCGAAACCCAAATATTCCATCTCCTCTTTCATTAACTCACATTTTTCGAGTTTGATTCGGAGATGGTTTTCTTGACAAACAATGAAGCATTCACGGAGGAGAAGGACATGGTCCTCCTGGGTATTAGTACCCAAACTCACGTCGTCGATGTGGGCCTCCATTTCTGCACCCCGAGAAATCAACTCCTGTACTAGAGATCTGCGCCTCAGTATGTACAAAATTTTGTTCATTAGCTCCTGGAAGAGCTAGGGCATTAGCCACCCTGAAAGGCATGACCTTCCACTTAAACACACGACCCTTAGGGGTTACAAAAGCCAGCAGCTCCTGAGCTGCGGCGGTTAGGTCTACCTGCCAGAAACCACTGTGTTTGTCCATTTTGGTCTTGTACCTGCATTTGGCAATACGCTCCAGGGTCTTTTCCATGTTAGGAATAATCCCTGAGTGGTTCTGGGTTTTCTTGTTGACCTCACCATAGTCAACAACCAGTCGTAGGGCAGTCGACCCTGGTTTAGCAACCAGGAAACAAGGGACTTCCTCGCCGATTCCTGTGATCCTCCTGGTGGCAGATTGCAGTACCAACCCCGAGCAGTGCGTCTGAGGACTTGGTGCGGTTGTTGCCACTGGCGATGGCAGAATTCTGCACCGGCTGCGAGCACGTGTTCGCGCGCAGTACAGCAGCACATCAGTCATGGAGGCCACGGCCGTCGCCGAAGGCCTAAGGGCAGTGTCACCTGTCCTGCCCCAGGGCTTCATGGTCATGGCCCTGGTGCGACAACCAGACGGCGGCCATCCACAGCAACAAGCGCGACATACAGGGTCAGCCCTGGCGGCCGGAGACTATGATATCCGCCGACCTCGAGCTGCTGTACGCAAACTGCCCGTTTCGCACTGGTTGGGGTCCAGCGGAACACGACACCAAGCACCGGTCCATCCTCTCCGCCCTCAACAAGGAGGCAGATGCTGAGTTCAAGTGAGCGTGGACCGGTGTGGACACCGAGGACTGGCTGCTGCCCTCCACGTGGTGCCAAGGAAAACTGCCCACACCGGTCTTAGAAGGACCGCGCGGAGTCATAGCGGATATACGCCGCGCAGTACGCTCGGAGTTCCACTGGCAGACGGTCAACCGCAGACACGCCAACGATGTCGTGCTCCCGTTCCAGTTCTAGGAATCCTGGCGTGTGCCGAGGGAACTCAGCGACCTGTGGAGTTCGTACAGTGGTCTACACCCGCATGTCGCTGGCAACGTAATGCTGATGGCCCAGTACAGTGATTGGTCGCGCCTGGTCCACGACGACACCTCTAGCGGCAAGTGCGCTGCGTGCGGGCTGCCATTTGTGCACCCCCTGTGCCATGCGCTGCGTGACTGCCCTAGAGCGCAAGTGTCTTTCCTGGCAGCGATCAGAGTGGTGGCAGGACTCCGGGACAGACATGGCAAGCACTCTGTGCATATCAGCCGCACGTGGGCGGGCATACAAGTCCTGACTGCCAAAGGCGAGGTGCCCATCATAGCCGGGTATCTGAAATATCTGTCCGCTCAGCAAGCTGCGATGCCATCAGGCATGCCACTCTGGCCCATCATGCTGGGGCTGAGCCCCAATGAGGCGGCATACAGCATCCTGCAGAAGTCCTTGGACATCCCGGCAGCGGCATTTTGTTCCCGTGCCACCTCCATGGTGTACCAGCTCATCCAGGATGGCGACGTAGCAGGCCTGCGGGGCCTGGACGAGATACCACCGGATGCAGATGTCAGAGCGCAGCTGCGCCGGGATCCAAGGATCCATCTAACAGCTGCACGCGCGACCCAACACATACCGTGTGCAGTAGTGTACGCTGTGTGTGCCCTTGTGCCCTCTCGGTGCCGTATCCCTGTGTGCACGCAGGCTAGCACGGGCGCCTGGTTGGCGATTGCTGCGTGGGATGAAGCGCCTGACACGTTGATGCGCATCGGCAGTGCCTCGTGTGACTGGGCTCTGTTCGGCCACAACGTACCTGAAGGTGGCATGCATATAGGCCTGTGGTATATGTCGGACCCCCTCCCCCCCCCAAGAGGGCGTCAGCAGAAAGTGTGGCATCGAGGCAGCCCATACGGTGTAGCGGTACAGACAGGCTGTCACAGCGGCTATGCCATTGCACCTGAATGGGAGCGTCTGATGACGCAGTGGTTCGAGTCCCCTTGCCCACTATCCAGAGGCAGCAGCCAACATCGCGGGGACCGTAGCCGAGAGCATGACCATGATCGTGACCAAGACCGCGACCGTGAACGCGCCTGGGGCCGTGGTGGCGGATATGGACACCGAGGGAAAGGACGTGGAGCGCCCACATGGAGACCCCGTAAAGGTGGCAAGTAGTGGGTCACCCATCGTGCCGGCGATCACTGAGGCCGCCTGCCATGACATCCAGCGAGCACAGCCACCACCAATGATGTCCAGGGCTGCCAGTGCGTCAGCACAGCAAGTGTGCGGCCCACAGTCGCCCACCTGTCTGCCAGCCCTTTATAAATGCTCTGTGCCGTTTTTCAAGCAGTCTGCCGTGTACGGCCCATCAGCTAGTTCATCTACACAGCAGGTATGCGGCCAGCGGCCGTTCACCCATCTGCCAGCCCGTTATTGGCGCTCCCGGGTGAATTTTTTTCAGACAGTCTGCAGTCGGCGTCCCAGCCGCCAGTGCGTGCGCATGACCCACAGCAGTCCACTCAACCACTGGCCCACTCTCAGGGCAGTTTTTCAAGCGGTCTGCAGTCTGCGGCCCACACGTATTGAACAAATATAAATGCTCCAGACAATCGGCAGTCCGGTCCCAACCTTATTTAACAATATGCGCCAGGGGAGTCCGCCCTGCCATGGTACAGACCCCAAAAGCGCAGCGTGCAGCGTCGGGCCTCCATATTTTCTGTTTGTTTCTTTCACAGATTCCGGCTTCACAGGGTAGTAGGTTTTAAAACCATGATGTGTTGGTACCAAGAAGGGCGACGGGTCCTCAGTGTGTGACCTCGTTCTCTGTGCCAGCCGCCTTGTTGGTTGAAATGCCAGTGGCGAGTTCGTTGCGGCGTTTCCCACGGTGTCTGTGCATGGAGACGTCGTGACCAACTAACCCTATGCACATGGCATGAATGACATGGTTGAGGACGTTGGTACCAAGAAGGACGACAGGTTCTCGGTGTATGATAGTTTTCTTTGCTGCTTCAATTATTTTCGAGTAACGCGTGCCTGCAATCGCAAGACGCAGTAAACTAGACTTCTAGTCGCACTGCTTATCATGTGTCCGGGCCAAAGCTAGCAGCTCATCGGGCGATGCTGTTGGCAGCGTGTGCCGAAGGCTATCGGCGACCAACGAACACGTGACTGTGCGGCAGCAAAAGATTGACATATGTCCCTGGAGTTCTGCTGCCAGTCCGTGCCTGCCCCTGCCCGCCGGCCCCAGCACATAGCAGGCCCTCCACAGCGGTGTGGCGGTGTCGCGACGCCGTCAGGTCCACAGTCAACAACCACCGCCCAAATGGCAGAAGTAGTTAGAGGAGTACCCTCCGCCAGCAAGCCCTGTTGTGTGTTCCTAGGGGAGGACGCGCTGCCGCGCGTAAAGAACAGGCATGCCGCCGCAACACCACAACACCGCAACGAACCACCACAAACCACCACGAACCACCAAGAACCACCAGGAACCACCACGAAACACCACGAACCACCACGAACCACGACAAACCACCACGAACCACCACAAACCACCACGAACCACCACGAACCAACATGCACCACCACGAACCACCACAGACAACAACGAACCACCACGAACCACCACCAACCACCACGAATCACCACAAACCACCACGAACCACCACGGACCACCACGAACCACCACGAACCACCACGAGCCACCACAAACCACCACGAACCACCACGAACCACCACGAACGACCAGGAACCACCACGAACCATCACCAACCACCACGAACCACCACAAACCACCACAAACCACCACGAACCACCATGAACCACCACAAACCACCAGGAACCACCATAAACCACCACGAACCACCAAGAACTACCACCAACCACCACAAAACACCAAGAACGGCCACGAACCACCACGAACCATCACCAACCACCACGAACCTCCACGAACCACCACGAACCACCACGAACCACCATTAACCACCACGAACCACCATGAACCACCACGAACCACCATGAACCACCAAAAACCACCAGGAATTACCACGAACCACCACGAACCACCATGAACCACCACGAACCACCATGAACTACCACGAACCACCACGAACCACCACGAACCACCACGAACCACCACGAACCACCACCAACCACCACGAATCACCATGAACCACCACGAACCACCATGAACCACCAAAAACCACCAGGAACCACCACGAACCACCAGGAACCACCATGAACCACCACGAACCACCATGAACTACCACAAACCACCACGAACCACCACGAACCACCACGAAGCACCACACACCATCACGAACCACCACAATCCACCACGAACCACCATTAACCACCACAAACCACAACGAACCACCAGAGACCACCACTAACCACCACCAACCACCAAGAACCACCATGAACCACCACGAACCACCACGAACCACCACGAACTACCACAAACCACCACAAACCACCACAAACCACGACAAACCACCACGAACCGCCACGAACCACCACGAACCACCACGAACCAACACGCACCACCACAAACCACCACAAACCACCACAAACCACCACGAACCACCACGAACCACCACGAACCACAACAAACTACCACGAACCGCCACAAACCACCACAAACCACCGCGAACCAACACGCACCACCACGAACCACCACAAAAAACAACGAACCACCGGGAACCACCACGAACCACCACGAACCACGACAAACCACCACGAACCGCCACAAACCACCACAAACCACCAAGAACCAACACGCCCCACTACGAACCACCACAAACCACCACGGACCACCACAAACCAACACAAACCACCACGAACCACCACGAACCACCACGAACCACGACAAACCACCACGAACCGCCACAAACCACCACGAACCACCACGAACCAACAGGCACCACCACGAACCACCACAAACAACAACGAACCACCACGAACCACCACCAACCACCACGAACCACCACGAACCACCAAGAACTACCACGAACGACAAAGAACTACCACGAACCATCACCAATCACCACGAACCACCACGAACCACCACGAACCACCACGAACCACCACGAATCACCATGAACCACCACAAACCACCAGGAATCACCCAGAACCACCACAAACCACCACGAACCACCACGAACCACCATGAACCACCACGAACCACCACGAACCACCATAAACCACCACGAACCACCACAAACTACCACCAACCACCACAAAACACCAAGAACCGCCACGAACCACCACGAACCATCACCAACCACCACGAACCACCAGGAACCACCACGAACCACCACGAACCACCATTAACCACCACGAACCACCACGAACCACCACGAACCACCATGAACCACCAAAAACCACCAGGAACCACCACGAACCACCAAGAACCACCATGAACCACCACGAACCACCATGAACTACCACGAACCACCACGAACCACCACAAACCACCACGAACCACCACGAACCACCACCAACCACCACGAATCACCAAGAACCACCACGAACCACCAAGAACCACCACGAAGGACCACGAACCACCACAAACCACCACGAACCACCGCGACCCACCACGATCCACCACACACCACCAAGAACCAGCACAATCCACCACGAACCACCATTAACCACCACAAACCACAACGAACCACCAGAGACCACCGCTAACCACCACCAACCACCAAGAACCACCACGAACCACCACGAACCACCACGAACCACCACGAACTACCACGAACCACCACGAACCACCACAAACCACGACAAACCACCACGAACCGCCACGAACCACCACGAACCACCACGAACCAACACGCACCACCACGAACCACCACAAACCACCACAAACCACCACAAACCACCACAAACCACTACGAACCACCACGAACCACCACGAACCACAACAAACTACCACGAACCGCCACAGACCACCACGAACCACCGCGAACCAGCACGCACCACCACGAACCACCACAAACAACAACGAACCACCGGGAACCACCACGAACCACCACGAACCATGACAAACCACCACGAACCGCCACAAACCACCACGAACCACCAAGAACCAACACGCCCCACTACGAACCACCACAAACCACCACGGACCACCACAAACCAACACAAACCACCATGAACCACCAGGAACCACCACGAACAACGACAAACCACCACAAACCGCCACAAACCACCACGAACCACCACGAACCAACAGGCACCACCACGAACCACCACAAACAACAACGAACCCCCACGAACCACCACCAACCACCACGAACCACCACGAACCACCAAGAACTACCACGAACGACCAAGAACCACCACGAACCATCACCAATCACCACGAACCACCACGAACCACCACGAACCACCACGAGCCACCACGAATCACCATGAACCACCACAAACCACCAGGAATCACCCAGAACCACCGCGAACCACCAGGAAGCACCACGAACCACCATGAACCACCACGAACAACCACGAACCACCAGAAATCACCACGAAGCACCACAAACCACCACGAACCACCACGAACCACCACGAACCACCAGGAACCACCACGAACCACCATAAACCACCACGAACCACCACGAACTCCCACCAACCACCACAAAACACCAAGAACCGCCACGAACCACCACAAACCATCACCAACCAGCGTGAACCACCATTAACCACCACGAACAACCACGATCCACCATGAACCATCACAAACCACCAGGAACCACCAGGAAGCACCACGAACCACCACAAACCACCATGAACCACCATGAACCACCATAAACCACCACTAACCACCAGGAACCACCAGGAACCACCACGAACCACCATGAACCACCACGAACCACCACGAACCACCACGAACCACCACGAACCCCCATAAACCACCACCAACCACCACGAATCACCACCAACCACCACGAATCACCAAGAACCACCACGAACCACCAAGAACCACCAAGAAGCACCACGAACCACCACGAACCATCACAAACCACCACAAAGCACCACACACCACCACGAACCACCACAATCGGCCACGAACCACCACGAAGCACCACGAACCACCACGAACCACCAAGAACCACCAGAGACCACAACTAACCACCACAAACCACCAAGAACCACCACAAACCACCACGAACCACCATGAACCACCATGAACCACCAGAGACCACAACGAACCACCACGAACCAGCACGAAACACCATAAAACACCAAGAACCCTCACGAACCACCACGAAACACCACGAACCACCACAAACCACCAGGAACCACCACCAACCACCACGTACCACCAGGAACCACCGGAAACCACCAGGAACCACCACAAACCACCACCAACCACCACGAACCACCACCAACCACCACAAACCACCACGAACCACAACAATCCACCACGAACCACCTTCAACCACCAGGAATCACCACGAACCACCACGAACCACCACGAACCACCACCAACCACCACGCACGACCAGGAACCACCACGAACCACCACAAACCAGCACACACCACCACGAACCCTCAGGAACCACCACGAACCACGACGAACCACCACCAACCACAACGAACCACCACGAACCACCACGAACCACGACGAACCACCACGAACCGCGACGAACTACCACCAACTACCACGAACCACCACGACCCACCACGAACCAACACGCACCACCACGAACCACCACGAACCACCACGAACCACCACGAACCACCACAAACCACCACAAACAACAACAAATCACCACGAACCACCACGAATCACCACGAACCACCACAAACCACCACAAAAGACCAGGAACCACTAGAAGCCAAGTAAGAAAAAGTGCTTTTCCAATGCTTTAGGGTATAGTTTAGTTGTATTAGAGGTGCTCTAAGCACTCTTGCATTTTTATCTTAGTATTGGCCTAACCAAAATGGGTGATAACACATTTTGACCTATCGAACCAAACACTAAATCCGGATGTTGTGTGGACCACTTAATCCCCAAGCAATGTGCATTAAAACATCTTTTCCTGAGTTGACTGAGTCACTGATATACTGAGATAGAGCCTATGAATTTATCTATGTTTTCTCATGAATTCTTAGCTATCCAAGTGGTATGCACCCTAGGGGCTAGGGTACCTCTTTTTGAGAGGTCCTGGGTTCAATACCCAGTCAGCCTAGCTAAGTAGGAAGTTCCCATGTGACATGGCAGTGACCTCAGCGCCACAGGCCATGCCACCTCACAACCTATGGGACCCAAAAAAAAGGAGTGCACATCTCAAGATGGCACTATGAAGAGTGTGAGCCCTTGGGGCAGTTTTCCAATCAGTTTTTCTCAATCATGTAAAATATTTCAACCTCAGTTGCATTGAATGTCTATTGCTGTGGTCTATTGTGTGTGCGTTGTGGGTGTGTGTGCTTGGGCTCGGGTTTCGGCTGCGCCCCGCCACTCCTGGCTGGGGTGTTGGGGCCTGTGTGTGTTTGTGTGCGCGCTCCGCTTGTACCCCGCCACTCCTTGCTGGGGTGTGCGTTGTGGGTGTTTGTGCTTGGGCTCGGGTCTCGGCTGCGCCCCGCCACTCCTGGCTGGGGTGTTGGGGCCCTTGTGTGCTTGTGTGGCCGCTCCGCTTGTACCCCGCCACTCCTGGCTGGGGTGTGCGGTGAGGGTGTGTGTGCTTGGGCTCAGGTTTCGGCTGTGCCCCGCCACTCCTGGCTGGGTGTTGGGGCCTGTGTCTGTTTGTGTGCGCGCTCCGCTTGTACCCCGCCACTCCTGGCTGGGGTGTGCGGTGTGGGTGTGTGTGCTTGGGCTCGGGTTTCGGCTGCGCCCCGCCACTCCTGGCCGGGCTGTTGGGGTGTCCGTGTGCTTGTGTGCGCACTCCGCTTGTACCCCGCCACTCCTGGCTTAGGTGTGCGGTGTGGGTGTGTGTGCCTGGGCTCGGGTTTCGGCTGCGCCCCGCCACTCCTGGCCGGGGTGTTCGGGTGTGTGTGTGCTTGTGTGCGGGCTCCGCTTGTACCCCGCCACTCCTGGCCGGGGTGTTCGGGTGTGTGTGTGCTTGTGTGCGGGCTCCGCTTGTACCCCGCAACTCCTGGCTGGGGTGTGCGGTATGGGTGTGTGTGCTTGGGCTCGGGTTCGGCTGCGCCCCTCCACTCCTGGCCGGGGTGTTGGGGTGTGTGTGTGCTTGTGTGCGCGCTCCGCTTGTACCCCGCCACTCCTGGCTGGGGTGTGCGGTGTGGGTGTGTGTGCTTGGGTTCGGGTTTTGGCTGCGTCCCGCCACTCCTGGCCGGGGTGTTGGGGTGTGTGTGTGCTTGTGTGCGCTCTCCGCTTGTACCCCGCCACTCCTGGCTGGGGTGTGCGGTGTGGGTGTGTGTGCTTGGGCTCGGGTGTCAGCTACGCCCCGCCACTCCTGGCCGGGGTGTTGGGGTGTGTGTGTGCTTGTGTGCGCGCTCCGTTCGACCCCGCCACTCCTGGCTGGGGTGTGCGGTGTGGGTGTGTGTGCTTGGGCTCGGGTTTTGACTGCGCCCCACCAAACTCCCAACTCCGGACCCAGCTGCTGCAACATCCACACCCATAACCACCCCGCCTGTGGCTGAGGGCACAGGCTTTACTGGCATGCCTAACTACCCTGCCTATGGCGTGGACCCATCCACCACTGCGTTTTCAGAGGCAACTACTGCCAGCGAGCCAGTGGCCTCCAGTTCTGCACCACGCTGGTATGCGGCGGATTATCACCATCCTCTACCTGCTACGAGAGCATATGTGGATGTTCCTGGGTATGCAACCCTGAGTGGGCTAAGAAGAGGCTCTGAGTCATGCAGGCGCAGGAGTAGAGGATCAGGGAGATCCTCCAACAGGTCTGTGACGCGGTCGGAGATTAAAGAGGCCCTCCGAGGAGCCACCTCTGAACTTGTTGGTGATCTCACTCAGGAGATTCGGGCTAAACTGGAGCCCCTGATTCCTCCCCAAGCGTCACCTACCATTGTGGGGGTTTCACCTCACCGGGTACAAGCCAATCATCTGGTGGCGGGGTTGACAAACACCCTGGGAAGCCTGATGGGTGTACTTGGATGGCTCAGCGGGCGCCTTGGGCTACGGGTCTGCAGCCACCCTGTTTTTCCCAAATGGCTCCAGATGGGTGCTGTGCCAAACGTCCCCATACCATTGAGATCCCCGGGTCAATGGCCTGAGTACACGTAGGTTCACGCGTGAGTGGGACCAGGGGGAACGTGGACAGGGTCGCCCCCTGGCCTCCAGCCGTGGATGGACGACAACCAAGTGCATCCGGGAGCCAAGTGGGTACTCCAGCCCGTGAGGGATGGGGAGAGGTGGAATGTGGTTGACCGAGAGAAATGCTCCGCTGTCGGCGAGGGCTAACCACAGGAAACCCGCCTGCAGGCGCCCAATAGGCTGTGCTAGGGGGGGAAGGCCGGGGGATCCTTCAAAGGGTGACTGGAAGGAGCTGAAACCGTGAGGGCAGCGACTGAAGGGAGCCTACCACCGCTCATGCCCCAAGGGAATCTGGTTGAAGTTCTCGGCCGTGAGGTGAGACAGGGGTCGCCAGGGGAACTGATGGTGGAGAGCCCTCCTTCCCGCCAGAAGCGGCCACCATGTAAAACAAACAAGGAGGAGTCAGATGAGGCTGCGGACGCGGCCGCCCTTACTTACTTACTTACTTACTCCCCATACCAGTCCTCAGAGGGATCGGAGATCTGGGCGGCTATTATGTTCCTACGGTGGGCCCTTGCATCTCACCCGCACCTCACCTTTGCCGTGCTAGGGGACAACCTCCACGTTATCACTGTTCTCTCTCCGAACACCCCCCCAGACCTCCCGTGACGCTCGCCAGCCGGCACGTGGGAATCCTCTCTTCAGTCCATCCAGGCCTCCCTACGCCCAGGGATGATCCAGGGTTGGGGGTGGATCAAGGGGCACGCCGGGTTTGTGGGGAATGAAATCTCGGATGCTTACTCAAAGTGGGCCGCCCACGTGATGACCTGGGACCCCTCCCTCCTCCCCCCCCCCCCGATAGGGTGCATATCCAGAGGCCCCCTCCCCGTCATACACAAACTGACTACCACCTCAATCAAGCACCTCCTCCCTTGCCACAAACACGAAAACATCCACGTACCGTCCAGCTTCCATTTTTACAACGACACTTCATGGTTCCAAGGCCTCCCTTTCAAATGGTCCTGCGGAAATTTCAACATGGCGCCGTTTGCTTTCCACGACGACTTGCGCCCTCGCCATTGCCACGCTTGCCCCGACCCGCACCCAATGGATGTTATCTCTTTCGTCTCACACTGCCCAATGTGCGAACACCTGGTGCAAACCTACATTCAGTGCTGGCGCCCCCCCTTCACTACGGTGGTGTCCCAGTGGTGGTCCGCGACCACACACGTCGGGGAGAGACGCAATTTCGTCCGGGGGCTTGTCCCCATGTCCCTGTACACCAAACTCACAACCCCCCCCTCCGGCCAAAGAAAACCAGCACACTGTCATGACTTAAAACTTGCCCTGAAGGCCCGTGTTCCCCTGCTCATCAATGCCCTATACCGCACGCTGGAATGGCTAAACGACAACCCCCCCCCCAGCCGCGCTCACCCCCCCCACGGGCCCGAACTCATGGGGACGCCCCTGGTGGCCTTACAGCACATCAAACACCGCCCTACAGCGCCCCCCCCTCACCTACCACCCCCCCCCCCCCCCTCCCGGACAAAGTGGCACACAAGCCTCCAAAGCGCCCCCGTCCCCCATCCCCTGCGGCACACACCAAAGCTCGGAAACGCGCCCGCCAGCCCCCAAGACCTGTCTGGCCTCTATCGCTGAAACGCAATACCGCGAGCCAACCTCAGCCAGAGCCCCCGCCCCCCAAACGGCCGCTCACAATCCGGGACGTGTTCAACCCCCCCCCCCCCCTTCGGCCAGCACCCCCCTTCGCCGCCTCCGCCCCTGTTTCCGCCCCTTCTCCCCGCATAACAAGGTACTTCGCACCAGCCCCCCGCTCTGCCGCGAGCACAAACTCACATTCGTCCTCATCTTCGTCCAACGTGTCATCTCTTTGAAAAAGCCACACTTACACGTTTCTCTCACGCCAGCCCTCAACAGCCCTAACACGGCGTAACCAATCAGTACTACCACACTGGCACTCACCAGCCACTTCGGCAAATGAATCCCTCCCCCAAGCCACCCCCCGTGCTCAAGCCGTCATGCTCTAACCCCCAAACGGCAACCGTACAGCCTTCGGGAATCAGGCAGAGACCCCGGCTCTGCAGTTGTCTATACCGGGGCTGCCAGGTCTCATTGAGATAAGGCAGAGGAGGACAGCAACGTGCAGCGGTACTCAGCCCGCGATTGAACTTGGTTTCGGGCTCCCGCCCCTCCCTGAAAAAGCTTGGCGCGCAAGAGCCTTTCTCCCCGGCCTGGCCAGCCACAAAAGGCGCCGTTCAGTGCAAAAAACCCTGAGGAGCCGACCGATGCCGACCCCTGCTGTGATACCGAGAAGCCCTTTCATACCGGGAACGGCCCAGCCTCCCTACAGCCACGTGGAGAATTCCACGAGAGCCGAGCTGGACCGTCTGGGGCTGACAGCCCTGAGGGGAATGGTTGACGTGGAGCCCTACGGCTCTAGTGACCTAGGCGGAGACCCCTCTGACGATGAGACGCCGTCCATGACTTCTGCTTTGCCCTCGGAGGATGACGACCCTGAGGACCCCGAGAACCCGAGCGGGCGGGAGAGGAAGAAGAAAAGGAAGACCAAGCGCCCTGAGGGACGCATATCTCAGGAGGCTAAGGCAATCGCCACCTCCAAAATTGTGGTGAACTTGCCTGAGTTCACAGGCAAGGATCTCAGCGAGTTCGCTGAGAACTTTTGCCGGTTCCTTCGAATGAACGGCCAAACCCATGCTAGTGGGCGAGTCAAGTGCGATCTGCTCCTGCAGTGCTGCAAGACCAAGTACCTGGAGAAGCAGGTGAAGCAGATCGTGACGAAGTCCGTCACCTTTGCCGATGTGTTGGTTGCCTTGGAGAGGTTGTACCCTACCGACCTCTCCATCAGGGCCGAGATCCAGAACCTGGCCGTGCTACCCAACAACCCCAAACCAGCAAGGATCTCCGAGCTACTGGCTGACCTGGACCACTGGGTGGGACGACTGATGCCCGGTTCCTACGGCAGCGAGGAGCTGCTCTTCTGGTTGGTGGCTAAGCTCCCTCGGGAGCTGTGGGACGAGTGCCAGTCAACGGCAGAGCGCAAGGCAAGAGCCCTCAACTACGAGGATTTGTCGGTGCTACTCTTGGAGCTGGCGCTTGAGAAAGAAAGCGACCAGCACCTGAACGCCTACCGTCCTGGAGGAGGAGGCTCTGGGAGCCATGGCAAAGGGTACCAGGGACTCAGACCTGGACAGGGGACTACCCCCAAGCACGCCCGTATCACGGGCAATGTCCAGGAGCTCTTCTGGTGTGACGCCAGAGACGAGCATGGTCACCTGCAGCACGCCCCCGACTGCGATCAACGCGATTGCTTCGTGGTCCAGGGAAAGGAGCAGGAGACCAACACCGGTGCCAAGCGTATGATGCCGGATCATTACAGGGGCACTATCACCTGTGCCTTCTGTGGGAAGAGGAAGCACTACGAGGATGAGTGCTACCACAAGCAGCGCCTGTCGGCGAAGCTGAAGGGCGAAGATCCTGGCAAAGGATCTGGCAAGGCCGGTGGCAAGGGCAAGTCGAAAGGTTGTGGAAAAGGCCAAGACAAGAGCCAAGGTGGAAGAGGAGGAGGCGCTAATCGCCAGCCAGACAAGGACAACAAGAACCAGGACAAGAACGGAGGCAACCCCAACCCTAATCCAGGGGGGAACTCCGAGCCCTCTGGGGTGCATTCTGGTCCTATTACACGCTCGCAGACTCAGGCCCAGCAAGGGGCCAAGCGTGAGCGTGAAGGTGGTGATGACGGCAACGCCAAGAAAAGAAGCCGTTTCATGAGGATGGCCCGCAAATTTTGCGGAACAAGGGGTTCGAGGTGACCTGTCCAGCGGAGTTCTGACAAGGACGCTCCGGTGGGGCCCTGGACCTGGTGTTCTGGGTACGTATCCAACTAGGGGGACGTGAATACCTGGGGGTATTGGATACTGGAGCGACCATATCTATGGTGGCCAAGAAAACGTTACCTTGTCGGGGCCTGACGAACACCATGCCCACCGCGGCGATACGAATGGGGGAAGGACATGTGGTGCACAGCTGCGGGGACTGTGAAATGGAGGTACCAAGGGGCTCCCGAACTATCGCCCATCGGTTCTATGTGATGGACACTGAGGCCTTTCACTTTGTATTGGGGACTGACTTCTTCGAGCAGCACTCCCAGATACAATCCCTGTCGCTGCAAGCGCCCTACCTCCTCTATGTGAACCACGGCAATGGCAGAGAGTCCGTGCCACTGGAGAAGTCGCAGTACACCCCGAGCTACCTGAGGGTATCGAAGGAGGAGCCCTCGAACATGATGGCGGCCTCCAAAACTGAGGACTATAACCTATTGGGGGAAGTCCTAGACCAAGGTCTGAAGGACTTGGGTTACTCCAGAGAAGACCTGAGCGTGGAGTTGTTCGTCAGCGACAAGCAACATGTCTTGGACCTCTACTTCAGCAGGGGGAAAAACTGCTGCTACAAATTGTACTGGCCCTCTTTCGGGATGGCCTACGGGAACCCCAGGTTCAGTGAACTGGCGAAGGTCTTGACCAAGGTGGCCCTGGAACGTTCCCGTATGGTCCTGTGTTCCCCCGATTGGGGAGCCCATGGGGGCAACGAGTACTGGCGAACCCTCTTGGACAGGCTGACTATCAGCTCTGTCCGGCGACCTGATGAGGCCATCTACGTGCCTCTGGGATGCAAGACGCCCATCGGGAAACCCGGATGGGGAAGTATGCGCAGCGTGGCGGACGGGGGTCTTACCCCTACTCCCTGGGAGGACCTAGACTCAACTCTGGTCCAGACTATACAACGAGAGAGCGATGGACTCACCCTGGGTGACTTGCAGGATCGACTACGACCTCAAGATGCTATTGAGACTATACCAGGGGGAGATGAATAGGTCGTGACTAACACCAATGCCCCCAACTCTCCCTGCCATGTACCTGTTCCTGATGGAGTCTCTGAGTGTGGACTATCCGAGCTCCCCAGCTCTATCCACTCTGATGACGAAACTGAGCATGACGCTTTCTTCGTGCAGACATGCGTGGAGGAAGTGGAGAACGCCGAGTACGTCGCCCCACTGAAACCCCTACTCTCCATGAGGGTGGAAGACCCGGTAGACAAGGAGCTGGACCGTCGATCCAGGCTAAGGGAGTACGTGGACTCCAAGAGGAGGTTGGTGGCGAAAAAGCTATGCTACGCTAAGCCTATCAGCAGCTCATGGCCACTGAAGCAAGGGTGTAAGGAATATCTCTCCCAACTGAAGGAGGACCTCAAACAAAAGATCACCACCTGGCAAAGGGAGGTAGATCTCAAGCTCATAAAGAGCGTGTGGGGCGCCCATGTGAGGACCCCAGAGGAGGATGACCTCTCGGAGGAATGTGTATGTGAACCCCCTCGAGCATGCCTATGTTGCCAGCGTCCGGCGGAGATGGTTGAACGAGATCTACTATATGCCTACCAAGGGTTGAAGGATACTACCAAGGGCGAAGAGTCGGTGGAGGATCACCTCCCGGCATCTATTACTCAGGGGGCAAGCAACTTAGACTCTGACGAGGACATGGAGGACAAGATCAAGCTATGGGACCCGCGGGTGCAGAAGCTTATAAGGACTTATCTGGAGGTGTTCGGGGAACTACCACCCCCAACCTCATGTGACAAGATGGTACAGATGGACCTCAAGCTGAAACTTGAGTGCGTGGGCCATAAGATCCGAAGGAGACCCTACCAAGCTCCTAAAGAGCAGGCCGATGAGATTGAGCGACAGATGCAAGAGTGTATCGACGCTGGCCTAGTCCTGGAGTACAAAAACGGGGCCTACCCCCAACACTGCAGCCCCTGTTTCCTGGTGGCTAAGCCTGGGTCTACAGCCAAACGGCTGGTAGTGGACCCTGGAGAGCTGAACAAGAAGACATTGAACCACTCAGGGTCCATTCCTAACATGGAGTCTGCCCTTGAGAAGATGGCCTCCTGTCGCTATAAGACCAAGATGGACAAGATAAGTGGATTTTGGCAGGTAGACCTGACGCCCAACTCCCAGGAGCTACTCCCCTCATCACCCCTCAGGGGAGGGTGTTCAATCGGAAGGTCATGCCCTTTGGCGTGGCCAACGCACCCGCTCTGTTCCAAGAGCTGATGAACAAGATCCTGTCCATCGTACGACGAAGACCCAAGGTGCAAGAACTCATATCCCGTGGGGCCCAGATGGAAGCGCACATCGACCATGTATGCCTCGGGACCAATACCCAGGAGGATCACCCAACCCTCTTGGGTGAGTTCTTTGCGGTCTGCCAGGGGAACCACACCCGACTCAAGCTGGAGAAGTGTGAGTTCATGCAGGAGACCATGCAGTAACTGGGGTTCGACGTTGGCTACGGGTGGTGGACCCCAGCGGCCTTTAAGGCCAAGCCCCTGATGGATGCTAAGGTACGACATGAAGACCCCAAGAAAGGACTCCATGATGTACGCAGTTTCATTGGGGCGTGCAACTTCTACCGCCGCCATATCAAGAACTTCACCTACACCAACGCCAATCTGACGGACTTGATAAAGAAGAAGAGTACTACTTCGGCGGCTCAAGTTGCATGGTCAAAAACGACGGAAAAGGTAGGAAAATGACAGGTTTCCAAAGGCAGCAAATAATAGTTGTTTTGATGGATATTTCTGGACCGTCGGGAACAAGTATGGCGAAATAAATACTTCTATAGGAACGACATGTCCCATGGGCGAGACGGGGAAAAGTATTGTTTTGTGACTATTCTTTGCGTGAGGCCTCGCGCAAAGACGTTCATTTGTGTCGGATTAATGCACTACAACACAAAGCATTAGGCAGGTTGTCGAAAAATAGAACTCTGTGCTATTGATACACGTAACTTAGTACCATTATCAGGATTGCGTGATATAGATGGATGTATTAACCAATAAACTTCAACAGTGGTGTACCCAAGAAACTTGAAAAGTATAAATGTTCCGAAACAAACCGTAGTTTCAAGCGCGAGGCCTCGCGCATGGAACGGCGCATGAGAAACATTAAAGTTTCGGGGATCATTGCGCGAGGTCTCGCGCAATGGATGTCATAAGCGCTAATAGAAACAAAAAATGGAACAGATCCACCAACTACACAGCATTCGCATTCCCTTGATGCGGCGCTGCTGCATGGGCGCCCATACAGGTCCCGCCGGCATCTCCAGTTTTCATACTGTGGTCACCGCTGGCTTCACTGCCCAACAGCGATGGTAGCGCGCCGCAACTGGGTACCGCAATTAGGATTAACTAGTCAAATGTGGGACCACCAGACAGTTACAGTTAACCGGAAATGGTGCATGCGACAAGCGAATCATCATATATATGGTCGCGCGAAAACTGTGTGACAGGTTGATTTTTCAAAGTGAGAAAGTTTTTCAAACAGCAATTTTTGCGTAGATACAGTTACGCAATTATTTTCCACAGCAACAATGCCCCTGCGAAAAGAGGTGGATCTTGAGAAGACAGTGGCCACAGCATCTGGAACTTTCCGCGATGTCTGGTCAGAGGAACCGCCGTATCACACGGCAGAAGAACTGTGGGAAGGGCTAAAAGAGGGGGACAAGGGCGCGCGATTGTTGTTTGTGTTTTTTCTGCGTGTGCGCCAAAATGAACGGACGCGTTGCAGCGTTGAAAAGGCAATTACGGCAGAGGGCAAGAGATGGGTTGGTGTTTTGATGGAGGAGGCCTGGCGCCTCTATTTGCTGATGCGCCACCGCGCAGTTCCATACCAGCCAAAACTAAAGTCAGTCGTTGCGATAGAGGGAAGTAGGGCGCAGCGGCGCATTTTAGCAAGGTCAGGTCTGGCGCGATATAGCGCACCCTCGGTGAAGGAAAAGGCCGCAGTCAGGGAACAGACTACATGGAACAAAATACACCAGCAGTGGCTTGTGTTATGGATGGACAACTGGTACAACAAACAGTTTACCACAAATCCTGACAAGAACGACAAAAGCCTTAACGCAACAGCGTTGGCTGTTTTGCTACTGAGGGATGCACCGCGCTACTGGCATGGTCATCTTAGCCTGGAAGAGCTTGAACGGCGTGTTCCTGTTGTTGCACGCATGCTGGGGAACACCGAGGGAACGTTTGCACATACCCTGCGCGATCTAGGATTTGCAAGCACGCGGCCTGTTGTTCGAAACATTAGGGCACCGCTTGACATTATTCGCCCTGTGCCTGCCAAGAGACCACATTGGCGACCCCTTTGTCTAAGCAAAGAAAAGGTGAGCGGCAATGTCTCGCTTCTTAACCTACTGCAATTCACTAGGGACTTGGCACAGCACACTCGACCAGTTGTCCCTGTTTTATGTGATGAGAACATCCATTAACGCATTTGTAAGATGATGTATGGTGAAAAAACAACGGGTTGGAATGTCCGGCTTTTTTTGCGTTCACACCCTATATTGTATGGTTTCTGGGACGCGTACAAATTTTGCGTTACACAAACATTTCGCTCATTTTGGCCGATCGTGACTTTCTTCCGTAAAGGTTTGCTGCGCACCGGTGACACAGTCCCCTGTTTTCCGAAGCTGATCACAATGGAGATAACTATTGGCGCACTGCTGTTGGGTATGGGCCCCCACAGACGGCGCCTTAACAGAAAATGTCATTCCCTTGGGCTGGCGCGTCCTGCAAATCGGCGAAGTTGCCTCCGGTACGCTGTGTCTAAGCCCATGCAGGTTCTGTTAACACAATACTGTCCTATGTTACTCTACCTAGGACACCTCATTAGGCAGTGCAACTGGGCTGGGGAGACGGCCAACACGGGTGTTTTTGCTTCTGAGGGATTGCAGATCGTTATGTTTCTGTTAGACCGTTTGAACATGGGGGACACACTTTTAAAGTACGAACGCACTGTTGCAACTGCGTTATTGTGCCACACTGCATGGCACACAGCCATGCCTGGACAGGCTTTTGCCGAGGAGTTTTGTGAAAGTCTGCTCTCCAGCCTTGTGACAAAGAAGGGCCAAAACAGAGGTGCAGTGACCATTGAAGATGTTGACGATCTGTACCATCTCATCGCTATCCGGAAAGAAGGTCACAGGGTGAACGTCTGCAAAATCCCCAATTCCCTTGTCAATTCCGTGCGTCAGCGGTTAACTGCTTACTTGAACGCAGAGCGGGTATATGTACCTTGGGTAAGGTGGTGTGCTGCACCTACTTGTACAATTCAGCCACATTGGCCGCGCAGGGGTGTACCTAACTTTCCACCGTCTCTTCTGATTCCAAAGGGTTCTAACCACTACAAACAAGTCCTTGTGTCTGTGTTGTTGGTGCTGACGCAGCAGGGGCCGCTTAAGGCTGGTTTTAAGCGAAAATTGTCGGAGCTGATCCCCCAACGCAGTGTGTTGGAGGAGCAGAGAGAGGCTGACACGATGCGAAACGTTCGAAGAAGATTGAAGAACATGCAGTGATACGCGAGGCCTCGCGCAAACAGCATGATACAACAGGGTATTACACCCCCTCTCTTGCGCGAGGCCTCGCGCAAGGTTGTCAGTCAAAAACAGTGGCGTGCCCCTCCAGTCTTGCATTCTCAACCATACTGTACCCGTTTTCGCTGAAAATGCGTCACATATGCATTATTGACGACGATTTTAACCCTTTTTAATGTTTGGTTTCCTGCAATACAGGCTTTCTTCTTATCGCAGAATGGCAAGCCCCGCCAAAAAAAAAGCCGAGGAACGGGAAGATATCTCCTATGACCCTAGGACCTCGGGATCGGAGGCTAGAACACCAAGGAAGGGGCGGAAGAAGAAGGAAACACCAGATCCTGCCCTGACAATGGGTACTGACATCGAGGACCACTCAAAGCCGGACGGGAGGCAGGTAGAGGTTGAGCTGGACAACGTGAGAATCGACCAGCAGAAGACAAAGGGACATATCAGACGGAAAGATACGAAGTTACCGCAGAAGCGTATTGAGTCGTTGGAAGCAGCACCGCCAACAGGCCCATTACACGTCGTTCTCTGGGAAGATAATAGTATGTTACCAACGGACTGTTCGCTCTTCTCGTTGCGCGAGCCCTCGCGCATTGACGTGTCTCATATTCGCAGATGGCCATTTTTGGTGTGTATCTGGACAGCACAGCGTGGAAGAGGTTGCGAAGATTCGGGAGAAGAGACGCACAGCGTGTCTGGATCTGCAGTAGTGGCATACTACATGCATCGCCGATATTCTGAAGCCTACAACACCGTGGGCCTTCCGTGCAAAGCTGGCGGGACAAGCACAAGGAAGCGCACAAGACGTTGAGCCAATACCGCTGTATGAGGCAGCAGATAACCTCATTCGATGTGTTGAACATCAGCGGCGGCGAGGCCTACCTGACACGTACAGCAATCTCAAGATCGCCATTGTGGATGCAGTGCAGATGAGTGCCCTGGTTCCAACCGCTGAACTGAAGCAGCCTGGTCAATTCGTATGTTCATTAATCGTTGTTTCGATGCTGTTCGTTGCGCGAGGCCTCTCGCATAACCTTGTCATTTTCAGGACAAAACGTACTAATTGTGGAAGGATTTCATGACGCTTGCCTACTATGCTGGTCCGGAAGATGTGAAAGGTCTGCAGAAGTTCCACGACAAAGGGGAGAAAGTCACGAAGAACGCGCCGAAGAAACTGGACGGGATCCTCTTGCCGGAGTTCTACGAGAAAGTGACAGAAGTGATACAGAAAGAACAAACAACCCTCAAATCCTTGCAGAATCCGTTCGACGACATCATCCTTGACCAGTGGGTCTCAATGCATCTGGACCACCCGCACAACGGCCAGTACGTTCGACCTGAGAAAGGTGTGTACCATCAACGAGACGTGGGTTCCGTTTCTGCATTGCTGCGCTACACCTTCTCCATTTCTGTTCTTTAGCCAAGGACATGCGCACCCGCAAAGGGGTTGCTGCACTTGGAAGGCCTGCCCTGAAGGTGACTCTTGGTACATGGGGCTATTGGCGGGAACCTGAAGGCAAAAGTTGCGGTCCATGGCCGGCATGGAAATCAATGATTCGCGCACCACTGTGCCAGGTGGCAGAGAAAGGCAAACCCGCCTCCCTGAAAAACCTCAACGTCCAAAAACTCCTGGGTCAAGAGCCTACCAAGAGCCGTGTGGTCCTACCAGCTGCTGGCGTTACTGGTGACTTCAAGACGGTGGAACAGCAGGATCCATTACTGGCAACTCAAACTATCACAATTAAGGCAACCCGAATTACAGCTCTGGCCCACGATCCCCCGAGGCGGTTCATAGAGATTGACAAGAACCTGATTGTCATCAACGGCGACATATTTGAACATCTTGCTCCTGAGATGATGTGCCCAGCCTGGCTGTATGAAGAGATGGCGCGTGCCAATACCCTTATCTGCGGCTCTCAAACTGTTGTTGACAACATGTACGACGTGCTGGAAACAGAAACAGAGAGGCGTCCCAACGATGATTTCAACGCGCCGCGCATGGCTAATATGTTGCGTGTTCACATTTTCAGTTGGCCAGTCAAACCAAAGCCAGCAGGGGATCGTACAACGTTCGACGTTGGCTGGTTGCTGATTTCGTCACCAGATACCTGGACGAAAAAGGTATGATTTCGTCTTTGCGTCCTCTCTTTGCGCGAGGCATCGCGCAATAACTTCTCCCTCATTGCAGATTCCAAATTGTCTGTCGTTTGGACCTACTCAAGTAGAGGAGATGGATGACGATGAATTTGGCGGTCCCCTTCCGATAACGATGGTTATGTGGTATTTCGACACTCACCTCCATTACCTGAAGAACGATAAGAGCTTCAAGCCTTCGTTTGTGTTCATTGATCATCAGCCAGACCTGGTGTGCAAGATTGCGTCCATCGAGCCGGATTCTCGCATGTACCTTCTTGGTGTCACCACCGACAATCTCTCCGATTGGGTCAACAGAGTGCAGACTCAGTTGAACCACGTCTTAACACAAGGGTCGAAATTGGACGCGTCTGGTGATTGGGACCAGCAAGCCAACTGGGCAAACCGTGGCATTCCCCTTTGGGTTCGCGATGAGAAGTTGGGTTCTGAGGTGTTGTCGCTGAAGGAGGAAGATACTGTTCAGAAAGGTCAAGCTGCAGAAGCACTGGCCCCTGCAAAGCGGAAGTCTACTGGTGGGGAACCAGCCTCCAAGAAAAAGAAGACTGCTTCCAAGCCTCAGGCAGCGAAGTCGGTTATCGGTGAAGAATCCGACGAGAGCGATGGGGATGAACAGGAGGAGAGCGAGGAAGAAAAGGAGGAGGAAGCGCAGGTCTCCCAAGGCAAGGCAGCGAAGAAAGCGGCAGTGAAGCCGAGGCCCGAGGAAACCGGGGCCAGGGCTCCATTCAAGCAGCCAGCTCGTGAGTCCCAACCAAGGGACCAGCCCGCAAAGCCACCGCCAAAGGGTAAGACGTCCGTTGCTAAGGCTCTGGGTTCTAAGATGCAAGTTGTTCCAAAGAAAAAGTAATTTCTTTGTTTGTTCTGATATATTATGCGCGAGGACTCGCGCTATGCATTCCTCTTCGACGACCTTTTTGCTGTCACCTTGTGCGGCACATTTTTCCCTGTGATGGACTTCATTGCGCTGTTGTGTTGGTGTTTGCGCGAGGCCTCGCGCAAAGAAGGGGTGCTAAAAAATGCTTGTTGTGGTGCTGTGCGTATCACGGCTTTCGAAAACTGGTTTTCGAAAAGACTGAAAGCTCATGGGTGTTTTTATTGGAAAGCATAAGTGGTAGAGGAACCAAAAAGTCATGGTTTCCCCTAAAAAGTAGTGCACCTTTAGAGAAATAAATCATTTTCCCGGGCAGTCGGTTTTCTTGAAAATAACTGAAAATGGACCAGTTAATTGCTTTTTGCGGGATTTTCCGTTCTTGAGTTTTTGGGTCCCCCGAAAGGAACTATTTTTTCGCAGTGCCGCGGAGAGGCAGTTTTGGGCACATTTTGACCATGCAACTTGAGCCGCCTAAGTACTACTTGGCGCTGGGGCCTACAAGAGCAATAAGCGTTTGACGAGCTCAAAGACAAGGTGGCCAACACTAAGTGCTAGGGCGTGCCTAGAGCACAAGGTGAGATTATCCTGGTAACCGACGCCAGCAATGTGGGCGGTGGTGGAAGGTTGTTCCAATTGCAAGCACTAGAGAAGGAGGAGTTCGACTCGGCTATTTCCCAATGGGCGACGGAAGGTCTCAACCGAGATGGAACTCTCAAGCACAGCTACCCTGACGAAACGTTTGGTCCTAGTACCCCTGGGCCACTGGAACTGGAAATGGAACCAGGCCAGGGGGAACTACTCCACCAATGAGCAGGAGTTGCTCGCGGGTATGCTGGTGCTATCCTCTCAGGCACGACTGTTGGGGAGTAACCCTGTGGTCTCGCTGTGCGACCAAGAGCCGGTCCGCACTTTCCAGAAGGGTCCCCGACCTGAGAAGGCCAAGCTACGGCGCTGGTGGACCTATCTCAGCCAACTACGGTTGACCGTACACCATATCCAGGGAGTGAAGAACGAGTGTGCGGACTACATTGGCCGCAACAACTTCGACGCCCTGATTGGTGCCCGGTCTGAAGCGCTGGCTAAGGAGGCGTTCAGCCGTATGGACGTACACTTGGACCTCAACATGACTATGATACGACCCCTAGATGGACTTTAACAAGCGGAATACCTGACGGAGCTTGAGGATATCTATAAACGCCTGGAGAAGCGCCTTGAACCCCTCCTGGTCAACCAAGAGCAGTGGAAGAGGGACAAGAGCTACCTCTGGCACAAGGACCGCATTGTGGTACCCACCGACAGAGCCCCAGCGTTATTGAAGTGAACCCATGAGTCCAGCGGTCATGTGGGTGCTGACCGTACCCTGAGGCTATTCAAGCAGTGGTTCCACACTACGTGGACTGATGACCAACTGCGAAAGACCCTCCAGCCTCTCGTGGACAAGTGCCCATGTAGGTCCTGCAAACTTGGGGATATCAGGGACAGGGGTCTCTACTAGACCCTGCCCATTCCCCACTGTGCTAACAGTGTTCTCTATGTGGACTACACGGAGATGCCAAAGTTTGGGGGCTACGACTTTGCCCTCGTGGTGACCTGTTGGTTGACCAGGTTTACCAGGGTGTTCCCATGTACCAAGCACATTACCGGACAGGAGACTATCAAGATACTCCTGAAGGAGTGGTTTTGTGTCTATGGGGCGCCCAAGGAGATCAACTCCGATGAGGACGTACGAGTACGCTCAGATACCGGCTGGTACAAGAGGGTCCTGAAATCCCTCAATGTCCAGGTGTCTACAGGGATCCCCTACTTTCACACGAGCAACCCCCTATGTGAGCGACAGATTCGTGTCCTCAAGGAGAATGTAAGGATATGGTGCAAAACTGAACGCACCAGAGACTGGGTGAGACTACTCCCCGTCATATCCCTGATGATGAACTCCCAAGTGAGTTCGGCGCCTGGCTACTCGCCCCATGAGCTATTCTTAGGACGCCCGGCGTGGTTCCTACATGCTCCCTATCCAGAGGATACCCATTCTTCTGTGGGTAACTGGGTCCAGGAGCAACAAGCGAAGGTGGACAAGGCCAAGGCTATGCTCCAGAGAGTGAGGGAGCGTCAGTGGAACAAGAAGAACAAGCACCGGGTGCCGGCTTCCTACCAAGAGGGGGACTGGGTGCTGGTGCACCACAGCCGACTACCCGCCTGGCCACGCTCTACCCACGATGACCCCTACTTCGGGCCCTACAGGATTTTATCTGTGGATGGACACCGTATCACAGTGCGGTGTTCTCCCCGACTAGGGGGGACCCTGGTGTGCGCTGCTCAGCACCTGAAGCCCTACTATGATCCTGAAGACCTATGTGGGGAGGAGTGGGAGCTGAACGACGAGGAAATCGCCGCTCTAGACCTACAGGGGGCTGCCAGCCCTATGGAAGTCGAAGGGGACCTCCCCGACATGAACGCCGAGGAGATGGCTAAGGAAGGCTTCTACCTGGTGAAGTCTGTACTACGCCACCGCTACCGCCAGGGTTGGCGCTTCCTCACCCTCTGGGAAGGGTTTGGAGTCGAGGAGGCCACGTGGGAGCCCTTCTCAGCGTTTGTTCTACCTGAGGGACGCCTAAACTCAGTTCTGGTAGACCACTTGTCCTAGAACAACCTTGGTGAGTTGCCGAGGCTCGCTGAGATGCTTGCCTCCAAGACTAAAGCTAGGGACTGAACCTTACCCTTACCTGCCTAAGCGTATGTGTGGGTGTGCTATTCTTAAGGTCCTGAGAGCAAGCCGCAGAAATGGTGTCCTAATTATACCCAAGTCTGCACGCTTGCTAAACCCGGCGGATGTCTTACCGGTGACATGGGGTATGCCCCGGGTCTCTCCGCCCCTAAGCGCCCAGTTTCTGTGCTGGCGCAAAACCTTGGGGGAATACCCAGCATACGAGTCCAGGTATTGTTTTTCCTACCTACCTGCCTACTACAGGGGAGGGGTGGCCAAAAGCTATGAAGGCATGAAAACGCCTGTTTGCTATGAAGGCCAAAATCTAGTCTAACCACTGCCACTGCCCACCAACCCCGCTAAAATTGCAGGACACGGGTGGGACAGTGACACACGCACTACAGGTCCTACACAGTTTACAGTGGCACCATCCTTGGTGGGCGAGCACTTGCTCAACTGGCTCAAGCCCCCACTCAAGACTACCACTCCTACATGCACGCTCTACTGGGTCGTGTTTGTGAAAAGGTCACGAGCCGTAATGGCTCACCTGTGAGATGGCAAGAGAACACGGAGCTACTAAGCGTCTGTAGCCTAACAGGGACGCCACAATGAGGTTTGAGGTTTGAGGTTTGATTTTGCGGGTACTAGACGCCTTTCGTCCCCGGGGGGCCACCTGGTCGGGCCAGGTGATATCCTCCCCACCGGGTCCTAGTGGGGGGCCCTTCAAGACGCACCTCCTGCCTGGTGGCGGAGTCCCCCGGGTTCACAGAGCTCGGAGCCCCGTCCTTCCCCGGCTTCCCCGTTTCGCCACTCCCCGGTCAGTGCATCAATTCGCAGCCGTGGCTGCGGGCGCTTACCCACTGCGTCGCCCCCCTAATGCGTGGTCGCCCGGGGCGCCGGCGCCGCCGGGCCCGTGCTACTGGCTTGTCGCCAGTGGGACCCCCTTGGGCTGGCGCGGAGGCTGCCTAGCCTAGGGGTTGGGGCGTGGCGCTGTGCGCCACTACTGCCTTGGCGGGTGCAGTGCCCCGTCTGTGTGTGCGCGGCGCTCGCGGCCGGTTCGGGGGGTTCCGGCCGGTACCTGGTGTTGTGTCTCTCTCTTTTCCCCCTCCCTGCCCCGCGTGTTCGGCGCTGCGTGTGGCGGGCCGTCCCGTCCGGGTGTCCCTTACCCTCGCTCGCTGGTACGCCATTCCACGTGGTCTGTGCGTTCCGCGCGCTCGGTCCGGTTGCCCTTCTGGTAGTCCCCGCGTGTCCCTTTCGTGTGTGTGCGCTCGCGCTCTCGCGGTGTCCGCTCCCCCCCCCCCTGGGTGGTGTGGCGTGCGCACCTCGCGTGGTCCCGGCACTGGACGCTGGTAGGGCCGTTCCACGTGGTCCGTGCCCCTCGGCGTGTCCTGTTCCGGTCCCTTGCTCCGTCTGGCGTGCTTGGGGGGGGGCGGTCCGGTCCCGGTTCCCCCCTACTTGGCTTCGGGTTGTGGGGGTGGCGGCAGGGCGTCCCCGGTGGGGGTGCCTTCTACCGTTGCGAGGGGCGTCTGGGGTCATGCGCTCCCCCTCCCCCGACTGCCCGCCCACTGGGTGGGCTGCCGGGGCCCGCGATCCACGTGTTGTGGGCGCGGGCGTGCGGGTGTGGGGGCCCTGCTCTGTCCCATCGGCCGGCACGCCCTGTGGGGGCTGCGCGCCGCGGGGCGGGTCCGTGGCGTTCATGTGCTGGGGGGCGGGCTGGGGGGGGGGGGGCGTGCGCCGTACCCCCCGTTTGTGCGGGGGGGGCCTGTAGGGCGGGGGGTCGCTCTGCCTCATTCCGTCCCTCTGCCTTCCCTGGGCAGGCAACAAGGGGAAGTGGGTTCTGAGGTTGACTCTAGATCTACCTCCTCCAGCAACAGCTCGGCTAGGAAGGCACTATGTTTTAGCTCAACACAGCTGGGATCAACAGGAGGGATAGTGCTGGCGATCTCAGACAGTTGGTCGTCAGCATCCTCCTTAACAGCTGCAGGTTTCAGATAGCCATCGGGAGATTCACACCCTGTAAGTGTGGCAGATAGGTGCTCAGGAGATCGATGTTTGAGACCAGAAAGAGTCAGGCCACGATTTCCGGCCATGACCTCTTTCAGTAGCACCTGGTCTAGGTCACACAGGGGTACAGGATTGCGAGATCCATCGACGATGGATAAGAAACTGGCCCACTGAGGGGACTGCCTAGCTGTGTCAGAGTCCTCAGGCACATAGATGGGACCGTCGAGGGGTTGCACTCTTCCCAGGGTCATTCGATCTAGCATACGGCACCAGTAAGCGTGTTCACCAGAGCAGCCCCAGTCAGGGGCGCACATGACAACCCTTCCTCCCTCATAAGCGATTTTGGTTAGAACCTTCGCGAGCAGGGAGAAGGGAGGGTTAGCATACGCTAGGCCCATTGCTTTCCAGAAGGAACGGAAAGCGTTGTTCAAATGTTTCGAGCAGTACAACTGCATGATGTGCTGTTGTTGGCTCGCAAACAATTCCACCTGGATCTGATCCAGGTTTACCTGAAGGGCCGCCAGTCCATTTTCAAGAACGTGACGGGCCAATTGGTAGTTTTCAGTACGATAGTTAGTCTTGGATGCGTAGCGCAGCCCAGACTCTTTTTGTCCTGACAGCTCCAAAGGTACGGAGAAGAGCCCACTGCCAAAGTCGCAGTGCAAAGAATAGGGGCGCTGGAGAGACAGCATTTTTACCTGGGGGTTTCTTCGTAGGAAGTCGGTACCAATGACGATGTCAAAGGCGTCGGTGTCCAACACTCTGCGGTGTTGGGTCACAGTTTCGTCGCCCAGGCATATAGTCACATCGACCCCCCCCAAGGAATGGATGGTACGCCCATCCCCTACACTTATGGCCACGGTCTTAGTTTTCTTGAAAGTCTTTAGCAGGCGCCGGGCCACTATAGAAAGTGTTGCACCGGTGTCAAGCACCGCTCGAAAAACTTGATCCCCGATTTCCACGACGATCCAGAGAACCAAGTCCTCCTCTTCGGAGCCGCCCCCCTACTCCTCAGCAGGGAATTTGACATCCACCCCTGCAGCCATGAGGGACTTGGCCATCCAGGCCAGTCGCCTCTTCTTGGAGTTATTCCCCTCAGGGGAGGCGTTATCCCCCTGTGGGCGCTTCTTGGGGTCACCTTCGGCAGGAGGGGGAGTAGCAGCGGGCGCTGATGAGCGCCTCTGGGGGTTAGGGGGTCCACCTTTGCCACCCCCCTTGCCACCTCCTTTACCACCTTTATCCCCATTCTGGGGGTTTCTGGTGGGTGTTTGGTTCTTCTGGCGTTCAGCATCCTGCCTCTTGAGTTTATCACTCTCGCGTTTCTTTATGTGACATTCGTCCTCGTAGTGACGACGTTTGCCACAATGGCCACAGGTGATAGTACACCTGAAATGATCCTGATGGGTCACAGTTTTGCCATCTTTGGAGTGCTGCTGTCATTTCATCTGCAGCATACAACTACTGCGGTGGTCGCAGTCAGGAGCATGACATGCTCCCCCCTTGTCATTGACAGGTTTACAGTAGAACAGAGGGGGTGTACCTGCATCAGGTTTAACCTCATTCATGGCAGGTAGGTTACGCCTTCCTTTACCACCTCCCTGGTTGGCGTTAGTGGGATTTTTAGGCCCTTTCCCTTCGCCACGTTCGGGGGTAGGGGTACCACCTCGACCCAAGTGCTTCTTGAGGAATTTCTCCATGTGGGAGTCATTCTCCCTCTCAAGAGCTAGCTCAATCAGCAGGTCCACCAGTTCGTCGTACGAGTGGGTCCGGCTTTTCCTCTCAGAGGTAGCGCGGCAGTCATCCCACGTACGTTGGGGGATCTTACTCATGAGCCACAGGTGGGGCTCAGTGGCTCCATAGGAGCCCACGTTCATTCGTGAAAACAGATACTCTAGGTCGCACACGTATTCGGAGGCTGGCTCAGCGGAAGGAAACTTAGAGAGCATAGGCAGCTCCTCTATCTGTGTGCGCACACTGAGGTCAGTCTCACAGACTGGGAATGTTTTCTCTGGTGTTTGGAGTACCTCTACCCAGGTTGAACAGGTTTTCACAATCTGTTTAACCTGTTTTTGCAAAAATTTCCTTTTGCATGAGCGTTTCAGCAGTGAGCATTTAGTGAGCACATCCACATGGCATTGGCCAGTTAGCAAAAGGAACTCCGCAAATTCTTCTGCCCATTCGGGCAGGTTTTTCGGGTCGAACTCCGGCAATTCTAGCTGGATGTTCGCCTGGGCAATCGGTCTGCCAATCTTCCCACCCCCTGGGGTCAGGCCTGAAGGGGGGGGAGATACGCCGGCAAGGGGGGCCAGGGCTGACAGCCCTCTTTCCTCAGTCTCAGTCACAGGCACGTCCTGTAATTCGGCAATTGGGACTGTCCTAGCGCGAGGATGAAAAGGGCTGCGGCAAGTGACCTTGGGTAGTAACCTGGACACCCTTGATCTTTTGAGATCATCAGCCAATGTGCTCAATCCGGGTGAAGGTGAGAGTAGTGCTGGCTTGGGTAAGGGTTCGGGGAGACCCAATTTGGCCTTGACAGCCTCTGACAGAGCTGTCACATCCGGGTCTTCCGATCCGAATAGAAGTTTGGCCAAAAGTCCGGCCGTGCGATCCAGAGCCCCATAGGTGGGCTCTGGGTGAAGAGGATCCAGACTCTTTTCGGGAGCCCTTGAAGTGGTCGGCAGGTCTGGATGCCATGCTCTCGGGTGCTCGTGTACTCTTTGTCGTCTCGGTAGTGATACTGTGTCCGCCATGTCTGTAGATGGCCCCAAATAAAGGAAGGAACCCATCTCAGTTTGGGGCGGCGACCCGAAGGCATCAAAAGGTATTTCTCCATCTTCTCCTACGGTGGACTTGTGGTACTCCTCGTGGAGCATAAACTCGTCCATCCTCCTTCGTAGGTCCTCTTGTTCTTCAGGACCACCTCCAAGAACAGTAGAAAAAGAGGCCTAACAGGCCGACCGGGCGATGGGAGGCTTCGACTCGCGTGCGGAGCCTTTGCAGGCTGTCCTCGCCATGGGCCGCTAAGGTCTCCATGGTTAATGGTGTTGTTCTGGGCGGATTGAGATTCGCCCTTGTGTGCTTTGGATCTTCCTGAGTCCCAGATGCTGCTCTGAGTGGCGGTTCAGTCTTTGGGTGGGCTACACTGCCAAGTTGGACTTGTACACTTCTGATCGGCGAGGTTCCGGAGGACAGTTGAGTGGACATGTTCAATGTGCTTTTCAGTGTGCTTTTCTTGTGCTTCTGCTCAGAGTCGGTTCGAAAGGTACTCAGGGTTTGCCTCTGCTACCGGAAAGATGTCCTTGATTAGTGCCCTATAGATTTTGATGAAATATTGCAGGTTTTTGATGTTGAAATCCAAAAACCAAAAGACCAAGTAGAGCAAGAAGAGGATGTGGATCGAATTAATGAATAGTTTGAAATCCAGTGTAACACAGAAGGGCTGCAGATAGACAAAGCAGGTAGAAATACAAAGATTCAATCACAAATGGATAAAACAAAAGATTTGATGTGAAAACTGGCCTGATTATAGCCTCCAAGTTAGCATCAAGCACTTCATGTGCACTCTTTTGGATGAAATGGTGCTGGCTAGGAAATTGGGGCATAGGAGTTAGGCCAGACACAGATTATGACTTGGCCAAGCAACTGAATTCAGAAACAGTTAAAAAGTAGAACCACAATAAGTGGTAGAAACAATTGAGTATAGGGGTCTTGGGGTGGGAGACCACTAGGCTTAACCTCCAAGGCCTAAGGCATGAAATGCCTATTTTATTTCGGTATATCCTCCATGAAGGAAGATACCTCCGCTCAGATGAGTGGTAGGGGTGAACTTCATGGGGGGCTAGGGTTATAACCCTAGGTACTTTGAGAAAGTGTACTTAAAGCTTCAAAAGAGTGATAAAAATACTTAAGTTAGTCTTAGCATTAACAAAAGGGTTTTAAGGGGGGCTTGGCCTGGATCAAGCCCTCCAAGAAAGACAAGGCAGTGACGTTTTCTTAATGGAACCGCTAGAGACCACCAGGAAACACAACGAACCAGCACGAACCACCACAATCCACCACGAATCACCAAGAACCACCACGAACCACCAAGAACCACCACGAAGCACCACGAACCACGACGAACCACAAGGAACCACCAGGAACCACCACAATCCACCACGAACCACCAAGAACCACCACGAACCACCACGAAGCACCAGAGACCCCGACCAACCCCCACAAACCACCAAGAACCACCACGAACCACCACGGACCACCCTGAACCACCATGAACCACCAGAGACCACAACGAACCACCAGGAACCACCACGAACCACCACGAACCACCACAAACCACCACGAACGACCACAAAACACCACGAACCACCACGAACCACCACGAACCACCACGAACCACCACGAACCACCACAATCAACCACGAACCACCACAAACCACCACATACAACCACGAACCACCACCAACCACCACGCACGACCACGAACCACCACGAACCACCACCAACCAGCACGCACCACCACGAACCACCAGGAACCACCACAAACCACCACGAACCACCACGAACCTCAACGAACCACCACGAACCACCACGAACCACGACAAACCACCACGAACCGCCACGAACTACCACGAACCACCACGAACCACCACAAACCACCATGAACCAACACGCACCACCACGAACCACCAAGAACCACCACGAACCACCACAAAGCAGCACAAACCACCACAAACAACAACGAACCACCACGAACCACCACCAACCACCACGAACCACAACAAACCACCACGAACCACCAGGAACCACTAGAGACCACCACGAACCACGACGAACCACCACGAACCACCACGAACCACCACGAACCACCACAAACCACCACGCACCACCACGAACCACCACAAACCACCACGAACCAAAACCAACCACCACGTACCACCACAAACCACAACAAACCACCACGATCCACCACAAACCACGACGAACCACCACAAACCACCATGAACCACCATGAACCACCACGAACCACCACAGTCCACCACGAACCACCACAGACCACCACATACCGCCACGAACCACCACAAACCACCACGAACCACCACCAACCACCACGCACGACCACGAACCACCACCAACCACCACGAGCCACCACGAACCACCACGAACCAGCACGCAACACCACGAACCACCAGGAACCACCACGAACCACCACGAACCACCACGCACCACAACGAACCACCACGAACCACCACGAACCACGACGAACCACCACGAACCGCCACGAACTACCACAAACCACCACGAACCACCACGAACCACCACGAACCAACACGCACCACCACGAACCACCAAGAACCACCACGAACCACCACAAAGCACCACAAACCACCACAAACAACAACGAACCACCACGAACCACCACCAACCACCACGAACCACAACAAACCACCACGAACCACCAGGAACCACTAGAGACCACCACAAACCACGACGAACCACCACGAACCACCACGAACCACCACAAACCACAACGAACCACCACGAACCACCACAAACCACCACGAACCATCACCAACCACCACGAGCCACCACCAACCACCACAAACCACACCCTCGCCTAGGCATGCAGCAGACCCACGGCTGCTGGCAGAAATAAGTAGGACAGGGAAAAGGTAGAGAAACAGCAGGATCCATCAACAAGAGAACAAGTGAGCAATGAGACAGAGAAAGTCAATTCCACAAGTGTGCCAAAAGTGGCAACGGTGCCATGCAAGTGCCACAGAGACTCAAGCCGTCAGTCCGTAGTTATAAGTATCGTCTGCAACCCTCTCGCAATCTGTCACAGGAGCTGGCAGACTCGCTCGCTGCAGGTAGCATCTGAGCCTCCGAACGTCTCCTCCAAACGTCTCCTCTGTCATACTATGTCAATTTCACCTTTCCAAAGACACCGGCCTACGTCCATTGAATTAGAACATCCCGGCACTGCATATACCCCAGTTGCATTCTGCACAGCGCACTGAGCTTGAGCCTCCAATGAACCCCGAGGTGTGAACGGCAGGCATAAATGGATGCACAGCAGTGCACTGTCTGATCCGGGAAATTCGGTGCTGAGATGTGAAAGGCGAGCCGCCCCGTACAAGGGTTCACCAAGCACTCGATCCTGAAAAGCTCAGCAACATCCTGCGGGCCGTGCCAATACCAACCCCCTGCAAACAGTCTACGGCACTGAGAACACAGACCAGCTCGAAAGTCGAGGTGTGAACAGCAAGCCAAAACAAATGTACACACATGTGCGGCTTGATCCGGGGAAACTCGAACTGAGATGTGAACGGCAGGGTCCTGTCGCGCTGTCAGACAGACGCTCGATCCGGGAAGCTCAGCAGTGCTCAGTAGGTAGCACGCGTGGACCTCTGAGGTGTGAACGGCAGGCCAGTGGTGCGCAGAAAATTCACTGCCTGATCCGCGAAACTCAGCACAGCAATGCGTCTAGACTTTTGACACGAGCATGCCGCGCGATGAGAAAGGTCCAGCAAACCAATGAACGTGCTATAGTGCAGGTGCAAGTGCAAAGCAACTGATCTGGTGACCAATGCACAACAGTAGACTGTGAAGTGAATGACATGGTTGAGGACGTTGGTACCAAGAAGGACGACAGGTTCTCGGTGTACGACAGTTTTCTTTGCTGCTTCAATTTTTTTCGAGTAACGCGTGCCTGCAATTGCAAGACGCAGTAAACTAGACTTCTAGTCGCATTGCTTATCATGTGTCCGGGCCAAAGCTAGCAGCCCATCGGGCGATGCCGTTGGCAGCGTGTGCCGAAGGCTATCGGCGACCAACTGTAAAGGGAAGCTCAGGACAGGACAGAACAAGGTTGGTTTCTTCTGTGGACCTCTGCATTTGGCAGGGTCAGGATTACAGCAATTATGTCTAATTTCTGTTTGTTGTGCATGACATAGCCCCATATAAGTTATTTGCTGTGGTGCGTCGCAGATGCCGCTATTTGGGCACTGCAGGGCACGCGTGCGCACTGACGTGTGCATTGTTTTCTGTCTGAGAAGCACTGATTTTTATTATAAAAAGATCTGATTTTGTAGGATTTTAGCATGTCTACAGTGTATGTATTGTGCTGAGCGTCCATTATTGTTTAGGCCATGAAACGGCTTATCTGTTGAATCACTCCGTATCACCAAGTCAAGATTGATCAACTCATTTGATTTATTGCGTGCGGCAATTACAAGAAGGGCGTCGTTTCAAGGTTTTCAAAATGGGACTGCAGGAGATTCAAAATGAGAGGTTTGAAAATTCTGAGTACTGGCCGAAACAAGACTCGGAGGTCTTGAAATATTCAACAGATATACACGACGTTTCTTTGCCTTTGCCTGTAGCTGCAGATGAGATCAATAAGAGTGAGGAGTGCAATCACAGGAGTCTACGGCCCGGCCGAGCCGTCAATCAAGACACCATCAAGGCGCCGTCCAGACCAGCGCCAGCCCCGCCCAGGACAACACCGCCGCCGCAGCGCCTTTCAAGTGGAGTAACAGAAGTGCCACGATGTACTGAAGCCGCCGCCATCACAGCAGTGCAACGACTCGTTGCAGAGGAAGAACGAATAAGGCAAAGTCTCAGGTATGAGCAACAAGTCATCTGCGCGAAGAGGTACGCGAACTTTGGCCACGTTTTTCAAAAGCTCTATTGTCGGTTGTTCCAGCCTTCGTTGAATTCGGGGCAGACAAGTACGCCGCTGAACGAACTGAAGGAACCACGGGAGCGCTCATTGAAGGAGCTGGCGGATTCCAGCAAGGCAACGCCAAAGAAGAACACCGCAAAATCGAATGCGCCGCCGATCAAGAACAAAGCGTCTGAGTACTCAGGTGTGTTGGCGAAGTGGGAGACGTCGTTGGAAAATTCCTTGAAGCGATCCTTAAGTGACCTCCGACAAGTTGTGGAACTGTTGGGTAACTGTTCGCCCTCTGTGTCCGTCAGAACGAACAAATGGAACAAGTTCGTCGATAAGCAAGAACCAAGGCCCGTTTCAAGTGTGACGAAGCGCCGGCAGAACGAATCCCAAGTGACTGAGCGCCGAACGGACGAGTTACAAGCGAGTTTGGATGATTTTGACGCGTGGACAGTAACTTCGGGAGATCCTGGTGGAGTTCAGCAGCGAAGGAGCTCCACAAATGAGTCGTCGAACGTCGCGAGGCCCAAACAAAGGGGACAAAGAGCAGGACGTGCTGTGCAGCGGCGCCATGCAGCCGTCAAGCTGCTCGAGCTTTTTGAGACAATGGTGGGACCTAAAAAGTGGACTTGGCTGTATCAGGGCAAGAGATCCAGTTCACAAGTGGCAGCGTGCCCACCACGCGAGACGTGGGGCCAAGCTGTACAACCACGAAGATGCAAGGACACGAATAATCCTTTGTCGTAAGGAGTTGGCGTTGACAGCGCTCAACTTTGACAGCTTTTGGCGCTGCGAGCGCCTTCTTATGCTTTGTGTGAACAACTGTGCTTTGCACAGTGTACAGCCTTTTGGGCTGCATATATGCAGGGATCTGATTTAGATTCGCTGGCATGTACATTTTCAGTATGTCAACGAGGTCTTTTTTGACCTCTTCGTGGGCGCCAAGCGCCTTGTTTGCTGGCACTGACATGTGCCTTTGCTTTCTTTTGCGTTGTAGATGCTATTTTGAATCTGCAATGAGCAGTGGTGGGGTACACCCTGCTTGACACTTTGGGTGAACTCTGGTTTACTCAGTTTTTTCATTTTTGTTTTGCTGTGCACCTGCCTGCTTGTGAGCAGTGTGTCTTTTTTTGTTTTTCAACTGCTTCTGTCTTGGAGAAAAAGCAGAGTGGTTTTCTTTTTGGTTTTTCTGCTTTTGTTGGGAAAAAGCAGGGGTTTTGTTTCAGTATTTTTATACTATGTTTTTCCCGTGCCATGAGCACTTCAGGCTGTGTGCCATGAGCACTTATCAGGTTTTACACCCTTTGGAGAGTTTGACTGGGTATAGGTTGAAGCACCACCGCACCACTCCCTTAGGGCACTGTTTTGTGACAGAAATCCCTTTCAGGAGGGTAAAACTATCTATGGTACCAGTGGTATTCCACTAGCATGATCTGCACATAGATAGTAGCTGTTTTTACCTGGAATGGGTAGAAATAGCCAGATCACAGACAATAATATCTGTATATTATTGTAGGTTAAAGCCTGCATGTTTTGCTATTTTTTTTTCTCGGGTCAGCAACTCATTTGGGGAGTGCTGAGCCTGGGGGGGGAGTGTAAACATGCAAGGCAGCCTTTTGGGTGCTTGCGTTTTACACCCACCCAGCTCTGTCTGAGCTTTTCCCAGCCCTATGGTAAAACCCTTCGCACCCTTTTGTTTTGGGGTCTCAGCCACACATCAGGGTATGTGTGGGCTTGGGGGGGGAGTGTAAAGGGAAGCTCAGGACAGGACAGAACAAGGTTGGTTTCTTCTGTGGACCTCTGCATTTGGCAGGGTCAGGATTACAGCAATTATGTCTAATTTCTGTTTGTTGTGCATGACATAGCCCCATATAAGTTATTTGCTGTGGTGCGTCGCAGATGCCGCTATTTGGGCACTGCAGGGCACGCGTGCGCACTGACGTGTGCATTGTTTTCTGTCTGAGAAGCACTGATTTTTATTATAAAAAGATCTGATTTTGTAGGATTTTAGCATGTTTACAGTGTATGTATTGTGCTGAGCGTCCATTATTGTTGTAAACATGCAAGGCAGCCTTTTGGGTGCTTGCGTTTTACACCAACGAACACGTGACTGTGCGGCAGCAAAAGATTGACATATCTGCCTGGAGTTCTGCTGCCTGTCCGTGCCTGCCCCTGCCCGCCGGCCCCAGCACATAGCAGGCCCTCCACGGCGGTGTGGCGGTGTCGCGACGCCGTCAGGTCCACAGTCAACAACCAACGCCCAAATGGCAGAAGTAGTTAGACGAGTACCCTCCGCCAGCAAGCCCTGTTGTGTGTTCCTAGGGGAGGACACGCTGCCGCGCGTAAAGAACAGGCATGCCGCCGCAACACCGCAACACCGCAACCACAAACCACCACGTACCACCACGAACCACGATTAACCACCACAAACCACCACGTACCACCACGAACCACCACAAACCACCACGAAACACCACGAAACACAAAGAACCACCACGAATTACCACAATCCACCACGAACCACCACGAACCACCACGAACCAGCACGCACCACCAGGAACCACCAGGAACCACCACGAACCACCACGAACCACCACGAACCAGCATGCACCACCACGAACCACCACGAACCGCCACGAACTACCACAACCAACCACGAACCACCACGAACCACCAAGAACCACCACGAACCATTACCAACCACGACGAACCACCACGAACCACCACGAACCACCACGAACCACCACGAACCACCACAAACCACCACGAACCACCATGAACCACCACCAAGAACCACGAATCACCAAGAACCACCACGAACCACCAAGAACCACCACGAAGCACCACAAACCACCATGAACCACCAAGAACCACCATGAACCACCACGAACCACCACGAACCACCACGAACCACCACGAACCACCACGAACCACCACGAACCACCACTAGAGACCACCTAGAACCACCACGCACCACCACGAACCACCACAATGGACCACGAACCACCACGAACAACCACGAACCACCACGAACCATGAGAGACCACCACTAACCACCACGAACCAGCAAGAACCACCACCAACCACCAGGAACCACCATGAACCACCATGAACCACCAGAGACCACAACGAACCACCACGAACCACCACCAAACACCACGTACCACCACGAACCACCACAAACCACCACGAACCACCACAAACCACCACAAACCACCACGAACCACCACTAACCACATCGAACCACCACGAACCACCACAATCCACCACAATCCACCACGAACCACCACGTACCACCACAAACCACCACAAACGACCACGAACCACCATCAACCACCACGCACGACCACGAACCACCATCAACCACCACGAACCAGCACGCACCACCACGAACCACCAGGACCAGAGCGACAAACAGCAGATTTGTGGAGTGTGTTTGAAGCAGTGAAGCTACCGGGCAGGGCAAAAGACTATATACGGCATGCGCTGTGGGCAAAGCTCTCAGTGGGCGCACGCACGCAGCATGTTTATCACAGGCCCAAGTGTGTGCTCTGCGATGTGCTTGAAACTACAAGACATGCAGTGGCGTTCTGCAAATTTATGCGCTTTGTGTCCAATGTGGTGGTAAAGTCATTTGGGCCCCTATGGTCAAACACGGGGCACCAGCTGAGCCTGCAGGACAGCCTGCTGACTCACCCACTGAAAGCCCTGCAATCCACCCAAGGGCTGTCGCTGTGGGCAGCGTCATTCGTGTCACGGAGGCTGCGGTGCGATGCGGTGTTTCGTGACAAGTCGCCTACGGTGCAAGATTTTGCGGGGCGCTGGGCAGCAACTATGCTCTGGTGGGCAACCGCTGATGAGACCTCACTGTATAGGCAGGAATCAATGCACATTTACAGGGGGCTGCATGTACCCTTCGTGAACGGCCGTTAAGTGGCCGTTTGAATAATTGCGTGAATTTCACGTGAATTTACCCAAAATTTGAGGTTTTTGGGGGAAAATGCCATATTCTGGGTTCATTTCAAGGGCTTTGAGGGGCCAAAATTCCTCCCCTAGCTTTGTTACGCATCATCCAATTAAAGTCCCGCCCCAAAAGCAAGCCTATAGCCGATTCACGGCCGTGAATTCACGTGAATTGGTACGAAATTCGTACGAATTTGGTACGAATTTCGTACGAATTTCACGTGAATTCACGTGAATTTACACAAATGTTACCCGTGTGCACCCCCTGATTTGTCCTCACACCCCTAGTAAACCCCCCAGCATGCACCCCGGTCACAGGCAACAATGGTCTGGGTTCGTAAGGTCATCTCATGTCCGTCTCTTGCGGCACCGGAACCGCCGCTGTAGAGTCTGAAGGTGCTGCATGTCGGTTAGAAGCCGTCTTCTTGTGCGGCTTGCATACGTTTGTACACTTCTGGGCCCTTGCCCATGTTGAGCCCTTTTGGTCGCATCCCACCCATGCAACCAAAGGCTATCGTCAATGGTGTGGTTGTCCACAACCACTTGCACCCCTAGTCTCCCCCGGAGGAGGCTTAGGCTCCCGCTGTTGCGCAACATGCGCTTCAGCCTCCGGTGACTTCCCTCCATGGCAAAGCAGGAGAACTTTGACAAGATTCTCCACTTCTTTGCAAAATAATACATGTGGTCGATCCAAAGATGCGTCCACAGAAGTTTGCCCAACTGGAGCTCATTGTGGGCAGCGCCCATGGCTATGCTATGGTTCCGGAGCCGCCCCAAGTCGGCCCCGGAGAACCATGCGGAACGCCACGCGTATACACACATGCTTGCAGAATTCTCCCACCACCTTTTGCACACCGACTCCCAAATTTTTCCCCCTACTTGATGCTGCCTGACACTAGGCTGCTCTAGGCAAGCATCTATTATCTTCTCCCAACCCTTATTGCGCATGAAATGGATGGCAGCAGCACACTCCATCCTCACCTTCCCCTTGCTGTTTGCCTTGTCATTATTTAATGAGGCACGGGTGCAAGTTCGTGCAGCAAGCCGTGCCTCATCTAAAACCGGTTGCAGCATGGTGCGTGCCACAGTGGCCGGTGCCTTCCCTGTCAATTGTACAACTAGGTCCCGTGTCCCGTTGACTGCACACAACAGGACACGAAGGACCCCATGGAGGCCATAATCAGGCACTCGCCTATCACTCATAATGGTCCTATATATAGCACTTATGGCAACGGCTGGTTCCCAGTTGCCGTCTATCGCACTTGCTGTGCCAAAGGTAGCAAGGCACAGAGCACGGTTACGCATGCAGACCCAACACACGGTGGCACCAGGGGATTCTGCCTTCCAGTTTTGGCAGCCCGCCATGAGCACCTGTGCCTTACCATCTGCACACAGCAAAAAAAGGGACTGCCTATCGTTCCCTGCCGTATCCTTAAAACTTATGGTTGCGGCCTTGCGCAACTCATCATCAAAATCAATTTCCTGGGAGGCCGCGTAGAGGGTCTCCCACTTTTCACTGCCCCCTAGTAGCCACCAACTAGATAGTTTGTTGGGGCTGGCGGTGCCACCAAGCGTGCAATGGACGTACGAGGCCTCATGCCTCGATGTACCGTCCACCGCAATAGGCAACCAATGCAGCCGTCGGTCCCCGGGCTGCATGATGGCCGAGGGTGGTGGTGGTCGACACTTGAATAGGTGGGCGATGCGGTCAGGTAGGTAGCAGGCCGCACCATTGATGGCCGTGTCGTCACCCTTATAGGCACTGAACGCCCGGGACTCCGGCAACGCTAGCTGCCGAAGCATGCCTTACACCTGCTCCCATACCACACCGTACGTCATGCTCCCCACTAGGTACCGGGACTCTGTCCTGGAGAGGTGCAATGACCGGATCCTCCACACGGCCATAATCAACCTCTCCTCCTTGGTGGGCTCGGGCTGGACGGTGGCTACAATTCTTGTTTCGGGGGTAAGCACTATTTGCCCCGTGTCGGGCAGGTACTTGACGGTGTAGGGTGCTGCAAGCTCCTTGGTAACAACCTCCTGGAGCTCTTGTAGGCGCCGCCGTCGTGTACGATCCGCTACCAGATGGAATGGCTCCTTGGGCCGTGGCATGGTGTGAGATACAGGACCTGTTGAATGGGCAGGCAGTCATCGCAAAGTTTCTACCATCCCCCTCCCGCAGACAACTCTCTCTACTGTGATTCACATGCAATTAAAAGAAATTCACATACATTCGCACGAAATTCGTACGAAATTCGTACGAATTTCGTACGAATTTCGTACGAATTTCACATGAATAGAAATGTGTGAATATTCTGAAAATGTGAAATTCGTACGAAATTCGTACGAATTTCGTACGACTTTCGTGCGAATTTCACATGACTGTCACAGAATTTCTGCCAAAGCCTCATCCTTGTGCCCTCGTTGACCCTCACAAAGCAAGCTCAGGATGGTGCTCATGGGCTATCACACACCCAGTCCAGTGGCTGTCATTCCGGCTGTCACTCAGCCAGCAGTGTAACACGTCAGGGGGCATAGCATACCCCAAATAAAATACAAACAGTTCCGCAGAAAGGAATCGCAAATTAACAGGTTAACAGGTTAACAGGTCAGGGGGCACACCGTACCCCAATTAATGTACAAACAGTGCTGCAGAAAATTTCGCACAGTGGGGGAGGAGTACCCCACATATCGGTCAAACTGCCCATGCTTGGGGGGGGGGGGGGGGGCAGGATAACATTCGTCGTGGTTAGAAAGGACAGGTGCTCCGGAGGGTACCTACGCACCCCCCCCCCCCCCCGGGAGCAGAGCTCCGGCTAGCGGAGCCCTGGGAGCTCTGCTCCGCCACCGGTGGACACTGCGGACATCTGGCCGGCGCATGCCTCGGCCTGGGCATGCCAGGCCTGTGCGCCGGCCAAGAGGTACCGGACACCGGCAGCACTGGCCCCCCCCCTGTCACCCGGGGGGGCGGGGGCCTCGGCACCCTCAGCCCTCTCCACTGCCTCTGCTGGCTGTGCCGCTGGCTTTGCCTTGCGCAACGTCGCCACGTCACGCTCAAGAGTCTTCACCTTGGTGGCCAGCCGGTCACGCTCCCTGGTGACGTCCGCCAACCGCGACTCGCAGTCGCGCCTGTCCTCGTGGACCCTGGACAGACGGGCCTCGAGGTCGCGGTTGGCGGCCTCCGCGCTGATGGCGCGTGCCTCCCACGCCCCCGCCCGCTGCTGGTCCACCCACTCCTGCACCAGCCCCCTCTGCCCCCGCCCCCCCACCGGCTCCGCCTGCTCCGCCCGCCCTGCCCGCTCCCCCGGGGTGGCCGTACGCGGGGCTTGGGGGGGGGGGGGGGGCGTGTCCCCTTCGGGGCGCCCTTTCCGCTTGCGCGTGGGGGGGGGTTCGTCCTCCTCGACGTCAATGACGTCAGCCACCACCCCCTTCCGCTGCCTCCCCACATGGACGCGCATGGCAAGCCATGCCACGTCCACCCACTCCGGCCTCCGCTCTTCCCAACCCGTGAGCACATTCAGCCCACAAATCCGAGCCGTCGTCACCGTCCCCTCCTCCCCGATCCGCGACACCCCCGTCTGCACCCGCCAGTGCCCACTCACAAGCCGGTAGGCAAACATGCCCACCAGCTCCTGCCCCGCAGGCAGGTTGGGCCCCCCCCGGAGCACAATGGGGCAGGGGAAGGAGATGCGGAGGGTGCCCTGCACCCCCCGCGACTCCAACTCCATGTCCCACACGGCACTGAGGTGCCGCTGCCGCCCATCCGGCCCGGGCGGCACCTGCTGGGTCCAGGCCGGATCCGGCTGCCTGGCGGCCAGGATGACCCGGTTCAGGGGGGGGTCGGTGTGGGCCTCGCCCAACTCGTCGCGGGACGGCTGGAACACCACCACCTCGCGCGCCATCACCTATGATTTTAGCAGCTGTTTTTTCCCAAAATTCAAAAAGTCAGCAAAAAGGGGTTTTTCGCGAGAAATGACCTATTTTTTTGGTTTCTACGGCCCCAAAATAGGGGGGGGGGGTCCACCTACCCGAATTTTGTCCAAAAAAATTAAAAACCTGAATTTTGGCCTATTTTGGGGTATTTTTGCCTGCTCTGGGCTGGTCGCAAAAGCCTACCTATGAACCATATGGAAATGGACCACAAACGGTGCAAAATAGGGCCAAAAACACCTCAAATGTTCATCGTTCATCCCATTCTTATGCACATAGTATCATATTTTATGTAGTTCTTATCATTCAAATGCATACAATACCAACCCAAGCCCCAAACATGTGTGTGGACCGTGATAGGTGATCAAAACCCTACCTATGAACCATATGGATATTGGGCCCCATGGTGCATGAGAAAGGGATGAATAGCCTAGAATAAAGGCAAAACATCGCTTGTCATGTAGGCTTCTACCAATGGTGATGACAATTTGTTCATATATCACCTCTATACCACCTCTTCCAGCCCTGTAAGGCCCTCTACATGGCCTCCATAGACCCTAAAACCATGAAAAAGAGTGGTTTTTGGCTTGAAAAGTGTGAATTTCTCAAAATCTGTGCCTGCCAATCTGGATTTTTTTAGGTCAGCAGCAAGGTATTCATCTCGGGGACACGCTCATGCCTTTACTTTGCTTCCAACTGCGAAAAAAAGTGGACTTTTTGGCGATTTTCTATTGCGCACGGCGGTCGGGAATCTGAAACTCGCGTACGCGGCAGTTGTCGACAGTTGATCTGCGGCTCCAGCTCCAGCGACAGCATAATTTTGTTGAAAATTTGAGAAAACACAATAACAACAGTACTACTGTGTACCGATGATATCGCTCTTCTGAAAATACATGACTTGGAATTTTGGGAAAAAACAGCTGCTAAAATCATAGGTGTATGCCCCCTGGCGGTGCTGGCCTCGCTGCCTCCCGAACGCCGAGAACGCTGCGACCCCTCACTGCGCACACTGCCGGCCTCGCTTGGTGCCCGTCCACCGCCGGTCCCTGCGGGCTGGTGTAACCGCTGCATAGTGGTTGATAGTTCTTGTGATTGCGAAGCCTGCAGCCTTGATGCCCCAGGGGTCGTACCGCCCGACACTGCCCCTGACATCTCCGAACCCAACTGACCCTCTTCAGACCCATATCCAGCCTCTTGGAGCGACATATGCGAAGCACTTGTAAGTCCTTTGAACTCCATGGTGAGATATGAAGAGTACGAAAACCCGGTCTACAAAAATGGAGCAGACATAGAATCTCAATGCGCATTCATCGCAACTAATGACACGACGTGAAATCATTCGAAATAATTTAAATAAATCCGATTGGGAAATCACGAAAGACAAATGCGACTCGACGCGCGCTCACAGGCGACATCTGGCGGCGAACGGAAAACATGAAACAGAACGGAAAATTTACTGCACTAATGTACATCTGAGAATCATTGGAATTCTGATCACAGCAGTGTATAATTGAGTGCTGTCACTGCTGCCGTTACACTCCCCCTCTGAAAACATACGCCAGTATGTCAGGCTGGGTCAAGTGAAGTGAACGAAACGGCGAAAGTGACCAAAAACTGCCTAATCTAAGGCAAAATGTGTGAAAATGAGCTGAATTGAGCAAAATTGTGCTGAGATCTGTGCTTCGCGATGGCCATCGACTTGAATGAAACGTATAGGTACCTCAGGGCACACAGAAAAAGCTTCGTTCAAGCTCGAAAATTCGAAAAATGAAAGTCTGAGTGAAGAATGTACATGATGATACATGATCCATGATTCATGATGAAATCAGGATCTGACATCCCACTGCCAGAAAACAGAAAACGAGCGTCGCCATGTCGTCGAGCGTCAAAAAAATAGGGTATCCCTTCATGGAGTCCAAGATATGTGAAACTGGCTGGTGTCGGTAGCAGTCATGAGACCAGATGCCAGATTATGGTACAAAATGTGCCTGAATTGAGACCAAAATCAGTGAATCGCACACGGATTTAGGGTGGCGAAACTCACCGCAACCCAAAATAGGTCCAATTCAATGTCGATAGACACTGTGTGTAGTGTTGAACGGAAATCCAGTTCTCATTCATAGCCAATCCAGGTCAAATCCTCAGGATGATGATGATCCCCATGATGGAAATCCAATCATTTAAAGTAATGATAGCCAAGAAAACCCAGTGCGTGCACCACACTGTCAGTATTGTCTCCAGGGCTTCATGTTTAATGCAAGTATGAGCCAGAAGGGGTAATTGACTCGTTATAGTCCCAGAATGTATAAGCATCCAATGCCTGGTACTGGGAATTTGCCAAAATTGAGCTGATTCTGAGGGGGATTCCAACACAATCCACAGATGAACAGCGAGTCGACACAAGTAAGAACACCATCGTCGTCACTTGGTCGATATAAGCCCTTTGACAGTGGTCGTTTGGAAGAGAAACCAACTGTCTCAATGTAAGAGCTGATGGAAATCACATTCTGAGCAGATCCGTCAAACACATGAAATGGATCAGACTCAGTCATGTGCCAGAATCTCTGTAATGAGCACGAACTCGAACGAGTCCTTCCCAAGGCGAGTAGAGGGGCCCAGCCGACAGCAAAAGGCGATAGTGTCGTCGTGGTTGAGGATAAAGGCCTCTCGGAACTTCCGATTGGAATCATCTGAGATGAAGCACATGATTCACATGATGACCATGATGGGAATGATGGATGGAATGACCAGGATGACCCCAGAATGTCCCATCATCTGTCCATCGAACCACATAGACGATGCGTCAGGACTGTTTTGTCCCCATGCCAAGGGTATATGTCGACCGCAAACCTCTTCGAAAGTTTCGGCGACCCAAATGCTGATCAGATCTTGTCTGAAATGGATGATGCCACAATTGGAGCTTCTTCTTGTGCTTGTAAGTCTTCCTTGGTGACACAATCCTTGATCAGCGAGAGCTGTTTGTCAATCTCAGGGTGTTTTTTCAGGAACTTGATGAAAGTATCCGTATACCCATGGATAAAGCTTGAAGCTGGCTCCCATTTGTCTTCTTCTGGACCGAATCCTTTCCATCTGCACAGAAAGTACCACTTGCCTCGAGCATTCTTCTTGTACTCAAGAATCTTCTCCAACTCGAAACTCCTTGTGACCATCTTCCTGTCGCTCAGGTACTTCGAAGTCCAGTAGAGAGGCTTGAACCTTCCTTTGGGGCAGGGTACTTCGGCCTTCAAACGATCTCGATGTACTTCTTGATGCCTGCCTGGCTCAATCTCAATGTTGAATGTAGTCTCACTTAGTTGACTTTTGACTTGGAATGGGCCATCCCACAAAGGTAACAATTTGTTGTCCTCCTTCAGGGTCTCGTCTGACTTACGAAGCCAAACTTGCTGGCCTTTCTCGAAGGGTTTTCCTTGCGTTCTTGACTTATTTTTGAAATCCTTGATCTTCTCAAACCATTGCGAGGCGTCGTAGCACTGCCTTGGATGATACATCACTGGTCCTGGACCCATCTTCTCACGACCAAAAACCAGCTCATTCGGACTTAATCCAGTGTAATTCTTGGTGCGATGATATCTTCTCAAGACACAGTAAATTGTCTCCAACCAATTGTAGTCTTTTTCAGTCACCAGGAATTTTCTCAGAATGGGGATAAGAATCCTTCCAGCGCGTTCAGCAGGGAGAGCTCGATGGTCGTAGACTCGGGCACGAAGGTGATGAACTCCCAATAGGGCACACATGTTCTCCCACCAAGTCCCAATGAACTCTTTCCCACTGTCCGTCAGAATTTCACTGGGCACATCCCAGTTACTCATCCACTGACTTGCAGTCCACTTGGCAGCCATTTCAGAGGTGAGATGCTTCGTGTTGCAAGGGAGGACTTGGATGTAGCCACTCTGGCGGTCTTGAATTAACAAAACCCCATCGATAGGCTTCCTCGTGTAGAGACATTCCTCTTGGATTTGTCCCAACTCGAAGACATCCGCCGTCACCTTGTCGAACAGCCTCTCAGGAATTGGTAATCCCTTCAATAGTCCTTCTGCCTTTTGATTCTTGGGGATGGTCGCCTGACATTGCTTGCATCCTTTGGCAACTCGTTCACAGGCACCCTTGAGGTCCCTTGTGTACACTCTGTGGCGTAGCTCCTGTTCCAGCACACGAGAATGTGTGTGGGCTGTCTCATTCCGATGCCAATGTTTGACATATTGGTCAATCAGACAATCAGGAACACAAATCCGTCCCTACCAAAATAACTTGTCGCCTTGGATTTTGAAATCAGACGTCTCTTCAGAGTCGTAAGGCTTGTCCCCTTTCAACTTGTGGTATACAGACCCAAAAAACCTGTCCTCCTTGTACATCTTCGTCCAATCCACATAGAGGAAGGAAGTTTCCTTGTCCTTTTGCTGTGGAGGGAGCGTGGATTTCGACTTGGATCTCGTCAGAGGAAACACATTCAGGAGTGGCAGCGACGACTCAGAGTCAGAGTTAACTCCTGCAGTCTGATCTGCCTTGGTAATCTCCTTGCATCTGACCAAATCCACCTTCATCCGATTTTTAATCGAACATTGGAGACAATGTTTCTTGATCAGTGCTTGTTCCTCCTTGTCGAACTCGATCACTTCAGCTTTATCCGCCGCTGTCCCATGAAAACTCACTTCAGAGTAAGCCTCTGAGGCTTGGTAGGCCCAGCGACTCAGGGTGTCCGCCACTGTGTTGTAGCGACCCGGAATGTAAGTCACATGGAGGTCAAATCTGCTGAGAGTTTCATGCCAACGGCCTCTTCTCCCAGCTGGTCCACCAGGGGTATCCACATGTTCTGTCCTCCAGCTCTCCAGTGACTTGTGGTCAGTCAGTACCTCAACGCGATGGCCCAAGATCCAACCTTCATAACGCCGTAAGGCACAAAGGATTGCGTAGGCTTCTTGTTCCCTTGGACTCCAATTTCGCTGCCTTGTTGTAAGCTTGCGAGACCAGAAAGCCAGAGGATGATGGTGACCTTCGTCGTCGACTTGTTCGATCGTAGCACCAATGGCGTAACGACTGGCGTCTGTACGAATATAAAAACGTCTTCCATCCAACCACGGAGTCTTTAATGTAACCACATTTGCCAGTGCTTCCTTGAGACCAGTAAAGGCCTCTTCACATTCTGGCGTCCACTTGAGCTTGACTTGAGATCCCTTCTTTCCTTCTATTTTGCCAACCTTGAGTAACTCTGTCAATGGACCAGAGAACTTGGCGTAGAGAGGAAGGAACTCGTGGTAGTAATTGCAGCAGCCTAAAAAGGCACGAAGCTGCGTGATGGTTTTAGGTCTTTCCCAGAGCTGCAGGGCAGCCATTTTTCCTGGGGCTGGTCTTCTTGTCCCATCTTCCAAGACAGAGCCACAAAATTCCACCGATTGGAGGAACATCTGGCCCTTCTTGGGTCCACACACGAGCTTCTCTTGTCGAAGGACTTCGAGAACTTTTCGAACTTGTTCTTCGTGCAACTTCAGACACTCATCAAAGTTTTTTCCCAACGGCGTGGCAATCAGAAGGTCGTCAATGTAGATGCTGCAGAATTCTTGTAAATCCAGAGACTTGTGCTTCTGAAATAAAATAGTCTCCATCATCTTCTGGAACATCGACGGCGCATTCTTCAGACCCATCGGCAGTACAGTCCACTGAACAGTGCCACAGGGCGTGCACATTGCCGTCAAATGCCTATCCTCCTTTCGAAGGGGCATCTGATGAAAGCCATGGCGCAAATCCAACACAGTAAAGAGCTTGCCTTTGGCTCTCGCGGCGATCTCCTTCTCGATTAGAGGAAGTGGATGCGCGTCTGGTACTGTGGCGGCATTCAGGGCTCTGTAATCCACCACTAGACGCCGAGCATCTATGCTGGATTGGTCAGCAGGTGGGGGTTTTGGCACAGTAAATGGTGCTGAACACCACTCAGAACTCATGCAGCCCTCCAACCAACCGAACTCATAGAGATTGCGCTCAATAATCTTTCGCAGGGCGTCTGCTTTGGTGCCGTGGAGATAGAATGGACGTTGTTTGTGAACCTTGGAGCCTTCGATTATGTCAATCTTGGCTTCCCCATTTTCACATCGAATTAAGGGGTTTTTCCACAACTTCCCACTCAGCACGTCATCTTGATAATCTTCGAACACTGCGTCCCTTCTTGCAGATATCTTGTCTCCGTCGACCTGATTCCCACATTTAATCACCGACATTATGTCCACCAATTTGCGAATTGTTGGTCGTGGTCTCATATTCTTGGCCACTTCATTCCAAACTTCTTCGTCGCATTGTTGGCGGATGAAGCTCACCTGAGCTCGCTCCTCCGTGGGATCCCACCAATCAAAGGGGTCCACGAATGTCTTGAAGGGATGGTCGGACGAATTCAGCTGCATTCCTGTCAATTCAGGCGAGATTCTTGGGGATTTGTCTTCATTCTTGCTTGAAATCTTGACTTTTTTGGCTTGATTCTTGTCTGATGGGGACGAATTGTAATGGATGGAGGCGTTCTCTTGAGGGACGCCGATTGTCCTTCCCTCCTTCCGCGACGATACGTCGGGATTCCGCTCTCGATCGTCTTCATCCACTCCAATTTCGTCGATTCTTGAGGATTGTGAGATGACCTCTTCTGTTCCCATTTCACTGCCATCTTGCCAAAAATCTCTCAGATTCCCGTCAACTAAGCACGCCAACGTGCTCCACGAACGCTGTGGCAAAGGCTTGCCATTGTCTTCGCAATACAGCTTCACGCCCTTGTGCGGAAGCTCGACAATGTCGATTGAAATGTCCATAATGTCCTTGAACCACTCTTGTCTTGGCCGATTGGGGACAATTAAAATCGCCTTTGTGCCGGATTGCTTCAGCTTCTGCACTACACGAGGAAAAACGTCGAAGGGCGGATTGATCCAAAGAGGTTCAGACCAGTCCTCACTCCAGGCGTCGTCGTAGAACTTCGGAAATCTTTTATTCTTTTTGTTTGCAAAAGCATCAACTTCAGGACGAAAATTGTGGTTCTTTTCGAAATAATCCACCAGAATGTCCCGCCACTTGTCGACTACACGATAGCAAACTGACTTCCACTTCTTGCTGTTCAACGAATACACCTTTCCTTCGTCGAAATCTTCTTGATTCCTTGTCCATTCCTGCCCATCTTGCTGAAAATGCATGTTATTTCTTTCCTTGAATTGGTGGATACTCTTGGTATATGGGTGCAGATAATACACTTCGGACGGGTCGTTGGTCGACGGATCTTGGAGGAAGCACGTCCCGTGTCCCATGGGCGACACACGGTGAGCGTGAAGCCATGGTTGACCCAAGAATAAATCATACTTTATGCTGGCTTCATAGAATTTTCCAGCACCCCACTCCTCAGTGACCGTCTCTTCCACACTCCAGACTGATTGTTTCACCAATCTGACCGCCAATTCTGCTTCTCTGTCGCCACCGTCAAGGCGATGTCCGCTGACTCCCTCCAGCTGGACAGAGGTGGAGGACATCTTCGTCTCATCCTCCTGCAGAAAGCCTTTCCGCACCAGATTCACCTCTGAACCATTGTCGATCAGACATCTGGCAAGTTTAACCTTACCATCCGTTGATCTGACCTGGATCCAGCAGACAAACTGGCGCTGCTTGCCTCGCCGGACAGCGCTGAGGACCCAGGCAGGGTACAGGAGGCCGGAGGACCGCGCCAGCCTATCCCAGCAGCGTCCATCCACCGCCCCAACTACCCTGATGGGTTTTGTCTCCTGCCACTCAACCCCAGTGTTGGGATTTGGGTCAAGTTGGCTTCCCTATTGCCATTCTTCTTCTTCGTTCGGCTGTACGTCCTGTACTTGTCTTTCGTCAACCCATTCTTCTCCTGCTTCGACAGCATTCACTCCTTTTCCACGTCCACGACCTCCAAATGATTTCCCCTTACCACCTTTCTTACCTCTTTGGCCTTTGTTGTTGGAGGTGTTGGAATTGGGGTTGGATTCGTTGGATCCGCCCTTGCCTCGACCTCCAGTATCCTTGTTGTTGACGAAGGTCTTGTTCGCTGGCGTCTCCGCGTACAGGGGGTTGCCATTCACCTTGGAATCATCTTGATTCCCGGACTTTCCCTTGCCATTTACACCTTTTTGGCCATTTTTTCCACCATTTTTTCCACCAGCATCGGTCCATCTTGAGTCGCTTGGATCTCCGCCTTGCTGCGAGTAATCTTTTGGTGTCCAGTCTCTGTTCTTTCCTTTGGACTGCCCTTTACCCTTTCCCCTTCCATGTTGGTCAGCATCTCGTGCTCCATCCTGCTGGGGATTTTTGGGAGAATTTCCCTTTTCATCCATTTTGGACTGAATTGTTTTGAGATCTGAGGGCGTCCACCTGTGATCTGCGGTCGTGTGAGTCGCCGCTCGACCTTCTTTTCCAAGGGCAATGCACACAGAGCATCCCTTCTCACCAACGGCGTTGACCTTGCCTCCGAAGCCATGTGCATCCTGGGACTTCTGACGTTCTAAGTTTGCATACTTTTCAAGTTGGTCCCAGATCTGCTCGACTCCATAACTGAAGATCCACGGTCGTACCTTCAAAACTGTTCCCTTATACTTCACTTTTTCATCCACCATGCTGCAGAAAAACTCCGACTGTTCAGAATCGTGGAAACCAACTCTCCATCTGCCCTCACGAATAGTGATATCCTTCAATCCAGTAGTACTGATAGAGTGTAGTAACTCACGAACAGCCATTTTTCCCATAGTTTCTGGCAATCCTCGGACTTCAACCCAGTTGCCCAGGACTTTTTGGTCCGCCTGAGAGTCCCTGATCTTCTGCTTGGTCTCCGGCGTGAGCTTGCTCAGGAGGTTCTTCTTCATTTCGCCTTCAGAAAGTCCTTCTCCAGAGTTCTCCGCCTCTTGCACCAAAAACTCCCAATCTTGCCTTGCAATTTGAATCTCTTCCAGAAATAATTTCTTGATCGCCCTGAAGTTCTCCAGACGGTTCCTGTAATGATCTTCAGGTAGTCGAGACCCTTTCTTCTTGAGACTGCGATACAACTCCTCATAGCTCAGGGGATTTCCTTGGTTTTGTCGTTCCACATACAGATTGTATGTGCTCTCCCTGAGCTTGCCCGTCAAGCAGTCCATCAGCCCAAGGATCCAGAGCTCCTTCCCCAGCTTCTCGGTCTGCAGCCACACCATGAACTGCCTCTCGAACGAAGCCCAGTAATTGGGATGCCCAGAGAACTTGGGCTGCTTCATTACTGAACCCCTCAGCCTCATGTGCAGCGGATTCAGCAGGTGGTTCAGGTTGAAGTTCGTGGCTGTGCCGACCGGATTGACGAAGACTGGGTTCACTGCGGCGCCTCCCATGGCCTGTGCCTGCGCAATTGCGGCCGCCAGCAACGCCTGGTCCACAGTAGGCTGCACGAACGGCGTTGGTTGAGCTTGATGCATCCTCATCTCCTGCAATTTCTTCTGCTTTTCTTTGATTTTTGCCTCGTTTTCTTTCTGCTGCCGGTCCTTCTTCTTCAAGGCCATGGATCGCTCCTTCACAGTGGTCCTTGCTTCTCCATCAATATCTCCGACAGTACCCACGGACAGTACAGACTTCCCTGACGAAGATTCTCCTCCTTCGGTACCCAGATTGAACCCAATAGGACTTGTAAATCCAGTAGGGGGGATACCAGAAATTCCAGTAAAAGCTGGATGTGAACCAGTTTGGTGGCCAGTAAAAGCTGGGGGTGCTGGAGAATGTGGAACGCCGTAAGGCGTGGATGTGGGTGCAGCTGAGGAGGTAGGTGCTGGGTGGCTTGCCATTGTAGGCGCTGGTCCAGTGAGCCCAGTAGTGCTCAGATTTTCTACCAGATTTGTAAGCTTCTCCAGCTTCTGTTCCATCTCCTTCCACTTGCTGTCATCATCCCTCTTTTTCTCCTTGGCGGCCTTCTTCAGCTCCTTCACCCTGTTCTCCAGCGACGAAATATGTCTTCGACAGGAGCAGTCCTTGGCGCACTCGCCACAGGAAGGGCATCTCGTCCCTTTTCCCTTGCTTCTGACTTCATCAACCCAGCTGTCAACACTGGAGTTGGAGTCAGGAAGCTTGGACAGTTGCTCCCTGGAGAGGTGTGAATGTGTCGAATCACACCTCATTTCGTCGACCTCTTCGTCGTGTCGACCCCAGGCGCCCGACGGACCAGCGTGCTGACGCACATTCTGGCGTCTCTCCTCGGCGATGATGGCCATCTGCACCATCACGGCGGCCTGGTGGTCGAACTGGTCCAGCAGCTCTTCCCAGTCCTCTTGTTTCTGCAATTGGGCGTCGAATCGCAACCGGCCTGAGTCCCTGATGAACTGGCACGACGCCCTGAACCAGTCCCTCAGGCGGCCTCGGTAGCTCGCCTCTGCCAGCAGCCAATTCTGGCGTTGCAGGAATTCTTGGTTCCAGATATCCTGGAATTGGTGTTCCCAGTAATCACCAGAAATCTCATCCATTCCAGTATTGGATGTCTCTCCTTCGCTGCTGCTGTCTTCTAGATCAGGCAAAGCTTGAGAGGAGGAACCAGATTCACTCGAGGAGGGAGATTCTCGACCGGGTTTAAAGTTGGGTGGGGGGTTCACACAACAATCAGCACAGGTGTGAACTCCAGGCCAATGCCTATGGCCACAGTAAGGGCACTCTGACGGATGATCCTCGGTTTGTTGGGGAGATGCTACGAAAGTAACCCCAGGGGGAACACGCAGCGACCCAGAAGGAGTAATAGCCCCGCTAAAGTCCGATGATCTAAGAGTGTCCGTGGAGATTCCAGAAGCAGAGTCATGATTTCCTCTGCTACCATGTAACCGCTGCATAGTGGTTGATCTTTCTTGTGATTGCGAAGCCTGCAGCCTTGATGCCCCAGGGGTCGTACCGCCCGACACTGCCCCTGATATCTCCGAACCCAACTGACCCTCTTCAGACCCATATCCAGCCTCTTGGAGCGACATATGCGAAGCACTTGTAAGTCCTTTGAACTCCATGGTGAGATATGAAGAGTACGAAAACCCGGTCTACAAAAATGGAGCACACATAGAATCTCAATGCGCATTCATCGCAACTAATGACACGACGTGAAATCATTCGAAATAATTTAAATAAATCCGATTGGGAAATCACGAAAGACAAATGCGACTCGACACTCGCTCACAGGCGACATCTGGCGGCGAACGGAAAACATGAAACAGAACGAAAAATTTACTGCACTAATGTACATCTGAGAATCATTGGAATTCTGATCACATCAGTGTATAATTGAGTGCCACCGGGGCCTTCGGCGGGCTCGGCGTGCTCCTCAGGCAATCGGGGCCGGGGCTTGTACTGGCGCTTGGTGTGGTGCCGAATATCCGGCGACCAACCGGTGAACGGGACCTGCATGCAGATGTGGGGAGGTGTGCAAGGCCCAAATTGAGAAAGGGGGAGTGGACACGAGGCAATGGAAGAGCAAAAGGAGCAAATTGGACGAAATTCACAGAAATTCGTACGAAATTCGTACGAATTTCGTACGAAATTCGTACGAATTTCACATCTGGAGAAAATTCACACAAATTTATTCACGTGAAATTCGTACGAAATTCGTACGAATTTCGTACGAATTTCACGTGAATTTCGTCCAATTTGCCAATACACAAAGCAAACACACAAGCAAGCACACCTTGCAGTCGCATGTGCAGGTGATGCTCCATGCCCCAGTCCTCGCGCACTTGGGCGACCGCCACGCTGGGACCGTGTTCACCAGGTGCCACAGCGTGGTCGGCCGACCCGGGGGGGCAATGCCGGACAAGGCGAAGTGGATCTCCGACTCCGCGTCGACATCGCCCCCCTTCACGACCTCCAGCTGGTGCACGCTGCCCAGGAAGAACAGCATGCACTGGGGGCCGACCTCGATGACGGCGAGGTCGGCGGCCGGGGCCGACCAGGAGATGAAGGTGGGGTGGAAGGGGCAGGTGGGAGGGCCTGCCGGGAGCGTCTGCGGGGGGTCGGCGAACAGGGCCTGGGCAGCCTCCCCCTCCCACAACCCCACCCTCCCAACCGCCCCCTTCCCCACCCACAACACCTGGTCCACGCTGGGGAGGTCCCAGCTGGACAAATCCCCAGCAACGTCCAGGGCCTCCTTGGGGGGGATGGCGTCCAAGTGTGTGGTGTTGGCCTGGTGGTGTTTGTGTCGCGGGTCGGGGGTCCACAAGTTAAAAAGAGCCCCCTGCAGCCCATCCTTGGAGTCGGGGTGGGCAGGCAATCCATGATGGCGGCTGGTGGCCACCATCAGCAGCATGTCCCCCCGATGCAGCTGAACGGTGTCCCAACGCGCCTCCCCCGCCTCCCCCAGGGCCGTCCCCGCCTGCACCGCCACCTGGTAGACCTCTGACAAGCAGAGGAAGCTACTCAGGTGGCAGTCCCGCACCGCCTTGTCGCTGGGGGGGAGGACGTCGGGGTGGGTGGCCACGTCGGTGTGGGGGAGCTGCAGCCCACTCCCCACACTGGCCACAATGACGCTGCCCGGCGTCATCGGGTGGAGGTCCCGAACCGCAGGGACACTTTCGGTGAGGTGGGGGTTGAACTTCTTGAAGAGAGGCCCCCCCACCCCCGACCCCAAGGTGCTCTTGCTTTGCCACCGGCGGGGGAGCTCGGGATCCTTGGCCTGCTCCTCACTCCGCGCGGCGTTGAAAAGGAGCTCAAGATTCTTTGCGACGACTTTTTCGTCGCCGCTGCCCCACGCCTTCATCACCTTGCTCCACCCCACCTCACAATCCCGTGCCTCCACAAGCCCCCGAAGCACAATGTAGCCGTTCCCATCAACAAAGTTGAGGGGCGGCTGAGAGGGGCCAACCCTGTCGGGGGCGGGGTCAGGGCTGCCCGTCACCCCATGAGGGGGGTCGGGAAGGGGTTCGGTGCGGAGGGGGGGTTCACTCGAAATGAAGGGGGGGGCGCATGAGGCACCACGGTACCATTGCAAGGAAGTTGTGCTATAGAAGGTGGGGTGGGTGACATCGGTGACGTGCACCTGGGGGGGGATGGTGGGATGGAAAGGGGCGACGCCCAAATCATCCCACCACCGGGGGTTGGCAAGATGCCAAGAAAAGGGGAAAAAAGAGTGGCCTGCTCGTGCACCTGCAGCAAGATCCTGCAGGCACACCATATCGCAGTGGGGGGGGGTGTGGACAAGGTTAGTGGTGGGGTACACCTGGACGTGGGCGTCCTTTGGCTTCCCCACAGGGTTATTCCTCATCGAGTTGAGGAGCTGGTTAACACTGGAGGGGAGAGGGGTTAGATGGAGAAATTTGAGGGTGGGGAGTTGGTGGCGCAGTTCCCTCCACAGGGTTGTGGCCCATCCCCTCCCCCCGAGGTAGCTGTTGCGGGTGGGGCTGCGCATGTCGATGTGGATGACATCGGGGGAGGGGTCGAGGGAGGCTGCCCAGCCCACGATGGCATCCACCCCCAATGCCTCCGACTCGTACGTTGCCTCCTCCAATTGATGGTGGGCAACGGGGAGGGCTTGGTAGTGGGCGAGGGTGTCGGCTGCGGGGTCGGGGCGTGAGGCCAGGCTGGCGAGCTGCGACATAGTCTGCTGGGACATTGTCAAAAGAGAATGCGAAGAAAGGCTTTGAGAGCTGTGAGAAAGCGAAACAGTGGAAATGAGGGTAAATTCGTACGAAATTCGTACGAAATTCGTACGAATTTCGTACGAATTTCACATTCTGTGAATCTGTGAATCTAGCGTGAATTTCTGCGTGAATTTAGGTGCGTGAATCTCACATTCACGCGAATCTCACCAAATCTGTTAAACCATGCGGGGACTTTAAACCTCCAAATTGAACCTATTTGTTGCATCTTACTTTGGGCGAAGGTAGCACGACAAAAGCACACGATAGCACCAAGTTACGAGCAAAAAAAGGCAAAATTGGGTGAAATTCACGGTACCGTGAATCTCGGATTCAAACGGCCGGTTCACGAAGGGTACACAGTTGTTTATCTCCGGGGCACCGATGTTTCAGGGGGGGGTCCGAGCACCCACAGGAGCAATACTGCCACAACGGCAGCGGCATCTGCCGAAATGGATCAGATGGGCGTCTCTGCTGCCTGAAATGCAGAGGGAAATAGATCAAAAGCTCAAGGATGGGTGGGAAGTATGCTATACGGACGGATCGCGGACAGAGACAGCAGGGTGTCGCATGCAGGGTATGGGGTGTGGTATTCGGCTAATAACCCGCGCAATGTACGGGCAGCAGTTCCTGCCCACGAAAAGCAAACAATTGGACGGGCAGAGCTGCCGGGAGTGCTGGCAGCTGTGCAGGGGAAAACACCAGGGATCAAGTTACATATAGTGACGGACTCCGAAACTGTCTGGGCATGGCTGCAGGGCAAGTGTGCAAAGTGGGAGAGGCATGGGTGGGTGGGGTCGAGGGGCGCGCTGGCACACCGTGACCTGTGGATGCAGCTCTGGCAGAGCTGGCAGTTGTTAGGGGACAGTGTCTCTATCCAGTGGGTCCCGTCACATGCGGGAGTAGAGGGCAACGAGCAGGCAGATAAATGTGCTGTGCGGGGTGCAGAGTTGTCCTTGCCAAGGGTAGTCAGAGAGAAAGAGGCCAGTGAAGTGTGGAGGGAGCTGGGGCTGGAGTTGATGCCCGAGCAGGAAGACGAACCAGAGGAGAATTGGGACGCGGTGGACAGTGAAGCAGACAGCACTGATGCAGGGATGATGAGTACAGCAGACAGCACTAATGCAGGGATGATGAGTGAGAGCAATGAGGGGGGGAAGCATTGATTGTGAGCTGGTGTGTAGGCCGCAGAAGAGTGGGAGGGCGAGGTGCACTGCCATGTTCTAACCCAAGCCAGCCTATGAAACATTCGATAGCCTAGCTGGGCGAACCCAAGGCGACATTCAGCACTCGACTTGGAAGAGCGATGACCGTATGGCCTGTGTCACGGGGGTCATATGGTAGCTAAGTAACCGTTGCTTCACGACGCCTTGTCGTTCCCCACTCCAGGGAAGACGGTCCCCCACCACCTCCTGGGGGACGGTTACCAAGTGACGGCCCCCCGGCCTTCCCTGGGGGACCGCACCACCACTGTACATGCACATTTGCAGGCACGGAAATTGCAGCTAAACCGAAAGCAATCAGCATAAGATGCGTTCAAAGGGCTGCCAATGTACTAAGACCTACTCCTTGACCGGCTCGGTGTAAAACTTCTTGGTCCTGCTCCACTTCACCTTGACCTCTTGCACATGCTCTCCACTTTCCACTGGAATGCTTTGGGCAGCACTCTTGGGTGGTGGTTTTGCCTTCTTAGTAGGAGGCTTGGCACGGGAATTTGGTAAAACCTAGTACACACTGTAGTAAAACACAGCTGACCTGAGTCTTTTTGGTCGGCGGTTCGAACCCCGGACGGGTGAATATGGCGCCGCCACCGCCGCCGCCGCCAGCACTCAGCCGACGACGATTCGAACCGCCGACCGAAAACTTTGCGTCGGCTGCGTTACCACTCGACCGGCGGTTGTGTGATAGCGATGAGCCTCCCCGCTGCTCGGAGCCTTCTGAATTCCTGTTTGTGCTGCCCCTCCGGGCAAGGCTTCAGTGCTGCGTTGGGCCTTGGAGCTGGCTTTGGCTTCGGCCTGGGTTCTGGGATGTTAAAATGCGCTTGGGACTCGAATTCTCATCAAAACTCAAAAAAATTATTTGTGTACGCATTTTCTAGCTTGTGCCATCGGTGTAAACGTGGTGGAGACCAATGCTTGGTACCTCTTGCATCTTTGTGGTGGCTGTGGAGCTCACGTTGGCCACCTTTTGCAATTTTTTCATGGTTTTACACCATTTTTATTGTGATGCTCAACATTTGTTCCCCATGCCTTGCCTTCTTCACACATACAAGCACACAACAGCAAACACAAAGAAAACTGCAACTTTCGAAACAATGATGTTTGAAACTTATGACCCCAGGCCTGCTTCAAAAAGTTTCAGCACCATATACTTCATGTGGCTGTCAATGAAGCTGACGAGCGTGGCCTGCATTGGATCGCAACATACCACTGGGTCCAGATGTGGCACTGATCAGGGAAGCATTGTGGATACCAGGTACACAACAGAGTTGAAAGTGGTGGCCCCAGGCCTGCTTGAAAAAATTCAGCTCCGTGAAGTGCGCCATAATAATGTTTTCAAATAGACATGAATCCCATGCACGCACCAGAATCTAAAAACAGAAAGAGAAAACCTCACCCCCCAACTGGGGGCTGTGCCCGGGCTGTGCACAAATGCCCAACAGCATCCGATGCTGCAGACCACTGTTCCGGTGCATATCCAGGCAAGCCCGAGATGCGCAATCTGAAACTGGTTTGCGTGTGCATTTGGTTCCAGTGCATGCAGCCCCATGCACAGGGGGTAATCTTTTTTTTAGATGCTAAATCTTTTTTTTTAGATGTGCTAAAATTTGAGAAAAGTGCTAAAATTTAAGTCAAACCAGCTAAAAAATGAGCTAAAGCAGCTAAAAAATGAGCAAAAACATCTAAAAAAACGATTTCGCATCTAAAAAAAAAGATTCCCTACTAAAAAATAAGATTCCAACAAAACCCAAAATCGCATGTTTCAAAACGTCAAAAAAGCAGAATCTTTTTTTTTTGTTTGCCAGGTAAAAAGTGAGATTTTGGTAAAACTAAGAGAACACAAAGCCAGGGGTGGGGAGGGGAGGCAGAAATGCAGTTCCTAAGGGCACCCCACCGGACGAATCATCCACATTCCTGAGGCGAACCCTGCAAAACAAGGCACAAGGCAAAGAACAGTAAAGAATGCCAACAAGACCGGAGCAGATGGCTGAGCACTTGCAGAACGTGCTTTTGCAGTAAACAGTACATTACGTGAAGATGATGTAACCCACTTGATGGCGTCGGGACATGCCACTGTGCACCTGATGCACAAGACGCCTTCCTTGTGGAAAAGGGCTAAAATGCCCTGGATTTTTGGAAATGCCAAACAAATACAGAAGCAGCATCCCTCCCTGTGTGCACCTCAAGGTATTTGAAACGAGCAAAACTTGAGCATGAAATTACGGGCAAAATTGTGCACCCACTGAGTAGTGGTTGAAAACAAGCTCTACGAGGCAATGCCACTCGGCTTTGTGCGCCGAATAATGCCTCTAAACAAAGTTTGAGCAAGCAATCTGAACGTTGGGACTGACTGGGCAGACAACAAAAGCTGCAAAAAATGAGCATATAATGCATGAACGGATGTGTTGAATGCAGGGTTCTTCTTACTCCCTCTAGTAAGCATGCAGAGGGAGGAGGGGGAGAGGAGGTGGCGGAGCAACAAGGGGTTGGACAACATTGGACGTTGGACAACATTCTTATTGCCGGAAATAAGAAGCTGTTGTCCAAGCACTTGTTGCGGAGCCGCCGACTCTCCCAGGAGTTGATCACTATGGCTGGCAGACACTGCAGCACAGGCACGTGGGTGGCACAATGCACTGCAGAAGAAATGCGCAAAAAAAAACCGTGAAAAAACCTCCCTGTGAACAAAATCTGAGCAAGGAATCTGGAACTGAGGACTGACTTGGCAGACTGCCAAAGCTCCGGAAAATGAGCATACAATGCACGAACGGATGTGTTGGGATGCAAATGTCCCCGGAGTTGATGACTATGGCTGTTAGACACTGCAGCAATGTACAGGAAGGTGAGTGGCACTTTGCAGTGCAGAAGAAATGAGCAGAGAAAAAACCTGGCTGGATCACTCTGCGTCTGAAAAGAGGTCCCCACTCAGCAACCACGACACACTGTCTGTGTGGACAGGCAAACAGTGGGGATCACTGTCATTCTTCTTCCATGTACTGACCACACACGATCTGCGTTGCAAAGCTCCCAGAAGTTGATCACTATGGCTGTCAAATGCTGCAGCAAAGCAGGGGCAGCTGGGTGGCACAATGCACAGAGCAGAAACAACCTGGCTGGATGTAGTCCCTTCCTCAAACCCGAGACCTTGGTTCCCCGGAAACATGAAATTGTGCACATGGGCTCTGGCCAACATGGCCAAGTACTCGGCTTTACAAAATACAACAAGCAGCCGCCCCGTGGTAAACATATTGCCATTGAAGAAGGTTGAGAATACGATACAACGGTGTTAGAAGTCGAGTGAATCTCATAACTTAACAAAAAAGCTTCTCATTCACTCAAACCCGGTGGGGGGGGCTCCAGGCAAACTATAGCCTTTCTGCCAGTAAGTGCCATTTCAGAACGGTAAGTCACACATGCCTTGCGGCATCACAGGCACCACACGTACTTCGTCTGTGACAGGATACCCCTCCAGTTCAAACCTCCTTTTGCCGCGATATTTTGTCGCCCAAACTGCTAAACGAGACCCACGTCCTTCAACTTTCGTGCTAAGAATTGTGAAACCACCGGATGAAATGAAAAACTTGAGGGCCTCCATGGTTGGAAAAAACACATTCCTCTTGTCATTGAAGCAATTGGCGCAGATTTGGGTCCAGAAATATTCATGATTGCCCTTGCCAAGCTCATCGGAAGGTGCAGCAAACGCAGCGGCTGACTCCACAAAGAGTACGCCTCCCGGCTTCAAGATTGTGTACACTGCATCCAGAGCCATCAGCGGATGCCGAAGATGGTACAATACACCACTCAACATTATTGCATCCATGCTGTCAGGGTTGAACATGGTGGGCAACTGGTATACAGGCGTGCGGACAAATTGGACCGTAGAGTTCAGTAACTTGTGGATTTTGTTGAAACCAAAATGGTCGGGAGGAGCAATATCAATGGCATAAACACGTTTTGCCCCCCTGCGCTCCATTTCAAAGGCAACACACCCATTTACCGTACCAATGTCCGTAACAGCTTTGTCTTTGAATGTATGTCCCGGGACATATGACTCAAGCTTTTGCAAATAAGCAACATTCAGCACATCACTGTTACCAGAAAGGTTCACGTTGTTCGAAATGTTCCATTTGAGGTGGCGCACATAGGTGTGCTCATAGTCTTCAATAAATTTAGCAGCTTCTTGGTCTGATGGAATATGAAAGGGCCCTGCGCCTGGTTGAATGCATGTGTGTGCAGATAAGATCTTCAGGCGCCTGGCATGAGTATATCCAGGGATGCCAACCGATAGCGAAAGCGAGACGAGGCAGCAAACCAGATATGTCACGATCCGATGCTTGGTAGCAGGAATCATCTGATAAAATATCTGCAGTGGGCACAGGTGTATATGTCAGTGCGCTTTTTTTGGCATGCACAGCACTGTAATTGGCACGCGTGTCCATAGGACAGAGAGCACACAGAGTGTGTGTGCAACGTCACATCATTCTGATTGTGCTGCAATTATCATACATGAAACGTGACATGATAACATTTCTCGGCCAAGAAATGTGAGGGGTAGGGGCCCCCACATTTCTTGGCCAAGAAATGTTATCATGTCACGTTTCTCTATATCCGTTATCGAAGCGTCACAATTTCTCCACGAAGAAATGTTATCACCGACCCCACATGGCAAGACCCAAATTTCCAAGACATCAACATCAAGAGGGATCCAGCAACCAGCAGCCAGCAACCAGCAGCCAGCAATCAACAGCAAGCAACAAGCAGCAGCAACAGCCAACATCCGGCACCCGGCAGCCAACAGCACACAGCCAGCACACAGCAGCCCGCAGCAAGCGAGAAGCTACAGCGGCAACCAACATCTAGCAGCCAGCGACCAACAGCAAGCAACCAGTAGCATATACTAGTCAACAAGCAACCAGCAGCAAGCAGCCAGCAGCGAGCAGCCAACAGCCAGCCGCCAACATCCACCAACAAGCAGCCAGCAACCAATAGCCATCTAACACAGCAGCCTTAACCCACCACCCACCTACACTGTAGGACACAGCACCGCCACCACACTGCACCACACTGCACCACTGCATGCACAGCACTGCGCACCAGGAAACCTTACCGATCCATTGAGTCTTTTTTGTTTGAGCCATCAATTGGAGCTTTTCTTTTCTATTTTTTCAGGACCATTAAGGCAAGAGCGCAAGACTTGAGCAGAATGAAAGGGCTTTGTACTTTAGCAATTCTCAGATCAGCTACAGGGCTCCAGACTGACTTCAGGCAAGCCAGATTGTTCCAGTCTATTTTTCTTTTTGCCCCTGCACTAGCTCACTTCTCTTCGCTCAATCCACTGGTCCAGTTTTCAATGTATCATTTTTTGTGATTCTTCCTTTTGCCTTGGTACACCTAGGATTTTATGGGGTCCAAAAATCCCAAAACCAGCTACAGTCAGAAATACTACTTTTTTTGTGGAATTATACCATAAAGAGCATATTTTCCGGAGTTAGCCCCCCCCCCCACCCTCCAAATTGGAAATTTTCCAGCCACTAGATCGACAATGCAGGCTTGATTCCATCTAAAATCGGCCGTATCCGAGAAATATGACATTCACCACCTAGTACCGAATAGCAGCTTTTGTATAGCTCAAACCATACATGTTTGTTTTTGGCAAGAAATACGGTTTTTTGGGCTATGTATCCCTTTGCATCTTTCACCGAAATGGCCTCCACTAGTATTTTAACCTTTTCAGGCCCATGGTGCAACTCATGCAGTGTTTTCACCCTGACTTGTTTTGTAAATACCCGCGGCTGTCCTTCGGAGAACTTCGGCTCACCATGAACGCTCACTTTGCCCATGGTTAGGCCGCTTTGATGCAATGCTTTTGGCGGGGGACCGCCATGCCTCAAAAAACATCAAGAGAGATCAACAATTCAATTGAGCTGCGAAACGTCATTGTTTGATGTGGCACCCCGCACAACTGGAGGCGGAATGGCTACCACGTGGCAACTACACATAGCCATAAATAAGGAAGGACTACGGGTTCATGGTGCAACTTTCACAAATCCATGAGCCATGCCGAGGCACGCGAGTCAACTTCGCACACCGAAGGTGGTAGGTTGCACGGCATGCATCACATGACACCGGATGAAGAGCAATGGTGTCGCGCTTTCGGGGGATCACCTCATCACACATGTAGCATACACTTGGTTCCACCTTAGATCTAAATGGGGCCTTCTTAGGCTTCTGTGCACCTGTGAAGGGGTTAGGCATATCTTCAAACACTTGATTGTTTGCTGCACCCTCCTCACTTGGTGGGGCTGCAAAAGCTGCTTCACACTATGCATCATCACCTTCTGCAAGTGAGGAAAAGACATCCCCCTTTTCAGAACTCTTCATATTCATTTGCGTCATCTACCGATGAGGAAACAATAGAAGTATTCAACAAATCGCAAGAATGTGAGCTTAGCAAATCATCATCCGAGATAGTATATGTACTAAGTTGACGATTGTCCATTCTGGGTGGTGACTCGGGTTCCACTTTGATGGGTGAGTCTTGCTTTTGTGGATTTGGGCAAGGTTCCGCTTTGACTTCCGGTTTGGGGCATGGTTCTGCTTTGATTTCTTCCTCCTCTTTCAATTGGGGCACATGATGTTTGCTCAAGAGCATTGCTGCTTTTGATTTCACCTGCTTACCCTTTCGGTGATATACACCAAGTGTTCTCGCAACCACACCAACATGCTTTGCTGCATCATGCAAAGAGATGTCATTGGCATTCGCGAGTTTTGTCATGACCACCCGTCGGGCAAAAAGAGAGGAACAAACTAGTGATAACATTTCTTGGCCAAGAAACGTAATCTACTCACATTTCCTGGCCAAGAAATGTTATCATGTCACATTTCTTGGCCAAGAAATGTTATCAGCCAGTGGGGTCGGTGATCACATTTCTTGGTCGAGAAATTGTGACACCGATAACGGATATAAACACACATCATTGAATGTGATTCACATTGTAGCTCCTACATTATTGCTCCCAGACAAAGTATGTGAGGGTTTCGCTATTCGTGACATTGTCAGCTCTGTAGTTTGGGAGTTTGCTCCATTTGCATTTGGGAATGGGATAGGTACTTAGGTGGTGTTGACGGATTGATTGTCGGTCACTGCCTTTAGGCAGGTTGAGAAGCACCATACTCTGTCAGAGTCCAACCACCAAGTCCAGAATAACTGGCATGTTTCACCATTGGTTTGCTAAGTATTTTGCCAAGTGGACCTCAGGCTCTCTGGGACAGAACAACTTGGGCGGGGGGTGCTTATTTGGTACTGCAGAGATCTGGCCTGGCCAACCGAAACATCTAGCTCCCCAATCAAGCGCGACCACCATGGGGCCAGATCCTCAGAAATGCGTTTTTTCCCGTACCGGTAGTACAGAAGGCTATTCCAATTCACCTCGGACTGGGTTGTGTTCTCTTTGCTTTCGGAAGCGCCTATGGAATACATTTGCTTGGGGATACAAAGATTCACACTGTCATTACATTCACTGAGCTTATGTCTCTGTCTTCTGCCCCCGAGTGTTATGGCCGCACCAGGACCCCGAAAACTGTTGCTTGTTGCTCTCCAGAAATCCTTGCAAATCATCCATGTACCTCTTGGTGTGATGAGGTCCTATCGTCATTCCACGTGCAAGGTTAAACACTGGTTTGGTGGCAGTGAATTTCCTCGTCGCTACCCCTCAAGTAAGCTCAGTGGTCCAGGTGCCCAGAAAAGCCAAGGCGGAGTCCGATGACTGCCCCAAGATCCAGGCATTGAGGGCCAGGCTGAAGCAGAAGTATGGTGAAACCTTCTTCAGCGGAAAACCTGTGTTTCCCCCACCGGTGCGTGGACCGTATGGCGAGGCTGGAGATACGACTGAAGCAGGACCCCCGTGTGTATCGGCACCGGGAGTTTGCCCTGAGGGGCGAGAGGAAGGAGGCCATGGAGAAGATCCTCCATGACTTCATCGAGAGAGGCTCGCTTGAGCCGTGCCACTCCGAGTGGGCCTCTCCGTGCTTCGTCGTCCCCAAGAAGGTGGCCGGTGAGTGGCGGCTCGTGGTCGACTACCGCGGCCTAAACGCCCAAACGCAGCATGACAGCTATACGCTGCCCCTCATTGAGGACATGCTGCAAAAACAACACCGGCGGAGGATCTTCACGGTGATTGACCTGAAACATGGTTATCATCAGATGCCTCTCGCCGAGGAGTCCCGTGCCTGCACAGCCATGAGCACCCCACTTGGACCCCTCCAGTGGAAGGTGATGCCCATGGGTGTTACCAACGGCAATGCGGCTTTTCAGCGGATGCTCGAGAACCTGCTTGAGCCGGTGCGTGACTGTGCGGACCCCTTCGTGGACGCTGTGATCATCGCGTCCGGGGACCCCAGTATGAGCTACGAGGAGCTCCTGGAGGCACACGAGAGGGACGTCACTCGAGTGCTGGACCTTCTGGTTCGGCACCAACTCACGGGCAGCAGTGACAAGGCCACCATTGCGGTAAGCGAGGTGGTCTTCGCTGGCCACGTAGTTGGGAACGGGCAGCGGAAGCCCATACCTGGCAAGGTGGCTGCGATTGAGCACTGGGAGAAGCCCAAAACGGTCTCTGAGCTGTGTGCGTACTTGGGGTTCTGCAACTACTACTCGGGGTATATCAAGATGTATGCCGAGTATGCAGCCCCCATGACGACCATGCTCAAGGGCAACCGAGAGGAGACCAAGAAGGGGTCCAAGAAGGCTCCTGTCTGGAATGATGAGTCCGACCGTGCCTTTGAGGGGATGAAGCAGGCGCTGCTATCTGTAGTGGGTCTGCACCTCGTGGATCCTGACCGAGGGTTCGTCCTGCGCACCGACGCTTCCGACTACGCCGTTGGCGCTGTGTTGGAACAAGTGCTTGACGATGGCAGGCACGTGCCAGTGGCCTTCTGGAGCCGAGTCCTGGCGGAAGGCCAGAGACGGACGTGGACGCCCCGAGAAAAGGAGGCGTATGCCATCGTCATGGCTCTCAGGAAATGGGCTGGGTACATAGCCCTCCATCCCGTCACCGTCTGCACCGACCATCAGAGTCTGCAGTCGTGGCACAAGGAGCACGTGGAGACCCCCTCTGGTCCCGCCTCCCGACGGGCAAGATGGCATGAGACCTTGGCCAAGTTCGACCTCACGGTTGTGTATGTTCCTGGTAAGGACAACACCGTGGCGGACTGTCTCAGTAGGTGGGCCTATCCCGCCAGCAAGGGCATGACGGATGGCTCTGTGTAAGTGCGGCTAACCCCCATCTGCTCTGATTTTAGCAGATCTGCCCCAGATTGGCTACATTTTGGTCATTTTCTCTGCTTCGGCAGAATCGCCGCCCCGCAGCTCAGTCTCAGGATCAGACCTATATATTTCTGATGTGCCGGATCTGATTCCGCGGTCCATTCATCGTAAATCCGCCGCGTTCCGATCATTTACCCGGAATCGCCATTTGCCGCTGACGCGCGTGCGCGAGCCAGATTGGCCAAATATTTTTTCACAATCGGATTTATATAAATCTTTTCAGATAGATATGGACACTCAGATGTACTTAGGATCATCCGCATCAATTTTCTTCATAGACTGGGATTTTTTGCCGGATAACAATCAGCATGGATCTTGCCTCCGTTGTCGCCGCTCTTGCCTCCGTTGGTGTCCGTGTATCCGGTTCTGCCCCCAACAGCAGCGTTCAGGTCGACTCCTCGCGTGCCTGCCCCCGCGGTCTTGCCGGCCCTGAGCCCTCCGGCACCATCAACGACCTAGGGCAGCACTTTCATGGTAGCAGAGGCTACCTGAATGTTGCTTCAGTGGCATCCCCTCCACAGCTCGCTCCCCAGTACGGCCCCGTAGACCCCGCCGCTTCTGGAGAAGTAACGATTACACTGCCTTGGTGCTGTGCGAACGAGGCCTTGAGAGGAATGCCTTGCGCAAGTCCAAGCTGCCCAAGAAGGGCGCACATCAGCAGCTGTGGGGACCCAGATTACCATAATCCCAGTCGAAACTGGCCATCGAGCAGCTGGAATCCGCCGGCCTACGACGATGGCAATGCTCCGGTGGAGCTTACGGAGCTGGCAGGTACCAACATTCCTTACTCATGTCCAACATTTGAGACCACGGACGCCGATCTGAACGACATTGAGATGGGCGGTCCAGGTGAGGTACCTAGCTATAATCGACCAGCCTCTTGGGCACACCGGGGCGACCATTTGTCCCCAGAAGTGACCCGTAACATTGAGGCCCTTGAGGCCCTTTGTTACTTAGCCACGTCTAAGCTGATCGAACAAGAAAGAATCGCCTCTGATTTTTTAACGGAATATTTTTTCCTCCTTCAGAACGAAATTAATACCAGGATGTGGTGGCGTTCTCAAGAAGATGACTCTTTTGCCATTTTTTTGCAGATCTGGGAGGCAAGCCCCTTCCCGAAGGGGAAGGGCTGCGCACCTGTTCCCGGGCCCTCCGCCCCTCATCCCCCTGTTTCCATCCGCGACGATCTAGCCGCCGCGGTTGAGGAGGGAATTTTAGAGGCTGCCAGGCAGGCAAGCCTGGAAATCAGGGCTGAAGGAGCTCCCCAAGTGGACTCCTGGCTGCGGACCACCGAGATCAGCGGTCCGACAGCCTGCTCAGGCCCTTCAGGACACGGCATGTACTGTCCTGCCGACTGCTCCTGCAGATTCCAGCGAGATGCTGAGCGCCAAACGCTCAAAGATCAAATGCACCTCATCATTGAAACGCTTGGAATAAAAAATCTTTTCAAGACGCACATGCGGTCTGAGGGCGCCTCATCGGTGGAACAAGCAACAGAGCCGTCGGAGGAGGCGACAGAAATTTTTTCAATTGCTCCTTCGGTGGACTCCCGGACCACCGATGCAAGGATCAGCAGGACCAAGCTAAAGGAAAGGGTTAAAATCTCTCGTTCTGAGAGTAGGACGGCGAAGGTTAGGACTGAGGCTCAGAATGCCAAGCGAACTGCCTCCCGTACTGCCCCTCCTGCTGCTGATTCCAATACCTTAGCCCAGCTGTTGCTCGCCCAGACCCTCGCCGGAGCTGGTGTGTCGAATGATGCCGCCAAGGTGTCTGCCATTACGGCCGGTGTTGGGCTGGATTCGCTTCTTAATCCTACTTCCTTGCGACTTCGTCAGGTTGCCAAGCAACCGAAGTATAATGGGAACCCCCGACGTTGGCCTCAGTTCCAACGGGAATTTGAACTGTGGGTTAAGACTCAAAAACTCCAAGATGATCAGTTCCTGATGGCCCTCTTGGATTGCCTGGAGGGAGCGCCGGCCAACACTTGGCTCAGGACTTGGAGTGATCGCGAGGATACAAGTTCCCCCCTTACCTTTGATGAGGTGTGGGAACAGTTGGAGGTACGTGGATCCCGGCTGCCAGAGGACCACTACCATCAAATGTTGAAGAATTTTCCTTCATTCTCGCGATTAATCTTGCACGAAGTGCAAGACAAAAAACAGCGCTTCTGGAACTTAGTGGAAGAAGCTGAACATTCAGGCGAAAAAGTTTCTAGTGCCGAGCTGAAAAGTCTGATTTTTGACAAGATCCCCTCAGAAACTGCCGCCACCCTTCGGAACAAGCAGTCCGAAGAAAAGGTCAAGACCTGGTGGGCGGAGGTGGAAGGCTTCGATGCCTCTGCCAACAAGTTTTCCGTCAGGGAGGCACTTCAAAAGTGCTGCCCCACGTCCTTCTCCAAGGTGAAATTCACTGAGGAGACGTGGAAAATAAAGTTTCATGAACACGAGGATCGGGACTTGTTTGTCCAAGTCCTCAATAGGGGAGTCAGCTTCCATGGCCATCGCCTGAAGGCCAAAAACTGGGTGTTTTCGTACACCCCGAAGGAACTCTGGGAGGAGGTTGAGCGGCTCGCCGACGCCGCCAATCAGAATTTCCATGAGGGTCTTGGGGGAAACAAGAATACCCAGCAAAACACCCAAAATGGGGCCTAAAAGGGCAACAAAAAGGTGAATGACACCCGGAATGTTCAGCAGCACTGTAGCATCTGCCTTCTTTTAGGTTCTACGAACCGAGCTAAGACGCATTCTACTGATAATCACCGATGGTCTCCTTACGATCACAAGGTGATTGGTGAAAATATCAGTAATTCGCAGAATTCAGACAGGAATGACAGACAGGTGCACGGTGGAAAGGCTGGAAAAGGGAATCCGACCCCCTCCGGTGGAAACAAAAATCCTGGAGGCCCTGGCGGGTCCCAAGGCACAGGAAATCGGACTCCATCCGGCTCCGGTGAGCAGCCGAACGGCCAGAAAAATCCCAATAGCAACGCCGGAGGCGCAAATCGAAATCCAGGCCAAACCCCTCAATCCGGTGCAAACAAGGGAAATGCTCTAGGATTCCAGGGTAAAGGTAAGGGAAATGTTTCGGGAACCCCTTCCTCTGGTAAGGGCAGAGGGCGTGGCGAAGGTGGAGGTCCATCATCCGGCGGCCGTGGCCGTGGACGTGGAAAGGGCAACCATCGTGTGGATCAGGTCTCAGGTGCAGATCAGGTGTCCGATGCGGACCGAGATTACGTTGAAAATGCCCTGAATCCAGCAGATGATCCGCTCCAAGATGAGTGGGTCGACGAATCAGGGTGTGTCCATAATGTTAACGCAGCCACTGGAGGTCAGAACGCCTAGGGGAGCCACGAAAATCGCCCCTCCCCAGGCGATTTCAGGCATGATCCCCAGATTCCTTCTCGACCACTACTTGATGTAGGGTCGCTTGTCTCCTCTCCCCTGGATCCGGCAGCGGATCCTTCTGTTGTAGTGGACGAGGTTGGTGTACAGTCCAAGCACAGGGCCCGTCAGTTTGTCACAAAGCTGTGGGTCTCTGATTGCAAGGGCAATTTCCACCTCGCCACTTGTTTGTGTGACAATGGATCGGAGGTAAATCTCCAATCCAATTCTTTTTTGCCTGACGACTGCGTGTTTGATTCGCCTCATCCTGTTACCCTCGAGGGAGTTTCTGGACATTCTCTCGCAGGTGGGCAACGCGGTTGTTATATATCAACTCATTTGGTCGCTCAAGACCTTTGGGAAGATGGCAATGTGGAGGAAGTTATCCTTAAGGATGACTACTTCTATCGTGCCGACATAAAGTATGACCTTTACTTGGGCCATCCTTGGCTTCGCAAGAACAGGGTGGCGCCCGTAGGTCATCGGCGTTGTTTTTTGCTGGAGTCAGGTCCCTTGGAGCGTCCTGAATTTCGTTTTTTGCACGCAGGGTTTTAAAGTGCAGAAAAATTTTTGAAGCAAAAGGTTACACCAAAGTTTGGCGAAGATGTCACCATTGCAGAGGTGAATGGGAGTGCCGATTACTCCCGAGAGTTAGAATGTCTTCGTAGGGACTCCCAGCCACGACGCCCTTCGCGCTGGCACTCTTCATCCTACAGAGTTGTCGACAAATGGCGCGATACAATTTGTGAATATTTTTATGAACACCATTCCTTTTGGCCACAGTATGATGCCTTTGCTAACCGCGAGAACAAGCGCTTTGACAAGCACTTTCGCGACGCTTGGACCCATAAATGGGACAAGAAGTTATGGATTAATCCTCCGTTTCACTTAATCCAGCAGGTCATCCACAAAATCAAGCAAGATAAAACCCAGGCGATTTTAGTTGTGCCCTTGTGGGACGACAAGCCTTGGTTTCAGGAATTGCAAGACATTTGTGTAGATTACATCGAACTTCCCAGGAAGATTAAGCTGTATGCCAGGGATGACACAGGTCCCCTGCCACAGCGGCCCTGGAGTTCGCTTGCATTCCTGGTGGATGGAAAGCTTTCTGACTCTGATTCTGCTGATTCTAGTACTGATTCCTGTGTTGGGTCTGAATCTGAGGTTGAGCGTGGTACTGATGATGAATCTATTTTTTCTGATTTTTGTCCGTCAGATGCCCAAGGTGATCCAACGTCAAATGGATCCGCCTCGTCTCCCTCTTCCCCAATACGATCTACATCCAAAAGAATCTACGGCGCACGGACGACAAAAAAATTTTCTTCGCGCCGCAAATTCAGAGTTTTTTATGAAAAACCCCGTGTGGAAGCTTTCATAGATCCTTTCGAGGAGCTGGATCACGAAGAGAATCTCTGGAATGTCGACACTCGACCCACCTATCTTCAAGAGGCAGTTGATACGGACCTTTTTAGGGACATCCGTAAGAAGATTCTTCCTGCCAAGGCCGAAGAAATCGCCAAAGTTTTTTCGACAGTAATTCCTGGCGACCAGGTGGACACTGAGTTGTGTTCCAAGAAAAGAGACAAGATTTTTGAGGAACGGAAGGACACAACCCTTTCGGGGAAGTTGATCAAAGACCCCCCTGTCCGTGGGCAATTCGGTGAAGCCTTCATCGAGCTTCGTGAAGGGTACAAGGCGAAGGAACAGCGTCATTATGAGAACCATGGACAGAAACATGAGATACTCAGAAGAGTAATCGAGAGAAATCTCAGGGAATTTGGTTGGCTTGAGGGTTGTATGACCAGCGAGTGGTGCTGTGCACCCTTCACAGTCCCGAAGCCGCCGCCTGCAGACCAGAACACTATTGATGGTTGGCGAATGGTTGTTGATTTTCGCAACCTCAACGCCGAAACCAAGGCGGATTCACACCCCCTGCCCCTCATTGAGGAGGAAATCGCCAAGAGGGCAAGAGGTCGTTTGTTTTCTGTGCTGGATCTCCGTCACGGCTTTCACCAAATGCCGTTGAGGAAGGACAGCCGACCTCTCACCTGTATGTGCACGCCATGTGGCCCAGTCCAGTGGACGGTCATGCCCATGGGCCTGAAGAACGCCCCTTCGTTTTTTCAAAGAATGATGGAGGATGTACTTTTTACAGCTCATCCTGAGCTTCGTGCCTTCGTGAGTGTGTACATAGATGACATAATCATCGCGACAGAGGGGGGGGGACTGACCGAAGCCGAGCTGGTGGCCCTACATGAAAAGCAGCTGAACCAGGTTTTGGACATTCTTGATGCCAATCAGCTGATTTGTGGGCCAAAGAAGGGAAAACTATTTTTAAAATCAGTCGAATTTTGTGGTTCTCTCCTTGAGAATGGCACCCGACGACCCAGTCCAGGGAAGCTCGTCGCTATTCAGAAGTGGAAGCGCCCTGAGACGATCACGGAATTGAGAGGATTCCTGGGTTGTTGCAATTTTTACCACACTTTTGTGCCGAATTATGCCAAATTTGCTGCCCCCCTAACTGAATTATTGAAGGTAGGGAGAGATGCGGGCAAGGCAGGTTCAAAGGTTCGTGTCAAGTGGACTGACGAGTGCGAGGAGGCCTTCCATCACTTGAAGGCAGCCCTCTGCGAAGTCGCCACGTTGCATGTGCCGAAATTCGACCGACCCTTCTACATAAGAACTGACGCTTCTAGGTACGCGATCGGAGCTGTCCTTGAACAGGTTGATGAAGCCACAGGTGATCATTACCCTCTTGCATTTTGGTCGCGGAAGCTAGCTCCACGCCAGATGCAATGGTCACCGCGTGAGCAAGAGACTTATGCTATAATCTGTGCTCTGAAGAAGTACCAATCGTGGGTTGGCACCAATCGAGTCGAGGTCCTGACGGATCATCGATCTCTGGAGTATTGGGCCACCGAACACATTGATACTGTCGCGAGCCCAGCTGGTCGACGGGCCAGATGGCACGAATTTCTCAGTTTGTTTGACCTCCATGTGTCGTATTTGCCTGGAAAACACAACACGGTAGCGGATGCTCTGAGCCGATGGGCTTACCCCGCTTCAGAGGGGCTGCAAAGTACCAACATCCATGGTACGGAGCAGGACCGCCACGTCGTAATCGAGTGGGATCAAGAAGAAAAAAAGCTCATTCGCCCTGAATGCATGCAATGCCCTGTAAAACAGCATGCATTACCGTGTCACGACATCACGGCCTTCTCAGATCCGGCGCATGCCCATGAGATTGTCACCAGATCACTGAAAGTCGAGGAGAAAGTCACCGATCCCTCCTCAGGGAGTGTGAAACGGTTCGAGTATACCCGACCAGTAAGTGGATTTCGGTTGATCCAGGGCATTAAGCGTCGAGATCCGGCCAAAACTCCACCCCTGTCAAAAGATTCCCTTATCATCCGTGACTGGACGAACGATTATCTGCATGATTCCATGTTTAAAGAGGTCTTTGAGAATCTCAAATCCAAAGATGCTCACAAGGATGGAATTTATGCTGAATATTCTTTGGATGGGGGGAAGCTGTGGATGGAGGGTAAATTGTGCGTACCAGACGCCCTGGCCCCCCGAGTGTTAAACTGGTGGCACAAATGGGAGTCCCCCCACGCACATGGCCGTAGATTATGGTCGATGATTAAACATAGGTTGTTTGGCTCAAGGCTATATACTCATTGCATGAAAGTAGCCGCCGGATGTGCCCAATGTGCTGTCTCGACGCCCCCCAGCGCGAAGAAGCACGGCCATCTGAGGCCACATCCTATTCCGGAGCGCCTCTTTAACAGAGTCACCAGTGATTTTTTCCATCTTGGTGAACTCGACGACGAAGAGTGCCATTGGACGAAAAAAAAAGTCAATGGTGTGCTCCTTATTCAGTGCCGTCATTCCGGCTACATTCAGGTGTTGCCTTGTAACATCGAGTCGATGACTGGCAAGGCTGCCGCCAAATGGTGCGCGCAGACCTGGATGGGAGGTTGGGACGTCCCATCCGAGGTGGTTACGGACTCAGGCAAAGAGTACACCTCCGAATGGTGGAGAGAATTATGTACCCGCCTTGGAATCCATCACCTCAGATGTGAAATCCACTCACATCGAGCGCTGCCAGGCGAAAGAGCCGGCCGCTCACTTATAAATATGCTTCGTAAGGAGCTCGCCAGTGAGAAGGACTTCCATTGGCTTGAGATTCTTTTCGCCATGCTTCGCCGTTACCACAACACGCCTTTGTATCATGGCCTTTCTCCAAATGAAATTGTCTTTGGACGAAAGAAGTGTTGGTGGAACATGCCGTTGAATAATCCTCGCCCTTGTAAAGATGCTTCGTTGTTTTGGGACGAAATCCAACGAGCAGAAAAAACTGTCTCGAAATTAATCGATAAGCATCAGACTGACTGGCTTTGGGTCCAGAATCAAGGCCGAAAAAACCCCCACAATTTTGAAGTCGATGATCGAGTTTGGCTTCGAAAATCCGAAACCACCCTGGACGGAGATGATAAGCTTCTTCCCTTGTGGGAGGGGCCATTCGCTGTTACAGCGCGTCTAGGTGAGAACAGGTGGAGGATTCGTGTGGATGTCAGCAGGGAAATTGAAGTTTCGGGCGATCGCCTCAAGAGAGAGATCCCCTCCCCCAAGGATCGGGTTAAACCCCTTTTTTGGACTTCAAAATTTTTGTCCGATCGGGTCATCGAAGGGGGGAAGTACGAACTCAGGAGGATTTTAGAAGCAAGACGTGACGAAAAGGGCGAATGGGAATTTCTATGTGAGTGGAGGGGCTTTGATTCCAGTCACAACAACTGGGAACCAGCCCATTCTTTTGTCCATGGGTACACCAAGGGGTTCATCGACTTCCTCAAGAAGCACCCCGAAATTGGCGTACTCCTGACAGACTGTCTGTCGAAACCAGACAGACAGGTGGAGAGCGACGGAAAAAGACCTGTGGTGAATCGAGATCCAGCCTTTTACGGCCCTCAGCAGCCACATTCCAGGGCTGATCCGTCGATCCCCCCTCCTGCGGTCAGGCCAGCCCAGGAGCCAAATGAGGACCAAGCTTCGAGTTCGGCCGCTGATTTGCAGCGCCCAAGCCGTACGAGGGCCCCACCAGACAGGTTGGTGGTCACATGTATTCGTGCTTGGCCGAATTGAGGGAGACCCGTCGTGACTTGAGTCGCCGACGCCATAATCTGGGTAACAGTCGTCTAGTCCAGGGCGTCATGGCACTCGTCGCTAGGGCTCAAGGGTGTAGGTTCGAAACCCTTGCATGTCCAACTCCTACAAAAGCTCCAGCCTCGCCCCGTCGACCACTTATTCCAATGTGAGTGTTCTGACGACTTGAAAAAACCACATTCTGCTCAATCCACTGTTCATTCTTCCTGATTACGACATGATGTGGAGAACTGCGAATGTTTGATAATTTGACGTCAATCAACTTTTCTTTGGTCTCCCTTCGGCAGACAAGGCGTAGATACGCTGCCGAAAGCCACGGAGTGTGCTGCCGTGTCCAGAAAAAACCAAACTCAGGCTTAATTCAGGCAGATTCGGGGTAATCTTGTCTCTGTTGGTCTGTGCATCTTTGGAATTTGGCTACTCGTGCAGATGGAAGCAAATGTACATAGTAAAAACGCCGGCCGGCGACATTCACCCCTACAGGCACCCCCTGTAGTACTGGCTGCACTAGATGCGACGCCAGAAACTCAGATCTTACCTTCATTTGTCGTGATGCTGAAGCCAAAGTCCAGATTCAGATCCAGATTCCTTGAATTTACCTTGAATTCCTCAGGTTTGTCCATCATTCTTGCACTGTTGCAGCAAAACCCCGACGTCAATTGTTCAGACAACCTTCACACAGGAGCTCTAGGGACTTCTAACAGCAATCTCTCGGACCTCAGAGCTTCCGTAAGCTTCAGTGTATTTTTGGCACACGCCAATGTGAGCTCAATCCGACCTGAAACTGTCGAAAATGGTGAATCCAAGTGTCTTGTGGGACTCAATCGAAAGATGGGCCTTGTCCAAGTCGATTGACACCGCCGCCACTGTAAAAAAAGGGCTATTCGGTGTCTCTCAGGTATATACTGTCAGTAAAGCGCCTTCAGCGAACCTTCGGCGCGTTACATGCCAAGGATCCAGGGCCAGCATGTCCCATCATGATGCATCATCACATGATCCACATTTTCATGGAATCTGTTGGATGCTCGCGAACCAACGTGCCGGGAAGCACAATTCAGCTGAATAAACGACAATATATATTAACTCTAGTCTAAACGAAGGTGTTAGTAGTTTCAGTTCTAGACATTCCGCTTCATTTCACCTTCATCTTAGGGAATTTGCTCAGAATTTGCTCATTTTAGGACAGTTTAGGTTGATTTCCTTGTCATCTCCTCTCATTCAACGAAGTTAGGCAAGTTAGGCGAAGTTGGTTCGTTGACGCGGATGTTTTTCTGTTCACTTAGGGCCTACAGACTACATTTGTATTTGTTTTCCCTCTATGTGATTGTTTCATCTCCTTCATCTCTGCTCAAATTGATTCTCAATCTTGCTGAATCTTGTGATCATCCACCAGATGCGCCAAATCTGAAGCACATGCTGCACTTTTCAGAACGAGAAAAGCGGGAGTAACACGATGTAGAGTACGTGGAGGACACTGTAGCGTGCCCGCGACAGCTAAACTGTGCCAGAGCGCCGAGATGTCACTCCATTTCTTGATTCTCCAACTCAATCCACCAATAATCTACCTCATTCTCAACCAAGGCATGGTTTGGTATCGATTCTCGATACGTTTACATGTTTTTTAGCCCTTAACCTAATGTTTTACTGCACGGAGGACTGTTCGTCACTCCTCATTCTGTCTCATTTCAGGTTCATCCATCCTGATTCAGTGCCAATTCAGCCAAAATCAGGGCAGATCAAGCAGATTTCGCCCCATCGAGGCTACATTTCTATTTTTTTCTGGGACTTACCCGCACTACGTTCTTCGTTGACGTAGCGACACACCCCAGTGTGTTTTTGGAGGGGGAGTGTAAGTGCGGCTAACCCCCATCTGCTCTGATTTTAGCAGATCTGCCCCAGATTGGCTACATTTTGGTCATTTTCTCTGCTTCGGCAGAATCGCCGCCCCGCAGCTCAGTCTCAGGATCAGACCTATATATTTCTGATGTGCCGGATCTGATTCCGCGGTCCATTCATCGTAAATCCGCCGCGTTCCGATCATTTACCCGGAATCGCCATTTGCCGCTGACGCGCGTGCGCGAGCCTGATCGGCCAAATATTCTTTCACAATCGGATTTATATAAATCTTTTCAGATAGATATGGACACTCAGATGTACTTAGGATCATCCGCATCAATTTTCTTCATAGACTGGGATTTTTTGCCGGATAACAATCAGCATGGATCTTGCCTCCGTTGTCGCCGCTCTTGCCTCCGTTGGTGTCCGTGTATCCGGTTCTGCCCCCAACAGCAGCGTTCAGGTCAACTCCTCGCGTGCCTGCCCCCGCGGTCTTGCCGGCCCTGGGCCCTCCGGCACCATCAACGACCTAGGGCAGCACTTTCACTCTGCCCATGGCGATGAGGCCGAGACCGCTGAGGCCAAGAGGATCATAGAAATGGAGCGCCTGATGGAGGAGGAGGGTGTCAAATGCTTCGTCGTCATGGCTGCGGATGCCCCCCTCGGAACGAGGATGGGCAGAGAGGTCAGAGTACTCGCCCCTGATGGAGCTGAGTCCAACAAGCACCTCTTCCCTGAATCTTGCCTCCAGGACGACTTGACCGACGACTACGCCAAGTCTGAGGCCTTTTAGGCCGAATATAGGGCTGTGACCGACCCTGATGACGGGCAGAAGTGGCCAAAGGGGCTGACTGAGGAAGACGGCAAGCTCTACCGGAATGGTAAGCTGCTGGTCCCAGAGTCCCGGGTGCTCGAGCTGTGTGAAGCTTGGCACCACCACATGCTGCACCCAGGGGTCAAGAAACATGCCCTGGACATGCAGCGCCAGTTCGAAATCGACCAGATCGGTCTCTACACCACCATCAAGAAGGTCACGAAGGGTTGCTCGGTCTGTCAGGCCTGCAATCCTGATAACCGGAACGTCAAGGGGGAAGCCCAATGGACTCCGGTGCCTGACCAGCCCATGGAGAGTGTGGCCATGGACGTCTTCTCCATGCCCGAAGTTCACGTTGGCAAGGAGACCTTTGACTGTGTGGTCCTTTGTGTGGATCGCCACAGCGGCTACGTAGTAGCCGTTCCGGCAAGCAAAAAGGGGTTGCTTGCCAAGGAACCGGCAGTCATGATGATTCGTCATTTGCTGACCGTCTTTGACATCCCCCGCACCATTTGCAGTGACCGAGGGCCCCAGTTTACTGGTGGCTGGTTCAAGGCCATGTGTTCCCTCATGGGAATACGTCATGCCAAGAGCGTCGCCTATCTCAGCCGGTCCAACGGCCGAGCTGAAGTGGCTGGACGGCAGCTGTTCGCGAAGCTGCGCAAGATTCACATCACCAATCCACGTCGGAACTGGTTTGAGGAGATGTGGCCCGCTCTGAAGGCCCATCATGACACCCCCACTCCGGGTGGCTTGTCCCCTCACCAGATTCTGTTCGGCAGGGACCCCCTGGGTCGGGGACTTCCCTTGTCCGGTGATGGTATGGCCATGGACGCCAAGGAATTCTTCGCGCGGCAACAGGCAACGGCGCGGGACATCCGCCAGCAGCTCGAGAAGGAGCATGCTGAGCGTCAGAAGTCCGCCCCGAGCTCGACAGCGCAAAAGTTCAGGGTGGGAGACCCGGTGAGGGTGATCAGACTCCGCCCCATGGGCACCCACCGCACCAAAACCTGGTTCACACCCGGAGAGGTGGTCCGCAGGATTGGTGAGGACACCTACCGCATCAAGGTGGGTCACGGACAGTTCCTGGAGCGCCACGAGAGTCAACTCCGTGTGCGGGAACCCGACCTCCGTGGCCAACATGTGTCCCTGGACTATGCCGCACATGAGGCTGATTCGGACGACGACTATGCTGAGCAGGACGACTATACCGTCGAGAAGATCCTGGCCCAGCGTCCAAACGCCTCGGCACACGGAGGCCTGGAGTTCAAGGTTCGTTGGCGAGGCTACGGGCCGTCCCACGACACCTGGGAACCTGTCTCCTCGTTCGTGCCGCGGATTAATACCCCCTTCATGAACTACATCCGCAAGCACAAGACCAAGATGCATGTCTCGGACTTGGCAGCACTCACCCGGGCGATTGCAGCCAGGGGCGCCTGATCACCGCCCTGAGCTCTCCCCAGATGCATTTTGAGCGCTTGTTAGGTCAACGGACCGTCCCTCACTTGCTTGCTCTCTTCCATCTTTCGGTGACCTGCCATCAGAGTGGCCATTTACCCCCCCCCCTGCTGAATCCAGGAGAGGATGGCCCCTCTCTTCCACTTCTATTTGTCACTTCCCCTGCCGGCTGAATCCTTGGGAAACCAGGCAGGGCGACGGACCTTCACATTTTCTGAGCTCCTAGGGCCTTGAAGCCCATACGACGTTGCGCAACGGATGCCGCTGTCATCGGCATTGCGATTTTTTTGGTGTGTGGTCTGGTCCCATGGCACTTGCGGGATCCAGACCAATCTACGTGTGTCTGCAGACTATATGAGCCTGAACTCAGGCGTTTTCCCCTCCACCCTCCTGCATATGCCTTATCCTAACCGGGGCGTGGTTTGGCGCTCTGTCCATAGTGTGTTTACACGCCTATTACCCCGCTTGTTGCTTTTTTTTCTGTTCCCCCAGGATATGTGCATCTGTATGTTAAGTGTTGTCAGCCCATCACCCAAAAATGGACTGTTTTTTCCCCCCCGAGGGGATGCGAATCGGAATACGCAAGCGCCTAGAGTCGCCGTGTACATGCTCTTACATAAGGTCCAGCCTGGACCAGTACCTAAGTACAGATTCTTCTGTTTGAGTGCCCGTGATACCGTGTGCCCTAGTGGCTGTGATGTGCTGAGATCCTGATGGTGAAGCGGTACCCAGAACCCCATGGCTAGGTTACGGCATACAACCGGTCTCCGGTCCACTAACCCCATGTACGGAAGGGAAGACGCCCGTTGACGCCCGGTGCGAGCCCAGCGGGAGCGTGTTCCGTGCCGTAAAGCCCCGCATCGGCAACCGATGCGCCGCCAGCGGAGATTTATATATCAGAATATCAGGAATCAACAGGGTTTTTTTTTCATATTGTTTCCGTCAATTTTTACACTTCCGTTCTGATATTCACTGTTTTGACAGCTTGCGGGTAGTTCGCGACTTTAGCGTAACCGCCAGTTTAACTGTTATATACAGATATTTTAGCGCAAATCGTGACGAAGACTCTAAAGTCTTCAGGAATTGCATTGATGCATCCGCAATTTTCACATTCTACACTCGCAACCTTAATCCGAATTTTTCAGGATGTCGAAATCGGATTTTCGAGTTCGACATCCCCGCACTTGATTTGACCTCTTTCGAGTGGACCTACGTGCTTCCCTATGCACGAATCAACTTTCCTTTTGTCTTGCCCTCCATTTGTCTTAGAGATATGGGCAAAACAAAGTTGATTCGTGAGGCCACTTGTGAGGGTCATATCTCGTGCCGCTTGCGAGGAATGACAATAAGGAAACGTGGGATGTATTCACAATACTCCCGACGTAATTTAGGAAGCTTTATATGCCTTGCGTCTCCACACGTGCGCGCTAGCGTAATGGATCATGGTCAAGAGGGTAGAGTTTGCGTTATAACTCTTTGGCCATGATTTTGCGTGCGTTATAATAACTTTTGAGTGTAGCGCGCGAGTGTTGGTGTTGCATAGGAACTCTCCTTGAGTTCCTATCAGAGATTGACACAAAGTTATGCCCTTGGAGGGGCATGACATATCGTGGGGGGAGCTACCTTTTTGGGCAATATGTGGTATGTGCCATGTGCTGTATTGCGTGCCCATTTGGCGGGTCCATCGTTCCAAGCCATACCCGCCAATGGACCTCATATTGTGCAAGCCCCTTCTGCATACTCCCCACGATCAATTGCAAGCCTAACCTTTGTGGAGGGAAGCTTGTGTGGCGATCCCAAAGCGATGCGTTGGGAGCAAGGTGTATGTTTTGCAATTTTCCATATTTTCATGTGCCCACTTGGGAAGTAGCGCTCGTGACCTGGAGCACATATGTGGAATCGAAGGTCATTTGTGTCAAGTCATTGTGTTTAGAAGGATTGGTCGATTACTCAATCCAAGCCGAAGTTATTATAATATATTTGTGCGCCTTTCAAGGCACTTTTGGGTGTTTTTTCGCCAATATTGCTATTTTTTGCCCGTCATGATGTCAAGTGGCGACCGTGTATCTCAACGTTGCGCTCAATTGACATCATGACCCAAGTAACTTTTGAGGGTACATACTTTGGTGCCCAACATATCTTGGACCCGGCGAATAACTCCTCTTGGGCTTGGCATACCGTGGCCGCCATGTTGGCGATTAGGGACTATCCCAAATCATGGGCTCACTTGGCGACCCTGCCATTCCCGATACCGGAGGAGTTGGGCGACGCCCAAAAGATATGTTGGACACATATGACTTGATACCAATCCTATGGCACACTCCGGTCCAAGTCGGGCATGTGCCTCATTTGCCCCAACCATGAGTGTGCGCATTTTCGGCCATTTTGAGCAATTTTCCACATTTTCTGCCCGCCGTGCACTATGTTCAGCCCACCCGTGCACGCCGGACGCATGGACCAATGGACCATATATGACATGGGTGTTATGTATATTGGTCCCCATGGTTCACACACCACGTGGGCGAAGCGGAGCTACCTTCGTTAAGGTGCTAGCCCAAAGTGAGTGTGGGCAATTTTGCCATTTTGGCATTTGTGGACCGGATTGGGATCGTCACCACGCCGAGGGGCATGGAGATCTTTGAGAGCCAAGTGCATGGTAGTCTTCGTTGGACTCCCGGTGGATCGCGTATGGAATGGCAGATCCGATCTCCAAGCCGGCGTGGAGATATACTATTGGGAACACCCCGAATTTTTGGTCATTTCGAGCAGCCAAAATGACCCCCTTTTGGGACCCCAATTTCAACCCCCCGTGTGGTCAATTTGCGGTCCCATATCTCTTTGCCCACAGGGAGCCCGGACCCAATTCCAAGTTGTACACTCAGATATAAGTCCTAGGTCCTGCCTCCTCTCCTGTGAGCCATTGGCCTTGCCCTGGCCGGGCAGGCCACGCGTGGGAATGAGGCCAATTTTGGTGATTTTGGCATCATGACCCCACTTGACGAACCCGTGGTGCCCTGATGCCGGTACCTCAGAGGGAACCAGGTTGGGTGAGGGCTCCAGGGAGTTCATATTCGAAGGGGATAGGGGCGAGGGGTCAATTTTGGAGATTTTTGAGCTAATTTCAGTTTGGGCTGAAACAGCCCATTTTCAGCTACCAACTCCTGAGGGATAATGGCGGGGCCATATCTATCGCTCAGAGGAGATTTGGGACCTGCCGTTAAGGGAGCATAGGGAGCCACTGTCGATTGGCCTTGGAGCCCCTTGGTCTCCCAGGAACTCGCTTCTGGCTGGGCGGGACACCTCCCCTATTGGCAGGGTTTCAGGGTCCGGACTGAGCAGGGCATTGGTTGTGTTTGAGCCCCCGCCCCCACCAGCCACTGAGAGGGTCGGACCTGGGATTGGGATATGAGTTGGGACCGAGTGTCTATTGTCCTGTAATGCCCTTACCCTAGTCCAGTCTTAACCCCATGTGTACATATCCGATGTGTTGTTGTACATACTTTTGTTCCCTCGTTTGCAGAGTGGCAAGGATCCTGAAACGCTTTGTCTCATGACACGAGCGTATTGATGCCCCTGTGAGCGCAGTGCTTTGCCTGCCTGCCTGCTTGTGCGTGTCACCGCAGCGTCCCGTGGCCAGGCCCCCCACGGGAACGCGTCAAAAGCGTTTCACCGCCGCGGGGTTACCCATCCCCCGCGTGCCACTCAGGGCCACCAACCCCGAGCAGCGCAGCGCAGCAGCTCGCAGCTCGCAGCTCGCAGCGCAGCACAGCGGCTCGCAGCGCCGCCTGGCAGCAGCGCCGAGACCGTGAAGGAAGTGCAGGGAGCAGAACTCCGTCATCAACGAGTTCCCTCGGCCGACCAGCAAGGCCGCACTCCCAGCTACAGCAACCACTTCCACAACCACCGGCCGACCAGCACCGGCCGCACTCCCAGTCCAGTGCTGCAGCACCCGCCTCAACAAACACCACAAGGACCAGTTCGTTGAGCGGAACGAGTGCACACCAAGGACCTCAAGACCAAGTACGCCCCCCGCTGCCATGGTAAACTGGCAAGAAGCGGGTAAGACGTGGCCGCGGCCCCACCCCCATGCAGCGCGCCTACTGCGTGGGTTGGTTTGGGACCAGCACTACCGCCACAGCCAGCCCCCGTGTGAAGGCGGCATGCCCGGGAGCTTCGAGCTCCGCACGGACATGAGCCCCGACCGCCTGCAGGCCGTGGAGGACTGGCTGCGGGTGGAAGGGTTTGCCTTCCGCTTCCAGCAGAGGCGCTGGAGGACCTGGACCCGGCCGGACAGGCCCAGCGAAGGGCTGCGCCCTGACGGGATTGAGGAGGACGAGAAGCCCAACGAGTACCCGTCGGGCGCCTCGATCAACATCTCCATGTGGGACATGATCGAGAAGAACTTCCCGGAACCGGGGAGGGAGCGCAGGCTGCAGGGCAGCAGCAGCAGCGCGTCTCCAGGGAAGGAGAAGCGGTCCGCCGGGGACAGGAAGCGGGACCGGAAGTGGCGGGAGTACCAGGAGTCCCTGGCCGCCGAAGCCGCCCAAGGCGCCAAGGGCGGAACCCCAGCCCCCAGTTCCCAACGGGCCGATGGCGGTCACCACCCCGGCTCCACCACCCTTGGCGACTACTTCCAAGTCGCCAAGCAGACCAAGGCCAAGCCCCGTCCGCTGCTCCTGAGGAAGTAAGGCCCCAGCAGCGACGTGGAGTCGGCCCACCGCGGGAGGATGCCGGCCGACCAGGCCAGCTCCAGCAGCAGCGTCGCTCCCGACCAAAGGGACGTGGCGCGCGCCTGTGAGCGCGCCTGTGGGGTGCCCTGCAACCTTCTGGTTGCCCAGCAACGGGCCAAGCAGCACAGCGCTGCCATGGAGGGCGCCGTCGGCATCGCACAGGAGGAGGCTGCGGAGTGGGCGCATGGCATGGCCATCCACGCCTCGACCGTGGCGGCCATTGCGGCCGGACTCACGGCTGTAGCCGCCCATGGGGCAGCGACTGCCCAGGTCAACGGTGAGTTGGCGGCAGCCGACGAGGAAGCCCGCCTGACGCAGGAGGCCATTGCCTGCAAGGAGGCCGAGGTGAAGGCGCTGGAAGAGGCGCTTGCCCGAGAGAGGGCAAAGAAGGAGGCGGAGGAAAGGGCCCACGCCGAAGCCACGGCTAAGGCCCAGGCGGACGCCGCCAAGAAGGACGCCATCGAGGCCGCGCGACGGAAGGTCGCTGAGGAGAGGGCCAAGACGGAGGCGGAGTTGGCGGCGTTGGAAGCGGAGAAGGCTCGGCTGCAGCAGGCCCGGGAGGCCGAAGCGGTTCGTGCCCGGGAGGAAGCTGAAGGGCGAGCTGCCGCAGCCACCGCCGCCGCAATGGAGGAGGCAGAGGCCAAACTCCGCCGCGAGACTCCCCCGGGAGGATCACGAGTGGAGACCCTTCGAAAGCTCTTCGAAGGGGACGCCTCCTCCAAGATGACGCTGGACGAGGTCCACACGGGCAGCAGTGGGAGCAGTGGCCCCACTGCCCATCGACGGAGGAAGGGCAAGGGGAAGACCCCCGAGGGGCCGCGGAGGCCAGCGGGTGGACATCCCAACGACAGTGACCCCTTCTTCACCGCCAGCGACGGGGATGAACGAGGCCGCCGACATCGCCGAGTGGTGGCTTGGACGGGCGGAGGAGGCGGAGACGTCCCCATGGAGCCGGAAGGTGAGGATGAGGATCCCCCTCCTCCCTACCGGAGCTCGGAGTCTTCCGAGACCGAGACGCCCAGGTGGGGCGACATGGACGAGGATGACGACATGGACTTCGACATCACGAAGAAGCGCCCATCCTCGGACCCACCGAGGCGACCCGGCGGAGACCCGCCGGGACCCCCTGGCGGAGGACCATCAGGACCCCCTGGTGGACGCCAACCAAGTGGACCCCCTGGAGGCGGACCACCGGGCGGGGGAGGACCCCCTGGACCGGGCGGACCCGGCGGAGGCCCTCCTGGAGGACCCCCTGGAGACCCCGACGACCCACCAGGGAATGGCGACCCGGATACCACCTGGCGGTGGATTGTCTACCTCGGCAGGAGGGTCCAGTTCCTCGAGCGCGAGGTAGACACTGGCAAGGGCCAGATGACTCGCATCGCCAGGGTCGCCGCGCACGCGCAGAGAGAGCTGGACATCGCCAAGATCGAAATGGTCAAGAGCGCCGGGGTCGCCACTGCCACCCAGAAGCTGCTGGACATCGCCAGGGGCGAGACCAGGTCGCTGAACAAGGTCATCAGCGGCCTGCAGCAGAGACTGGACGCGCTGGAAGCCCGTGGGAGCGTCGGCAGCGACCACCCACCCCTGGAGTCTGGCTCGTCGGACGACGGCTGGGGACCCGGACCAGGTCCAGGCAGACCCCACGCCCCCGGCGGAGCCCCCAGGAGTCGCCCCAGCGCCAGTGCCCCCTCTCTCTCCGCCCCCTCTCACCACAGCGCGGGCCGCCGCAACGAGCGCGTGCCGCCCGGCAGTGGCAGTGAGGACTGGCGTGATGAGTGGCTCAGGGCAGACTACCACAACCGCCGTGCTCCACCGCGGACACCGGTACGCCCCCGACGCCCCGCACCAGACCCGGAGCCAATCCCCATGGTTGGCGGACGTTATGGTGGACTCAGGGATGAGGTCCCCGGAGGAGACGTGGAATGGGACGTCGGTGGAAGTGAGGACCTGGATCTGGACCTGAAGGAGTTCGACATTAGCCCGCCGCGTGGTGTACGACGGGAGGCCGCTCAACGCAGCCGCCGGCGCCGTGATGAGGAGGCATACATGGAAGGGGTACGGCGTGAACATCTGGGTTCAGCGTACATGGAGGAACCGCGGCGTAGCCACAGGGATTCCATGGAGGAGATGGACGTGGCGGCCGTGGGAGTCCGTGGGCGAGGCCGATGGGAACCTCGGTCGACCTCGCGGCCGGCGTTCATGGTCTCTAAGGCCGCGGATGCCGCCGTGTGGGAGGACTTGAAGGACATCAAGCCCCCCATGTACGATGGCAACCCCCTCAACCTCGACCGCTTCTTGGAGAAGCTGCACGATTGGGGGTTGACCGTTACTGAAGACATGGCTCCCGCGGATGCGGAGAAACATGTCTTCAGACGGTTCAGGTACCGCCTGCCGGAAGTGCTCCAGGAGCTATACTTCGTGGCGACCAAGGAGGGGAAAATCAAGACCCTCAAGGAAGCCAAGAAGTGGCTCAACAAGCAGGAGCGGGTGGACGCTCCGCAGGTGGCTGCCAAGCGGTGGAAGTCCATCAAGCTTCAGCATGATGGACGGGAGATCCGCCTACGGGACTGGCGAGACTTCTGAGGGCAATACACCCTCTTCCGCCGCAACGTGGAGGACTGTAACGAGGGTGACGAGCAGGCTCGCCTGCTCTCCATGCTGCCGGAAGCATGGATCAAGAGGGTCACCAAGGAGGAATCCAAGAGGGCCAAGTCCAACCACACGGTCAAGATGATGCTCCCCGAAGAGTATCATACGAACGTGGTGGCTTGGACAAGGAAGAACGTGGCCCGGGATGTCAAACGGCACTCCCTGCGGAACGCTCTCCTCATCACCGTCTCGGGCGATCACGAGAAGACCGCGATGTGGCGCCTTGACGAGTGTGACGTGAGCGGCCAGACCATCCGTCTGCAGGCTATCCCGGCGCGGATGAGCTGCGACGAGATCCTTGAGTGGGTTGGAGAGGAGGTGCTCAAAGAGTACCGGAACCTCCACCACACCCGCGGGTTGAGGCCCGGCGACCGCGACGTCAACTACGTTGGCGAGGGACCTGGCAGGGAAGCTGCCATGGACCCAGCGGGAGCCGGCGGCGATGAGACTCTCGTCGACGATGACGACGACAATGAGCCCGCCGAGGTGGCTGTTTGTGCCTTCGTGGCCAACAACCTGAGCGCGGGGAGCAAACCAGGAAACTGGAAGCCCCTGCAGCAGGGTTGGAGGAAGAAGGAGAAGAGGGACCCTCGCCGCATTGGCGACCCTCCGCTGTCCTTTGGGGAGTTCATACGAGCTCACCCTCAGGGCTGTTTCGTGTGTTATGGGAGGAAGAAAGGCTTCAACCATGACCACCGAACATGCCCCATCCACCAGGCTGACACGGAGGCCTACAAGAAGGCGCACGGGTCGAAGAAGCGTGCACCTGCGGGTATCCGGGAGGCCAAAGTGGAGGTGGGTAAGGACGAGCTCTCCAAGCTGATGTCGCAGGGGACCGAGTTGGCCAAGGAGATCCAGGAGATCAAGAGGAACTGGGTCCCCAGGTCGGACAACAAGAACAAGGAGAACAACCAGAACGACCAGAACAAGGACAAGGACAAGAAAACTAGAAGGGGAAGGAAGAAGGGCGTCAACGAGGTTGATGTGGAGGAGAACACCCCTACTTCCACAACCGACGCCCCCTAGCGGAGCCCCTGCAGCCAAGGGCCCCAGCTAGGGCGGTCGCAGGATGGTGACGTGGGAAGCGCCGAACCATCCCAGTCGGGAGTCGATAAGCACAAAGGGACTGCCGCGGGCGGAAGGCCCGGTCCGGCACCCAGTCGCGGTGGCGGGGTGAGGGCAACTGAAGGCACGAACCCTTGCACCCGTCCGTCCTTCGCGACCAAAAATGTGTTTGATGTACTTCAGGATCTATCCGAGAGTATCGGAGGATCACCCGGACCGCAGCTGGATGCTGCAGATGGGCAGCCTGAGCCCATTGTCCACGACCTGCACCAGTCGCTTGTTGAGCTTCTGGAACGGCCGGAGATCCTGAGTTTGCACGCCGTGCGCCGAGTTGGGCGTGAGCGGCAGTTGCATCTTAAGGTCCGTGCCTTATGCGGGGAAGTGGAAAAGGCCTTCGACGTGTTGGTCGACACGGGAGCGCAGGTCAGCTTGGTCAAGGCTGGCCTACTCCCACCAGAGTGTTTGACCGACAGTCGGAAACCTGTCAGGCTGAAGGTGGCGAACGGCCAGTACATGGTGGGAGGCACGAAGGAAGCGGCCATTGGGCTGCAGTTCGTGAACCACCGTGAGCTGAGCCGCCCAGACCTCGGCAAGGAAATCCTCCTGCAAGGTCGCTTCTACGAGGCCGAGATGGACTGGGACATGATCGTTGGGTACGACTTCATGATGGAGACGGACTCCGGCGTCCTCCCGGCCCAGGCCTCCATGACCCTGTACCAGGACGACCAGCTCTCGTGGCTTTCGTCACCTGAGCACCATGTGGAATGCCAATGGATCCACCCGGAACGCAATCAGCTCGAAGTGGCCGCGCTGGACACTGAGCCAACTGGTCCTGCAAACCAGGAGTACGGCGTAATGCCGGAAGTGGCGAGCCGAGTTGTCGCGGACCTGGGAGCTTCGGATGTGGCCCTGGATGCGTTCTCTTCAGGAACCTCCGCCCATCTTCGGGTGTGTGAGAAGTACTGGAGCGCCCAGGACTCCGCGTGGAAGAAGCACTGGGGTCCGCATCAGGGCTTGATGTGGATCCATTGCCCTCGATGGGACAATCCAAGAGCGATAGCGAAAATTCGCAAGGACCGCTCCAAGGCAGTGCTGGTTGTTCCTATGGGATGCACCGAGGAGGAAAGTACCCGACATTGGGTAGTCTCATTGACCAACATGACCTTAAACAAGGTCGTCCTACCGGCTGGAGAGAGTGTCTATCAGGACGCTAAGGGACAGCCCATGCCACCCCAGAGATGGCCAACGGAATTCCACTATGTGGATGGGGGCCTTGATCAGGCCAACACCACGGATTTCGTGTGTGTCAACCGCATCATAGCAGAGCCATGGCGGCAATGCTTTGCGGTTCCCCCCGTTGACATCGGAGGTTCGGAGGACCCCCTCACTGAAGAGGAGCTGGATCTGGTTCAGGGGTATATGGATCAGCCCTTTCACGACTGGGGAAACCAGCGTGAGGGCAAAGGCCAGGACAAAGCCTGGTGGGAAGTGGACTCGATCATCTCTGGTTCCTATGATTGGAACACCTTCGTGCAGAGGGTGCTGGACCACTTGTCCAGCCAGGACGAGCCAATCGGGGGTAACCCACCCACCTACGGCGATCTATTCCGAGGCAAGACCAGAGATGGCCCTTTGGGCCACCTGGGAGGACCGCCTGAGCCGAAACCGAGCGGGGTCGCTACCCCTCAAGTAAGCTCCGTGGTCCAGGTGCCCGGAAAAGCCAAGGCGGAGTCCGATGACTGCCCCAAGATCCAGGCATTGAGGGCCAGGCTGAAGCAGAAGTATGGTGACATCTTCTTCAGCGGAAAGCCTGTGTTTCCCCCACCGGTGCGTGGACCGTATGGCGAGGCCAAGATACGACTGAAGCAGGACCCCCGTGTGTACCGGCACCGGGAGTTTGCCCTGAGGGGCGAGAGGAAAGAAGCCATGGAGAAGATCCTCCGTGACTTCATCGAGAGAGGCTGGCTTGAGCCGTGCCACTCCGAGTGGGCCTCTCCGTGCTTCATAGTCCCCAAGAAGGTGGCCGGTGAGTGGCGGCTCGTGGTCGACTACCGCAGCCTAAACGCCCAAACGCGGCATGATAGCTATACGCTTCCCCTCATTGAGGACATGCTGCAAAAACAACACCGGCGGAGGATCTTCACGGTGATTGACCTGAAACATGGTTATCATCAGATGCCTCTCGCCGAGGAGTCCCGTGCCTGCACAGCCATGAGCACCCCACTTGGACCTCTCGAGTGGAAGACGATGCCCATGGGCGTTACCAACGGCAATGCGGCTTTTCAGCGGATGCTGGAGAACCTGCTTGAGCCGGTGCGTGACTGTGCCGACCCCTTCGTGGACGACGTGATCATCGCGTCCGGAGACCGCAGTATGAGCTACCAGGAGCTCCTGGAGGCACATGAGAGGGACGTCACTCGAGTGCTGGACCTTCTGGTTCGGCACAAACTCACGGGCAGCAGTGACAAGGCCACCATTGCGGTAAGCGAGGTGGTCTTCGCTGGCCACGTAGTCGGGAACGGGCAGCGAAAGCCCATACCTGGCAAGGTGGCTGCGATTGAGCACTGGGAAAAGCCGAAACCGGTCTCTGAGCTACGGGCGTACTTGGGGTTCTGCAATTACTACTCGGGGTATATCAAAATGTATGCCGAGTATGCAGCCCCCATGACGACCATGCTCAAGGGCAACCGAGAGGAGACCAAGAAGGGGTCCAAGAAGGCTCTGGTCTGGACTGCTGAGTCCGACCGTGCCTTTGAGGGGATGAAGCAGGCGCTGCTATCCGCAGTGGGTCTGCACCTCGTGCATCCTGACCGAGGGTTCGTCCTGCGCACCGATGCTTCCGACTACGCCGTCGGCTCTGTGTTGGAGCAAGTGCTTGACGATAGGAGGCACGTGCCCGTGGCCTTCTGGAGCCGAGTCCTGGCGGAAGGCCAGAGACGGACCTGGACGCCCCGTGAAAAGGAGGCGTATGCCATCGTCATGGCTCTCAGGAAATAGGCTGGGTACATAGCCCTCCATCCCGTCACCGTCTGCACCGACCATCACAGTCTGCAGTCGTGGCACAAGGAGCACGTGGACACCCCCTCTGGTCCCGCCTCCCGACGGGCAAGATGGCATGAGACCTTGGCCAAGTTCGACCTCACGGTTTTGTATATTCCTGGAAAGGATAACACCGTGGCGGACTGTCTCAGCAGGTGGGCCTATCCCGCCAGCAAGGGCATGACGGATATCTCTGCCCATGGCGATGAGGCTGAGACCGCTGAAGCCAAGAAGATCATTGAAATGCAGCGCCTGATGGAGGAGGAGGGTGTAAAATGCTTCGTCGTCATGGCTGCGGATGCCCCCCTCGGCGCGACGGTGGGCAGAGCGGTCAGAGTACTCGCCCCTGATGGAGCTGAGTTTGACAAGCACCTCTTCCCAGAGTCTTGCCTCCAGGACGACTGGACCGACGACTACGCCAAGTCTGAGGCCTTTGCGGCCGAGTATAGGGCTGTGACCGACCCTGATGACGGGCAGAAGTGGCCAAAGGGGCTGACTGAGGAAGATGGCAAGCTCTACCGGAATGGTAAGCTGCTAGTACCGGAGTCCCGGGTGCTCGAGCTTTGTGAAGCTTGGCACCACCATATGCTGCACCCAGGGGTCAAGAAGCAAGCCCTTGACATGCAGCGCCGGTTCGAGATCGACCATATCGGTCTCTACACCGCCATCAAGAAGGTCAGGAAGGGTTGCTCGGTCTGTCAGGCCTGCAATCCCGATAACCGGAACGTCAAGGGGGAAGCCCAATGGACCCCAGTTCCTGACCAGCCCATGGGGAGCGTGGCCATGGACGTCTTCTCCATGCCCGAAGTGCACATTGGCAAGGAGACCTTTGACTGTGTGGTTCTCTGTGTGGATCGCCACAGTGGCTACGTAGTAGCCGTTCCGGCACGCAAAAAGGGGTTGCTTGCCAAGGAAGTGGCAGTCATGATGATTCGCCATTGGCTGACCGTCTTTGACATCCCCCGCACCATTTGCAGTGACCGAGGGCCCCAGTTTACTGGTGGCTGGTTCAAGGCTATGTGTTCCCTCATGGGAATACGTCATGCCAAGAGCGTCGCCTATCTCAGCCGGTCCAATGACCGGGCTGAAGTGGCTGGACGGCAGCTGTTCGAGAAGCTGCGCAAGATTCACATCACCAATCCACGTCGGAACTGGTTTGAGGAGATGTGGCCTGCTCTGAAGGCCCATCATGACACACCCACTCCGGGTGGCTTGTCCCCTCACCAGATTCCGTTTGGCAGGGACCCCCTGGGTCGGGGACTTCCCCTGTCTGGTGATGGCATGGCCATGGATGCCAAGGAATTCTTCGCGCGGCAAGAGCAAACGGCGCGGGACATCCGCCAGCAGCTCGAGAAGGAGCATACTGAGCGTCAGAAGTCCGCCCCGAGCTCAACAGCGCAGAAGTTCAGGGTGGGAGACCCGGTGTGGGTGATCAGACCCCGCCCCATGGGCACCCACCGCACCAAGACCTGGTTCACACCCGGAGAGGAGGTCCGCAGGATTGGTGAGGACACCTACCGCATCAAGGTGGGTCACGGACAGTTCTGGGAGCGCCACGAGATTCAACTCCGTGTGCGGGAACCCGACCTCCGTGGCCAACATGTGTCCCTGAGCTATGCCGCACATGAGGCTGATTCGGACGACGACTATGCTGAGCAGGACGACTATACAGTCGAGAAGATCCTGGCTCAGCGTCCGAACGCCTCGGCACCCGGAGGCCTGGAGCTCAAGGTTCTTTGGCGAGGCTATGGGCCGTCCCACGACACCTGGGAACCCGTCTCCTCGTTTGTGCCGCGGGTTAACACTCCCTTAACGGAGTACATCCGCAGGCACAAGCCCAAGATCCACGTCTCGGACTTGGCAGCACTCACCCGGGCGATTGCAGCCAGGGGTGCCTGATCAGCGCCCTGAGCTCTCCCCTTATGCATTTTGAGCGCCTGTGAGGTCGACGGATCGTCCCTTACTTGCTTGCTCTATTCCATCTTCCGGTGACCTGCCATCAGAGTGGCCATATACCCCCCCCTGCTGAATCCAGAGGAGGATGGCCCCCTCTCTTCAACTTCTACTGTTCGTCACTCCCCCCCTGCTGAATCCAGAGGATGATGGCCCCTCTCTTCAACTTCTACTGTTCGTCACTCCCCCCCTGCTGAATCCTGGGGAAATCAGGTAGGGCGACTGACCTATTTTCTGAGCTCTTGGGGCCTTGAAGCCCATACGACGTTGCGCAACGGATGCCGCTGTCATCGGCATTGCGATTTTCTGGTGTGTGGTCTGGTTCCATGGCACTTGCGGTAGCCAGACCAGTCTACGTGTGTCTCGAGACTATATATGGCCTGAACTCAGGCGTTTTCCCGTCCACTCTCCTGCATATGCCTTATCCTAACCGGGGCGTGGTTTGGCGCTCTGTTCAGAGTGTGTTTACACGCCTATTACCCCGCTTATTGCTTGTTTTTCTGCCCCCCAGGATGTGTGCATCTGTGTGTCGGCCCATCACCGGAAGGTGGACTGTTCTCCCCCTGATGGGATGCGAATCAAATACGATGGCGCCCTGAGTCGCCGTTTACATGTTTTTACTTAAGGTCCAGCCTGGACCAGTACCTAAGTACAGATTCTTCTGTTGAGTGCCCGTGATACCGTGTGCCCTATTCGCTGTGATGTGGAGATCCTGATGGCGCCAGGCGGGAAGCCCAGTTGCCTGACTACACTCCCAGCGGTCCGCCACTGTCAGTCCCAGTGTGAGCCTGCCGACTCGCAGACGCACTTGCAGTCGGATGGGGAAGGTTTGCCTGGGAAACTGGTGGTTTGAGGAGTCGACGCCTCCGCCCACACTGCATGAGGACTCCCGCATGTATGGCCTTCGTGGTAATAGGGCGAGGGAAAAGACGGCCTTGACGCCCCATCCCTTAAGGAGGAGCTCGTTCGGATGTACCACTCTGGACTCGCGTCGTGGATATGGACATGGTGCGCCCGAGGAAGGACCCATGGGGACTCTCCCCCAGACGGCGGGCCTTGGGAAGCTTGGGGTAGCCTGATGGATCTTTGTGGTCGCTTTCGACCTGTGGGACCACCTTGGTCGTCGTGTGACGCCTATGTTGGCCGTGTATGCCACTGCCACTGTGGTGGTGACCGTCGCAGCCGGCACCCGGTGCGCCTGGTATGGGTTAACGGGTCCTTTGGATGCCGAACAATCGCCGCCAGGACCCGGGACTTGATACTTGATACTATACTTGCAGTTACTAACAGCTACAGCACCGTACCTGTCTTACTGTGGGATTTGGGCAGCCTAACCTGCGAATCAGCCTGAAGTGAGGATGTGACACCCCCCCCCTTCAAGGAATGGTCCTGGGTACCCGCTGCCATGCGTGGGTGTTATCGAGCCCCCCCCAGGGTTTGCTCTAAGGAGGGGGGTGAAGCGGTACCCAGAACCCCATGGCTAGGTTACGGCATACAACCGGTCTCCGGTCCACTAACCCCATGTACGGAAGGGAAGACGCCCGTTGACGCCCGGTGCGAGCCCAGCGGGAGCGTGTTCCGTGCCGTAAAGCCCCGCATCGGCAACCGATGCGCCGCCAGCGGAGATTTATATATCAGAATATCAGGAATCAACAGGGTTTTATTTTCATATTGTTTCCGTCAATTTTTACGCTTCCGTTCTGATATTCACTGTTTTGACAGCTGGCGGTTAGTTCGCGACTTTAGCGTAACCGCCAGTTTAACTGTTATATACAGATATTTTAGCGCAAATCGTGACGAAGACTCTAAAGTCTTCAGGAATTGCATTGATGCATCCGCAATTTTCACATTCTACACTCGCAACCTTAATCCGAATTTTTCAGGATGTCGAAATCGGATTTTCGACTTCGACATCCCCGCACTTGATTTGACCTCTTTCGAGTGGACCTACGTGCTTCCCTATGCACGAATCAACTTTCCTTTTGTCTTGCCCTCCATTTGTCTTAGAGATATGGGCAAAACAAAGTTGATTCGTGAGGCCACTTGTGAGGGTCATATCTCGTGCCACTTGCAAGGAATGACAATAAGGAAACGTGGGATGTATTCACAATACTCCCGACGTAATTTAGGAAGCTTTATATGCCTTGCGTCTCCACACGTGCGCGCTAGCGTAATGGATCATGGTCAAGAGGGTAGAGTTTGCGTTATAACTCTTTGGCCATGATATTGTGTGCGTTAAGATAACTTTCGAGTGTAGCGCGCGAGTGTTGGTGTTGCATAGGAACTCTCCTTGAGTTCCTTTGAGCGATTGACACAAAGTTATGCCCTTGGAGGGGCATGACATATCGTGGGGGGGGGTACCTTTTTGGGCAATATGTGGTATGTGCCATGTGTTGTATTGTGTGCCCATTTGGCGGGTCCATCGTTCCAAGCCAAACCCGCCAATGGACCTCATATTGTGCAAGCCCCTTCTCCATACTCCCCACGATCAATTGCAAGCCTAACCTTCGTGGAGGGAAGCTTGTGTGGCGATCTCAAAGCGATGCGTTGGGAGCAAGGTGTATGTTTTGCAATTTTCCATATTTTCATGTGCCCACTTGGGAAGTAGCGCTCGTGACCTTTCAAAGCGCCCCAAGTGGAGCACATATGTGGAATCAAAGGTCATTGGTGTCAAGTCATTGTGTTTAGAAGGATTGGTCGATTACTGAATCCAAGCCGAAGGTATTATAATATATTTGTGCGCCTTTCCAGGCACTTTTGGGTGTTTTTTCGCCAATATTGCTATTTTTTGCCCGTCATGCCGTCAAGTGGCGACCGTGTATCCCAACGTTGCGCTCAATTGACATCATGACCCAAGTATGTTATGGGGGCACATACTTCGGTGCCCAACATATCTTGGACCCGGCGAATAACTGCTCTTGGGCTTGGCATACCGTGGCCGCCATGTTGGCGATTTGGGACTATCCCAAATCATGGGCTCACTTGGCGACCCTGCCATTCCCGATACCGGAGGAGTTGGGCGACGCCCAAAAGATATGTTGGACACATATGACTTGATACCAATCCTATGGCACACTCTGGTCCAAGTCGGGCATGTGCCTCATTTGCCCCAACCATGAGTGTGCGCATTTTCGGCCATTTTGAGCAATTTTCCACATTTTCTGCCCGCCGTGCACTATGTTCAGCCCACCCGTGCACGCCGGACGCATGGACCAATGGACCATATATGACATGGGTGCTATGTATATTGGTCCCCATGGTTCACACACCACGTGGGGGAAGCGGAGCTACCTTCGTTAAGGTGCTAGCCGGAAGTGCGTGTGGGCAATTTTGCCATTTTGGCATTTGTGGACCCAATTGGGATCGTCACCACGCCAGGTGGCATGGAGATCTTTGAGAGCCAAGTGCATGGGAGTCTCTGTTCGACCCCCGGTGGATCGCGTATCGAATGGGGGATCGGATCTCCAAGCCGGCGTGGAGATATACTATTGTGAACACCCCGAACTTTGGGTCATTTCGAGCAGCCAAAATGACCCCCTTTTGGGACCCCAATTTCAACCCCCCGTGTGGTCAATTTGCGGTCCCATATCTCTGTGCCCACAGGGAGCCCGGACCCAATTCCAAGTTGTACACTCAGATAGAAGTCCTAGGTCCTGCCTCCTATCCTGTGAGCCATTGGCCTTGCCCTGGGCGGGCCACGCGTGGAAATGAGGCCAATTTTAGTGATTTTGGCAGCAGGACCCCACTTGACGAACCCGTGGTGCCCGGATGCCGGTACCTCAGAGAAAAACCAGGTTGGGTGAGGGCTCCAGGGAGTTCATACCCGAAGGGCATAGGGTCAGTTGCCTTGTCCCTACCTCTGGCGGGTCCAGACGAGGGGTCAATTTTGGAGATTTTTGAGCTAATTTCAGTTTGGGCTGAAACAGCCCATTTTCATCTACAAACTCCTGAGGGATAATGGCCGGGCCATATCTCTGGTTCAGAGGGGAGTTGGGACCTGCTGTTAACGGAGCATGGGGAGCCATCGTCGGTTGGCCGTGGAGCTTCTTGGTTCTGAGGAACTCGCCTGTGGCTGGGCTCGACACCTCCCCTATTGGCAGGGTTTCAGGGTCCGGACGGAGCAGGGCATGGGTTGTGTTTGAGCCCCCGCCCCCACCAGCCACTGAGAGGGTCGGACCTGGGATTGGGATATGAGTTGGGACTGAGTGTCTATTGTCCTGTAATGCCCTTACCCCAGTCCAGTCTTAACCCCATGTGTACATATCCTGATGTGTTGTTGTACATACTTTTGTTCCCTCGTTTGCAGAGTGGGAAGGATCCTGAAACGCTTTGTCTCATGACACGAGCGTATTGATGCCCCTGTGAGCGCAGTGCTTTGCCTGCCTGCTTGCTTGTGTGTGTCACCGCAGCGTCCCGTGGCCAGGCCCCCCACGGGAACGCGTCAATGGCGCCAGGCGGGAAGCCCAGTTGCCTGACTACACTCCCAGTGGTCCGCCACTGTCAGTCCCAGTGTGAGCCTACCGACTCGCAGACGCACTTGCAGTCGGGTGGCGACCTCCGGTATCCTGACCTTGGTCAGTCTGCCTGGGAAACTGGTGGTTTGAGGAGTCAACGCCTCTGCCCAGACTGCATGGGGACTCCCCCATGCATGGCCTTCGTGGTAATGGGGTGAGGGAAAAGACGGCCTTGATGCCCGATCCCTTATGGATGAGCTCGTTCGGCTTTAACACTCTGGACTCGCGTCGTGGATATGGACATGGTGCGCCAGAGGAAGGACCTGTGGGGACTCTCCCCCAGACTGCGGCCTTGGGAAGCCTGGGGTGGCCTGATGGATCTTTGTGGTCGCACTCGACCTGTGGGACCACCTTGGTCGTCGTGTGACGCCTATGTTGGCCGTGTATGCCACTGCCACTGTGGTAGTGACCGTCGCAGCCGGCACCCGGTGCGCCCGGTATGGGTTAACGGGTCCTTTGGATGCCGAACAATCGCCGCCAGGACCCGGGACTTGATACTTGATACTATACTTGCAGTTACCAACAGCTACAGCACCGTACCTGTCTTACTGTGGGATTTGGGCAGCCTAACCTGCAAATCAGCCTGAAGTGAGGATGTGACACCCCCCCTTCAGGGGATGGTCCTGGGTACCCGCTGCCATGCTTGAGTGTTATCGAGCCCCCCCCAGGGTTTGCTCTAAGGAGGGGGGTGAAGCGGTACCCAGAACCTATGGCCCATGGCCCGGAGGCCTGTGAGCCGTCACACCCGTGCGGAGGCCGTTGACACCGGCTGTCAGCGGGATATCCCTGTTCTCTAACCCGCGAAATCTGGAATCTGATTTCTAACCAATAAATCGATTTAGAATTACCACAATTTTATTGTCTTAGGCGATTTTCAGTCGGAAGTCGGTGAAATACCCGATTTCTACCGCGATTTCTAATTGTCGTGAAATCGCCGCCTGATGTCGCCTGTTCGCGCGCTTTCGTCGCCTCTCCGTGGCGAGTTTTGTGAGGGATTTTTCTCGAGTACCTTTGAGGTTCTAAGAAAACTTAAGGGCTGAATCTAGAGGGTTTTCACTGTACTTTCATCTGGTGTGTTCACCAGAATTTTTCGCCGTTGCGTCTTCGAGAAAATCAACGCGCAAGCTTTTCCGTCGATCGCTCGAACTCATGGTTCTCAAGGACCATGAGTTCGGACGGAACCCTACATTCCCCCCCTATGCCTTTCATCCATGGCCCTTTCACGAGGACATATCATTTGTATAGGGAAGCGGGCAATGGCGATGTTATAGGCAGCCTATGGGTCTCGCAAACCCAAGTCGTTTGCGTGCGCAAACGCTAACTTTGTGGCCTTGTGAGCATGAACGTTAATAACCGAACTCAATGCTCACAAGACCAAAAGCCCTAGGCCATTCTCGTTTTTCGAGCCAATTCAACGATGGCTCCACGCAATTCAATGCGTACCAAAAGTCTATTCTCGAAAGAGGGCAAGTTTTGGTCGTAAATTAGGCCAAACTGGCTGAACCCCCGAGGCTCGTACTGGAAGCCTATGGGGAGTTGAGCCTCGAACCAAGGCAATATGTAAAGTAGAGACCACGAAAAACATCGTGGATGGAGTGGTTGATTTTTACAACCTTGTCTTCTATTTTATATAATTTCCCCTTGCGAGCACGCGTGCAATACTGCCTCTTTGCACACGCGGTTTGCATCCATGCAAAAGCTCAAGGCTCATTTCCCTTGTGATACGGAGATACGATTTTTGGAGGGACCACTTTTGGGTGAATTTTGGCCGTTTTGCCCGGAATGGCCACAAACCCCATCTCCCGCTGATTTCGCCCCCGAGGTTGCGTGCGCCACTTGACCAAGGGTAAGGGCAATTCAGAGAGGGCACATAAACCCGCATCGAATGTGGTGTTTCCTCATGTGGCCTCTCCTCTCGATGGGAGAGTTGTGAGTCACCCAATTTGGGGTATGTTGCCATTCTGCCCGATTTGTGTGTCACTTTCTCTCCAACAGGGGAAAATAGCTAGAGGCGACCATGAGAGTTGACAAGCAACATATATTGGGACCTAAGTCCCATATGTCTATAGCATCTCTGGTTGAAAGGATCCTCACCGTGGCCATGGAGATATGGAATCATGAGTGCGGGCCAACTTGGCCAAGTTTCGCTGTTTTTGCCATTGTATGCCATATTGAAATTACCATATCTCCATGGGGCACAGGATCTAGCCAGGAGAAAAAAGGGGATTATTGTAGCTTATGACCAAGGGTTGAACGCCACTGAGTTTCGTATTTGCTCCTCAGGCTCATCCGGAGTTATTCAACTTTTGGTGGGATCCATGATCCCCCCGTTTGCACCGCATGCTGCTTTCTGCCCCATCCGCGTGTTCATCCCCTTGGTGAACAGTAAGCAGCCAGCGTGACAGCAAGCGATAACCCAGGGCATGGGACCAAAGGGGATATCAAGGGTCGTGAATCAAGGCTTGGCGCGACAAAATGGCCAAGGTTTCCTACCCTGGACGATCGCCCGAGACGGCCGATTTTGCCATTTTGGCAATTATGACCCCACTTGACGAACCGGTAATGCCCTGATGCCGGTACCTCAGAGGGAACCAGGTTGGGTGAGGGCTCCAGGGAGTTGGTAGACGAAGGGCATAGGGTCAGTTGCCTCGTCTCTACCTCTGGCGGGTCCGGACGAGGGGTCAATTTTGGAGATTTTTGAGCTAATTTCAGTTTGGGCTGAAACAGCCCATTTTCAGCTACCAACTCCTAGGGGATAATGGCGGGGCCATATCTCTGGCTCAGAGAGGAGTTGGGACCCGCCGTTGAGGGAGCATGGGGAGCTACTGTCAGCTGGCCTCGGATCCGCTTGGTTTCCAGGAACTCGCATGTGGCTGGGCGGGACACCTCCCCTATTGGCAGGGTTTCAGGGTCCGGACTGAGCAGGGCATTGGTTGTGTTTGAGCCCCTTCCCCCACCAGCCACTGAGAGGGTCGGACCTGAGATTGGGATATGAGTTGGGACTGAGTGTCTATTGTCCTGTGATGCCCTTACCCCAGTCCAGTCTTAACCCCATGTGTACATATCCTGATGTGTTGCTGTACATACTTTTGTTCCCTTGTTTCAGAGTGGCAAGGATCCTGAAACGCTTTGTCACATGACACGAGCGTATTGATGCCCCTGTGAGCGCAGTGCTTTGCCTGCCTGCTTGCTTGTGCGTGTCACCGCAGCGTCCCGTGGCCAGGCCCCCCAGGGGAACGCGTCAGTGGTGCCTCCTAGGTAAGTCCTATCTAGGTGTATTTTACTACAAGAGGGATGATTGTATGGTGAGAGTGGAAGAGAGGTAAGCAGCGAACATGAGTGTAAATAATGATTGTGTTTCATAGTCCCTTTTTGCTATGGACTAAGCTGGAAGACTACAATTCTATGAGCCCATTACTTTGCTGTTGTTGAGGAGGGTGCCAAATCTAACTGGTAGCAGAGAAAACCTGCTCTGCCTAAATCCAGTATCCCTTGCATTTAATTTCGATTCAACTCCAGCCTGGAAATTTAGTAAGGGACGGAGAAGAATTCCTGAACTCAGAAAATTGAGTCTGAAAAATTGAGGTGGACCCTGTGAGAACTCCAAGCAGCCTAGAAGCTACGGGCGCTTCTGAAAACGACGTGCAAGTCATGATACCGGTCTCCGATGAGGAACTAGTCGCGCCTACCATGGCCGGGTTTGCAACCCCAGAAGTACCTCTAGACGGATCTCGATTCGAAGCCTATCGTTTTCTTGCGCCTACATGTCCTGAGTATGCTGAAGCTGTAGCTCCATGCCCAGTGCCTTCAGCGAGTAACATGACGACAGCTGAGGTAGCGAATGCTATGGAGGTCCTATCGTTGCTCAACCAGAGTGGTCGGCTGCAACAAATGAGTCAACAAATCGAACGGCATGAAGGTTCATTCACTAATGTGCCACAGACTCATGAGTCGGGGACCACATCGTCTTCGACTAATCCTTTCCAATCTGTGACATGGCGTTCTAATGTGACTTACGCCACTATGCCTCAACCCCCTATCCGTGAAGAACCTATTGTTCATGGAGTGCCTACCGGAGTGCCTGAGCCTAAGTTTTTCTCTGAGCCTCAAGCTCCCGAAAGGACTCATGTTTTCGAAGCCTCTCCTTCTTCGGAAGAGAGCACTATCCTTTTGTCGACCTTGCAACAACTCAAGGGTCGTCTTGAAAACTTAAAAAATTGAACTAGTGCTAACTTAACCACTAACCCTTGTGTACCTTACCACCCCTCGCCTCTAACCCGAGTGTGCACCGGGCTTGCCGGTGTGCCTCCTGGAGTCAAGTCGCCCTTTGTACCCCGTACCAAAGCACCCAAACCCGTGGCGTGCTTTACCACTACCTACGAAGTATACACCCTCGACCAAGCCCTCGCCCTAGGACTCGGTCCACTAGCGCCTATGGCGCTACTCCCCGACCCCACACAACCGGTGCCACATACCGGTAGAGGAACCAAAGCTTTTTTCAAACCCCAAACCGAAGCCAAACTACCCGAGTTTTCGGGTAGAGACCTCGACGTTTACGCCGAAGATTTTTTGAGGTTCTGGAGGTCGACGGGACAAGAAGACCTCAACGAAAGAGCCAAGGCGGACCTTGTTATCAACGGTTGTGATAACAAGGACGTAAAGAAAGTGGTTTCGGGGGCACTCAAGAAAAGTGACTCTTGGGTAAGGTTCCTTATTACGCTCGAAAAGCTCTTCCCTACTTACGTTACCGACCTAGAGCTTGTTCAAGAGATAGAGCGTATCCCTCGGTTGAAGGAATACCCTACAACCGCGGACATAGCCCAATACGTCCAAAAATTTACTACGCTTACGGACCAATGGGCTACGTCCTACTACGACGACTCCAAAGCCCTCCTACACCTCCTACCTCGTGTTCCGCCCAAAACCATGGACGAAATACGTGCTACTCCCGAGAGGTTGTCTAGAATACACACTTTCAACTCTCTCGCTGACCTCCTCTACGAGTTGGCCCTCCAGAGAAAGTCCGACGCTACTTTGAAGAACTTGCACACGATGGCTCAACTCAAGTGGCTAGACGGCAACACCAACGCCGACTCCAACCCCCCTATGAACCAAGAAAAAGCCTTTGCCCACTCGCTATGTGAGGAGTGCTTCGTGTCTTTCCAACAAGCACGAGGACAAGCAAACGGCAACCGTGGTGGTGGCGGTCGTGGCCGTGGAAAAGGTGGACGAGGCAAAGGACAAGGCCAAGGGCAGTCGTATTGGCGAAGGGAAGTCGAGGAGGACAACTCCACCGCGCCCAAGTTCTTCGCCACCGTGTTTTGCCCGAATTGTGGGACAAAACACAACGTAAAAGACAAGGCGTGGTAAGACAGCCTTGACGCGAGGAAAGAAGAGCAAAAGCAAACGAAGAAAGGTCAAGGCAAAGGGGGAAAGGACCAAGCGAAAGGAGGAGAAAAAGGAAGTGGAGGAAAAGCGAACGGAGGAAAGGCGATCAAAGGAAAAGGACGCAAAGGAAAAGACGATGACAAAGGAAACCCTCAAGAGAAGAAACACTTGGAAGAGTTGACGGAAGGAGAGCGAGAAAAGAAGCGAAAAAGAGTTCTCAAGCTGGAAAGGCAAGCTAAGAACCTCAAGGACTTTCTCGCGGGTCGAACGCCGTGGGAAGCCTAGGTGGACACCGAGACGACGCACCGAGGTATTGCTACCTATTGAGGGTCACTATGAATGGTGTATGGGTGGACGCATTGAATACCTTGATACCGGCGCTACAATCTCCCTAGTCTCCTCTAGGTTCGTACACTACGAGGCCCTAATTCCAAAAAAAATTTGTGGGGTAAAAACGGGAGAAGGGGGAGTCACTCTCACCGAAGGCTAGATAGAAGGAGAAGTACAAGTGGGGGACCGAAAGGTCCTTCAAAAGTTTCAAGCGTTCGACACCAACGCCTTTGAAGCCGGATTGGGGACGGACTTCTTTGCGCAAAACAAGTGGATAAATTATTTATCCCTTCAAGAGCCCACTTACTTGTTGGTGGTGAACGAAGAGCAAGAATGGGAAGCAATACCCCTCAAGGAGACAAAGTGTCCAAGACCTACGCTCAAGACTCTCAAGAGTGGTCCGTTGGCACTGGATAGCGAGGTGAAGCAAGAGAGTATCCTCGCTACCTTGAGCCTACACCGAACGGAGAACTACACTCTCGACTCCGCCGCCAAGCGTGACGCGTTTCGAGAACTTTGCCTTAACCCGAACACGTGTAACAGCGACTTTGTCGAACTCTTTGCGTCCAAAGAGAACGCCGACGCGGAGTACTTTTGTACTCCCAAAACCAACAACACGTGGTGGTATGACTGGGGAAAGTTGGGAGCTTGGAAGATGCTCTACGCCAACCCCCCTTTCTCAAAAATACTCCACACGTTGGTAAAAGTTCATGTGGACCAAGCTACGGTCGTGTTGGTTATTCCCGAAGGGAAGAAGTGGGAAGAAAAAGAAAAGCTATGGGGGCCTATACTCAAAAAGTTGACGGTGACAAAGTTGCTCTTACCTGACGTTCCTCTTTACCGACTTAACCCAAAAGAAGAGGCTTTGCCAAAGCCCCGTTGGCGAACCGCTATGTACCTAGTCTTGGGGAAGAACGTGTCCTCTAACCCCACGGAAAACGTGTCTGAGGAGATAAAGAAGTTCGTGCTAAAGCACCACCGTGGGTACGGAAAGGAAGAGATGATGAAAAGGTTTCCGGACGTGGACGAGAGCAAGGAAGAGTACAAGTTCGAGACGCCTAAGTTTCAAGTCGAAGAAGTGGTTCAAGAAAGTCCGAAAGAGGCAAGAGAAACTCAAGAAGAGAGCGAAGAAACCTCCGACGAAAGCGGAAGTATATCCGAAGCCCCTTCCGAGTCGACTATACCCTTTTCGAACGACTCCTACACCACTATGGACTACGACGACTTGGTCGCCAACCTGTTCTTGGAAGAGGTAGAACCTCTAGAGGCTCCTTCGAATCCTTCCGAAACTCCTAACCCCGAAAAACTTCTTTCACACGTTTCCGTCCCACTAGAATCGATGACGAGCGAAGGAGATGAACGTGAACTCCGTCTCCTACACGCCCGCCCGAGTAAAAATTCGTTCCCTTCTTCAAAAGAAGATTTGGAAGAAACTCGTCTCATTCTACCAAATCAAATTGACAGACTCCAAAAACTGGAGCTAAAAGAAAAATGGAAAAGCATGGTCTACCTAGACGAGTACGACGGGGAAGATGGGACGTATTTCGATGTCGGCGAAGAATTGGTCATGCTTCACGAACTACACGAAGCATTGGAACAAGAGGAACAAGAAATTGAAGGAGAAGAAGAAAAGAAAGAAGAAAGAAAAGATCAATTACGCCAGAAAGACATCAAGAGACCAAGAAAGAAAGTCAAAGAAAATAAGAAAATTGATCACCAAGAGAATCAGATGATTTTGGACCCCGAACAGGTCCTAGCCCTCAAGAAATTGACGGAGCAAGATGAAAAATCTAAGAAACAAGAATTAGGTGCGTCCAATCTACACGCATCTGAAGCCCTCAAGATTTCGCTCGACAAAATGGATGTTGACGAGAGGATCAAGAAAACCATCCTGCATTTCTGTGACATTTTTGGTCCGTTACCTCCACCCGGATCGGTGAAGAAACTCGTGACCATGGACCTAGAACTAAGAGAAGAATTTCTCAAAGATCGAGTTCGATGTCGACCGTACCCAGCATCAAAAGATGACATGGCTGAGATTACTCTCCAAATCAAAGAATGCGTGGAGGCCGGTTCGGTTTACGAGTACAAAAAGACGGACTATCCTAAGCATTGCAGTCCATGCTTCCTGGTAGCTAAACCAGGGAGCACTGCAAAAAGATTGGTGGTCAACTGCAAAAAGGTCAACCAGAAAATAAAACTGCACAGCCGTTCGTTGCCCCTGATGGAGAACACCGTGGAAACCGCTGCTTGATGCAGATACAAAACTAAAATGGACAAGCGGTCTGGTTTCTGGCAAATTGACCTAACGGAGCGTGCCCAAGATCTAACGGCATTCATTGCTCCGGATGGACGGGTCTACAAATGGCGGGTAATGCCATTTGGTATTGCTAACGCCCCGGCGTTGTTCCAGGAGCTGATGAATCAAATCATCGCCCTGTGTAAACGACGACCGGCCGTCCAAGAGCTCCTACAGCGTGGTGCTGTCCTGGAGGCTCACATCGACGATGTCATCCTAGGGACGAACACCGTCGATGACCATCTCCTACTACTCCAAGAATTCTACACCGTCTGTCAAGAAAATCACCTCCGCATCAAGCTGAAGATATGCGAATTTCTCAAGACGGAAACAGACTACCTCGGATTCCACATCGGAGATGGATGGTGGAAACCACAGGATCAAAAGATGAAGCCCCTGATGGACTTCGAACTAACGGATTCTATGTCTAAAGCTGAAGGAGTTCAGAAAATCCGACAATTCATCTGAACCTGTAATTTTTACAGGCGGCATCTCCGAAATTTCACGGAAGCCAGCGCACCACTAACGGATCTCATCAAGAAGGAGACTCCATGGCGCTGGGGACCTATTGAAAAGCAAGCAATCGAAGATGTCAAGAAGAAAATCCGAGAATGCCTAGTACTTGGAGTACCCCAACGCTACGGCGAGATGATTCTAATCACGGATGCCAGTAACGTTGGAGGAGGAGGGACATTATTACCGTGGCAAAAGCTAACTACGGATCAATGTAAAGACATTGATTATCGCCTAAGAGTTCAAGGTGTCACAAGAGAAGGATTCATGAAATCTGACTATGACTCCCAAGAATGGCGCCTAGTTCCACTTGGCTACTGGAATCCGAACTGGAATGCAGCCCGCTCACACTATCACACCTACGAGCAGGAGCTGTTAGCTGGAGTTCTAGTGTTGGCTAGTCAACACAGGATCCTGGGTACCAATCCCATCACGTGGCTATGTGATCAGGATTCCGTGAAGTACTTTATGGAAAGACCACCGCCAGGTGGAAAACGTCTACGACGGTGGTGCGTCTACCTGAGCCAACTACGACTCGCTACATTCCACATCCGGGGAATTAAAAACGAACTCTGTGATTATCTATGACAGAATTGTTTTGATTCCCTGGTGGGGGCAGACATTGAGATGATGGCCCAGGAAGCTTTCGCCAAGATGGATCAACATCTCGATCTCTTTACGAGGAAAGAAAAACTCATGTCCTGGAGTATGAAAGACGTGACGGCCGATTACTCAGACATCTTGGACCAGTTGACGATCGGGAGCTCAAAGGTCCTGGATGGAGTACAATGGTCCCGCACGTCAACTCACCTATACAGGGAAGACCTCATTTGTGTCCCCAAAGACTACGAAGAAACTATGTTGGAATGGGCACACAAAACGGATGGTCACCCTGGGGTGGAGAGAACTCTTTGGTTCTTCCAGAAGTATTTCTTCGCTAAGAGTAGGGATGCATCTCTCAAGAAGATTTTATCTAAAATCATCGCTGAGTGTCCTTGCACTAAGGCTAAAGCTAACACTGCAGCGGATCGTGGTGAGGTAAGGAATGTCCGGATTCAAAACCAAATGAACTCCATCCTCTACGTGGATTTTATGGAGTTACCTAAATTTGCTGGCCATGACTTTGCCCTCCTGGTGACGGATGGACTCAGTCGCTACAGCCGAGTGTTTCCCCTTACTAAGAAGGTGGATGGTGAAGGAGTATTGAAAGAGATTTTCGAAGGATGGGTACAAGTCTATGGATTACCCAAGATTATCCATAGCGATCAAGACATCCGGTTTACCAGCCCTACTGGTTGGTACCGAAGCGTCATGAGAGCCATGGGTACGGAAGTCCAGTTCGGAACTCCTTACCTACGAACAAAGAATCCTCTATGCGAACGCCAAATCGGCTGTTTCAAAACAGTCATGAGGATTCTGATGCTAACTAGTCCCTTATGCTATCTACTTGATGAATAATCAAGTGAGTAGCAGGACTGGTTTCACCCCTACGCAACTGTTCCTAGGGAGGCCAGGTTTCAACTTCGAATTCCCTGCGCGAGCGAAGGAAATCCTAAAGTTGATGAATGGCTCACTGAGCAAAAACAGATCGCCGATCTATGCCGATCACTACTGGAAAAGAAAAGAGGTAAGGAGAATCGTACCAAGAACCGCAAAAGAAAAGAAGCTATCTACCAAATTGGTGACTGCGTTCTGGTACATCATACAAGATTCAAGGCATGGCCGCGTAACACGGTGGACAGCCCTTACTTCAGACCATTTCTGGTCACGGATGTAGCTGAAGGATCCGTGTGGATCAAAACTCATCCTAAGTACGGAGGTCTGGTTGAAGTGGGTTACCCACAGCTTAAGCACTATGACGTGCTAGACGACATCTACGACTGGGAAGAAGATCTACAAGAAAGCCTGGAAGCTGCAGCCGAAGATTTGGCCGCGGATCCTATGGATGAAGATGAAGAACTGCCGCCTATGGAGGATGACGGTTCACTACAGATGCCCAAAAGGGACATCTCTCTCTCCAGACCTACTGTACCTACACCTACGGCCGTAGAGGCTAGACCCAAAAGAATAAGCGCTAATGAACCTGTTACATTTACTGAATCAGAGATGAATAATCAAGATTACTACTTTGTTGAAAGAATCCTCCGCCACACCTACAAACGTGGTTGGAGATTCTATACAAAGTGGTCTGGCTATTCTATCTCTGACTGTACCTGGGAGCCAGTAACGGCTTTCATACTCGATGACGGTAACGTCAACGAGGTTTTTGCTGAGTGCTGCAAATCTCAGGATTTGCGTGACATTCTACAGTCAGCCCAAAATCAGGCCCGCAAGCGTGCTGGGAGGTGAGACTACTCCCTCCTGTTTCATAGCACCTGTGAAAACGGTGCATCTATGGTCCTAAGGCCCTGTTTCACTGAGCAGCGACTTCACACTCGCTAGCCTGGGAGTTGTCGTGGATTTCCAAGGGAACTCCGAGGCTGGGGGACAGGTTTCACCATTCTAGGGAGGGAGAGAGATGAGCGGTGTGTAACTGGCGCGCGTCTGAGTGTCAACAGCCCCAACTGAAGTGTGTTGCCTAGGAGAGAAGTGAAACACTACTGCTAAGCAAGCCGATTCTTACGGGTGGTGAACACCTGGTTCCATTTTGGAACAGTCAAGCATCCACCACCGGATGGGCAGGGTTGGTGTTCCCCAGGGATGGGACCTCCCCCAGGAACTGGGTGGGCTGCAGGACGAGCAGAGTTTGCATGGGCCGCCCAACCACAACTAGGGCTAGCCCCTTGGCTGCAAACCTGCCCGCCTTGGGCACCCACCGTCAAAGACGCTAACGCCTGATCCTACACCGCAAGACACCCTGATCCTACAACTTCCCACACACACGCCCACGCCAAGGCAAGTCAAGTTGTAGCTAACACCAAGCATCCCTGAACAAACAGTGAACGCTTTGGTTGCATCTCGCCTCCGGTTCGATGCCACCCGTACAAGTGTGGACACGGAACCGAAGCTCAACGTGATCCGTGCAGAGTGAGTGAATGGCGCGCAAAAGTGTGTTGTGTTGAGTATGTGTGTGCAGTGCTGTGCGTGGATGTACGGTGCAGGGCGAGCATGTGTGTGAGTCTACCTCAGGGTCTCTACCTTGGGGCTACCCAAAAAAAAAGAGAGAGGGTCACACACGGGGAGACCAGGAAAAAACCGTCAGGGATCAGATGGGCGTGGGGAACAAGGGCCAGCGTACGCTGACCAACGCGAACGCCCTTGCCCATTCCAATCCCCTGCCTTCCCAGTCTCCCACTCGCTGATCCTAACCCTCTACAAAGGAGTAGCCCTTTGCAGGAGCGCCCCTTGCTAACGCCTCCAACCCACATCCCACTCTCCACTCCACACTCCTCCCACACTCGTGCAACTCAAACCGAACAACTTTCAAGTGAGGAATTTCACCCCAGAGTTTCATTGGACTTTTTGGGTTGCAACGGTCCTACACTCTCTAACACACGCTGCATGTCTGAGCGGCACGGTGAGACATATGAGTGTTTTAAGTGCCTGCTCGTGAACATATGCATGCACAAGACGTCTCACGAGGCGTTCCACCAAAACCACTCAACAGGGGACACTGACGCATATAGCGGCGCCTCCGCTATGCATGCATGGTGTCCTACAGAGCGAGCAAGGAAGGTTCTCCCTACCTCCCAAACCTTGAATGTTTCCCTTATGAAGGTTTTACCCTCTAGCCCTACTTGGAGTTGGAGTTTTTACGTGTGCACGACGCGGCGTACGCTGCTATTTTGCATGCGTGACGGCCTGTTTCCCTCCTGAATCCTGCCTGAATGCCAGCCCAAGCCAGACCTTGCGAGGCACCAAGAGCGTGCAAAAGACGGCAAAGCAAGGTAAAAACACGCTACGCGTGTTGTGCAAGCTCTAACCAACACGTATGTTTCATTTCTGTCGTGCTATGTGTGGCTGATGTTCAAACTCGCCTATTAAACGCACAGTGGTGAATTGATGCGCGCAAAACGTACAGATACCCTATGGCTGTACTGTGCACCCTCCCCGCGCAAAAAATTTTGGTCTGTCTGTAAGCCTCACTTTATAAAATCGCGTTTTTCGCTGCTCGTTGTTTTCCAAATTCTTTGTTTTACAAAACTGCGCTCTTTGCAGCTTCGGAAGCGCTTTTTACAAAAGTTCAAAAGTTTTTGGACTTTGGAGGCTTCGCCCCCAGTCCCGCACGGCGGACGCGCGCTGTTACGGGAGTCGCCAGAACTCCCAGCGCTACACTTTGCGCTTTCCAGGTGTCCAAATATTTTTTCAAGTTTTGGTTCCTGGCGCGTTAGAAGCTCAGCTACAGTTGATTTTGAAGCGCATTCCAAGCGTTATTCATTGCTGATTTCACTTTGACTTTCAAAAAACGGTATCTGCATTTGTTATGTAAGGCTGCCCTAAGGATTCCTACGCCTTGTCCATGCTTTATATATCACTTTGCGCACAATCTTTCTGGAACTTCTGGTAATTGAAATTTTTGCTCCAAACTAATCACCTATTATGCTGTGGTAAGAGTGGTATAGTAAGAAAGGTAACTCACATGTATGCTTTCCGAAGTCATTCCACTCATTCTTTACTGTGGTACTGAGGTGCAGTGATCATACTTGGTATTGAAGGTAGTCCAGTTCTGGACTGAATAGTAAATGCTAAGAGATTTCACAGGGCTGCATATGATTATGGCCACAATATCATTTTTCAGCCTATTTTTCTGAGTATTTACTCCTGAATTCCAGGGCTTCAGTCGGGGGGGGGGGTGAGAGTGAGCCCCATGGAGTAAACATTTTGAACTCAGAGTGTACTTTATTTGAACTCAGAGCAGATTCAGATCAATCATCATCATTCATCATCATCATCATTCATCATGCATCATGTGTCATGTGTCATGCATCATGTGTCATGACATGCTGGCGCCCTAGCATGTGTTTTTCACATTCCAACCCAAAACTTCACTTTCGCTCAGAACTAACACAACCACAACCCCACTCTTATGGGTTCCTAAGAAGGTTATACTATTCATTTTTCATAACTCTTTGAATTTGGATGATCACATTTTTGACATCATGGATTGTCATGCATGTCATGCATGATCGACTCATTTTGTGAGTGATACCACACATACTACCTTCGAAGGAGGCTAAGGCCCCTAAGGGACCTCTATTTACTCTACAACCCTTTTCCATGGTTGTCCCTACTTCTACATGTATTTTAATGCCTATTTGGTGGGTCCCAAGCATGTTTCATGTATTGGGGGATCCCGAGAGTATACGTAGGCCTAAGCCAAGCCCCAAACACAAGAGGAGAAAAGAGAGATAGATAGAGGAGAGGCGCCTGGTGGCGACACCAGGGAGCACGTGGTGCTTCCTAGGTATGTCCCAACTAGGTGTATTTTACTACAAGAGGGATATTTGTATTGTGAGAGTGGAAGAGAGGTAAGGAGTGAACATGAGTGTAAATAGTGATTGTGTTTCATAGTCACTTTTTGCTATGGACTAAGCTGGAAGACTACAATTCTATGAGCCCATTACTTTGCTGTTGTTGAGGAGGGTGCCAAATCTAACTGTGGTTAGTGGTGGTCTCTCATGGTTCGTGGTGGTTCGTGGTGGTTCGTGGTGGTGCGTGGTCCATTGTGGTGCTTCGTGGTGGTGCGTGGTGGTTCTTGGTGGTCTCTAGTGGTGGTTCGTGGTGGTTCGTGGTGGTTCGTGGTAGTTCGTGGTGGTTCGTGGTGGTTCGTGGTGAGTCCTGGTGGTTCCTGGTGGTTCGTGGTGGTTCGTGGTGCTTCGTGGTGGTTCTCGGTGGTTCGTGGTGGTTCTTGGTGATCTGTGGTGCTTGGTGGTGGTTCATGGTGGTTCGTGGTGGTTTATGGTGGTATGTGGTGGTTCGTGGTGGTTCGTGGTGGTTCGTGGTGGTTCGTCGTGGTTGGTAATGGTTCGTGGTGGTTCTTGGTGGTTCGTGGTGGATCGTGGTGAGTCGTGGTAGTTCGTGGCGGTTCGTGGTGGTTCGTGGTGGTGCTTGCTGGTTCCTGGTGGTTCGTGGTGGTTCGTGGTGGTTCCTGGTGGTTCGTGGTGGTGCGTGGTGCTTCGTGGTGGTTCTTGGTGGTTTGTGGTGGTTCTTGGTGATCCGTGGTGCTTGGTGGTGGTTCATGGTGGTTCGTGGTGGTTTATGGTGGTATGTGGTGGTTCGTGGTGGTTCGTGGTGGTTCGTGGTGGTTCGTGGTGGTTCGTCGTGGTTCGTAATGGTTCGTGGTGGTTCTTCGTGGTTCGTGGTGGATCGTGGTGGGTCGTGGTAGTTCGTGGCGGTTCGTTGTGGTTCGTGGTGGTGCGTGCTGGTTCGTGGTGGTTCGTGGTGGTTCGTGGTGGTTCCCTGGTGGTTCGTGGTGGTGCGTGCTGGTTCGGGGTGGTTCGTTGTGATTCGTGGTGTTTCGTGGTGGTTTGTGGTGGTTCCTGGTGGTACCTGGTTGTTTGTGGTGGTTCATTGTCATTGGTGGTGGTACGTGGTGGTTTGTGTTTGCGGTGTTGCGGTGTTGCGGCGGCGTGCCTGTTCTTTACGCGCGGCAGCGCGTCCTTCCCTAGGAACACACAACAGGGCTTGCTGGGGGGGGGTACTTGTCTGACTACTTCTGCCAATTTGGGCGTTGGTTGTTGATTGTGGACCTGACGGCGTCGCGACACCGCCACACCGCCGTGGAGGGCCTGCTTTGTGCTGGGGCCGGCGGGCAGGGGCAGGCACGGACAGGCAGCAGAACTCCAGGGAGATATGTCAATCTTTTGCTGCCGCACAGTCACGTGTTCGTTGGTCGCCGATAGCCTTCGGCACACGCTGCCAACAGCATCGCCCGATGGGCTGCTAGCTTTGGCCCAGACACATGATAAGCAGTGCGACTAGAAGTTTAGTTTACTGCGTCTTGCAATTGCAGGCACGCGTTACTCGAAAATAATTGAAGCAGCAAAGAAAACTGTTATACACCGAGAACCTGTCGTCCTTCTTGGTACCAACGTCCTCAACCATGTCATTCACTTCACCGTCTACTGTTGTGCATTGGTCACCAGATCAGTTGCTTTGCACTTGCACCTGCACTACAGCACGTTCATTGGTTTGCTGGACCTTTCTCATCGCGCGGCATGCTCGTGTCAAAAGTCTAGACGCATTGCTGTGCTGAGTTTCGCGGATCAGGCAGTGAATTTTCTGCACACCACTGGCCTGCCGTTCACACCTCAGAGGTCCACGCGTGCTACCTACTGAGCACTGCTGAGCTTCCCGGATCGAGTGTCTGTCTGACAGCGCGACAGGACCCCGCCGTTCACATCTCAGTTTCCCGGATCAAGCCGCACATGTGTGTACATTTGTTTTGGCTTGCCGTTCACACCTCGACTTTCGAGCTGGTCTGCGTTCTCAGTGCTGTACACTGTTTGCAGAGGCTTGGTATTGGCACGGCCCGCAGGATGTTGCTGAGCTTTTCAGCATCGAGTGCTTAGTGAACCCTTGTAGGGGGCGGCTCGTGTTTCACATCTCAGCACCGAGTTTCCCGGATCAGACAGTGCACTGCTGTGCATCCATTTATGCCTGCCGTTCACACCTCGAGGTTCATTGGAGGCTCATGCTCAGTGCGCTGTGCAGAATGCAACTGGGGTATATGCAGTGCCGGGATGTTATAATTCAATGGATGTAGGCCGGTGTCTTTGGACAGGTGATATTGACATAGTATGACAGGGGAGACGTTCGGAGGAGACGTTCGGAGGCTCAGATGCTACCTGCAGCGAGCGAGTCTGCCAGCTCCGGTGACAGATTGCGAGAGGGATGCAGACGATACTGATAACTACGGACTGACGGCTTGAGTCTCTGTGGCACTTGCATGGCACCGTTGCCATGTAAGTGCGGCTAACCCCCATCTGCTCAGATTTTCGTAGATCTGCCCCAGATTGGCTACATTTTGGTCATTTTCTCTGCTTCGGCGAAATCGCCGCCCCGCAGCTCAGTCTCAGGATCAGACCTATATATTTCTGATGTGCCGGATCTGATTCCGCGGTCCATTCATCGTAAATCGGCCGCGTTCCGATCATTTACCCGGAATCGCCATTTGCCGCTGACGCGCGTGCGCGAGCCAGATCGGCCAAATATTTTTTCACAATCGGATTTATATAAATCTTTTCAGATAGATATGGACACTCAGATGTACTTAGGAGTATCCGCATCAATTTTATTCATAGACTGGGATTTTTTGCCGGATAACAATCAGCATGGATCTTGCCTCCGTTGTCGCCGCTCTTGCCTCCGTTGGTGTCCGTGTATCCGGTTCTGCCCCCAACAGCAGCGTTCAGGTCGACTCCTCGCGTGGCTGCCCCCCCGGTCTTGCCGGCCCTGAGCCCTCCGGCACCATCAACGACCTAGGGCAGCACTTTTATGGTAGCAGAGGCTACCTGAATGTTGCTTCAGTGGCATCCCATCCACAGCCCGCTCCCCAGTACGGCCCCGTAGACCCCGCCGCTTCTGGAGAAGTAACGGTTACACTGCCTTGGTGCTGTGCGAACGAGGCCTTGAGAGGAATGCCTTGCGCAAGTCCAAGCTACCCAAGAAGGGCGCACATCAGCAGCTGTGGGGACCCAGATTACCATCATCCCAGTCGAAACTGGCCATCGAGCAGCTGGAATCCGCCGGCCTACGACGATGGCAATGCTCCGGTGGAACTTACGGAGCTGACAGGTACCAACACTCCTTACGGATGTCCAACATTTGAGACCATAGACGCCGATCTGAACGACATTGAGATGGGCGGTCCAGGTGAGGTACCTAGCTATAATGGACCAGCCTCTTGGGCACACTGGGGCGACCATTTGTCTCCAGAAGTGACCCGTAGCCTTGAGGCCCTTGAGGCCCTTTGTTACTTAGCCACGTCTAAGCTGATCGAACAAGAAAGAATCGCCTCTGATTTTTTAACGGAATATTTTTTCCTCCTTCAGGACGAAATTAATACCAGGATGTGGTGGCGTTCTCAAGAAGATGACTCTTTTGCCATTTTTTTGCAGATCTGGGAGGCAAGCCCCTTCCCGAAGGAGAAGGGCTGCGCACCTGTTCCTGGGCCCTCCGCCCCTCATCCCCCTGTTTCCATCCGCGACGATCTAGCCGCCGCGGTTGAGGAGGGAATTTTAGAGGCGGCCAGGCAGGCAAGCCTGGAAATCAGGGCTGAAGGAGCTGCCCAAGTGGACTCCTGGCTGCGGACCACCGAGATCAGCGGTCCGACAGCCTGCTCAGGCCCTTCAGGACACGGCATGTACTGTCCTGCCGACTGCTCCTGCAGATTCCAGCGAGATGCTGAGCTCCAATTGCTCAAAGATCAAATGCACCGCATCATTCAGACGCTGGGAATAAAAAATCTTTTCAAGACGCACATGCGGTCTGAGGGCGCATCATCGGTGGGACAAGCAACAGAGCCATCGGAGGAGGCGACAGAAATTTTTTCAATTGCTCCTTCGGTGGACTCCAGGACCACCGATGCAAGGATCAGCAGGACCAAGCTAAAGGAAAGGGTTAAAATCTCTCGTTCTGAGAGTAGGACGGCGAAAGCTAGAACTGAGGCTCAGAATGCCAAGCGAACTGCCTCCCGTACTGCCCCTCCTGCTGCTGATTCCAATACCTTAGCCCAGCTGTTGCTCGCCCAGACCCTCGCCGGAGCTGGTGTGGCGAATGATGCCGCCAAGGTGTCTGCCATCACGGCCGGTGTTGGGCTGGATTCGCTTCTTAACCCTACTTCCTTGCGACTTCGTCAGGTTGCCAAGCAACCGAAGTATAATGGGAACCCCCGACGTTGGCCTCAGTTCCAACGGGAATTTAAACTGTGGGTTAAGACTCAAAAACTCCAAGATGATCAGTTCCTGATGGCCCTCTTGGATTGCCTTGAGGGAGCGCCGGCCAACACTTGGCTCAGGACTTGGAGTGATCGCGAGGATACAAGTTCCCCCCTTACCTTTGATGAGGTGTGGGAACAGTTGGAGGTACGTGGATCCCGGCTGCCAGAGGACCACTACCATCAAATGTTGAAGAATTTTCCTTCATTCTCGCGATTAATCTTGCACGAAGTGCAAGACAAAAAACAGCGCTTCTGGAATTTAGTGGAAGAAGCTGAACATTCAGGCGAAACATTTTCTAGTGCCGAGCTGAAAAGTCTGATTTTTGACAAGATCCCCTCAGAAACTGCCGCCACCCTTCCGAACAAACAGTCCGAAGAAAAGGTCAAGACCTGGTGGGCGGAGGTGGAAGGCTTCGATGCCTCTGCCAACAAGTTCTCCGTCAGGGAGGCACTTCAAAAGTGCTCCCCCACGTCCTTCTCCAAGGTGAAATTCACTGAGGAGACGTGGAAAATAAAGTTTCATGAACACGAGGATCGGGACTTGTTTGTCCAAGTCCTCAATAGGGGAGTCAGTTTCCATGGCCATCGCCTGAAGGCCAAAGACTGGGTGTTTTCGTACACCCCGAAGGAACTCTGGGAGGAGGTTGAGCGGCTCGCCGACGCCGCCAATCAGAATTTCCATGAGGGTCTTGGGGGAAACAAGAATACCCAGCAAAACACCCAAAATGGGGCCCAAAAGGGCAACAAAAAGGTGAATGACACCCGGAATGTTCAGCAGCACTGTAGCATCTGCCTTCTTTTAGGTTCTACGAACCGAGCTAAGACGCATTCTACTGATAATCACCGATGGTCTCCTTACGATCACAAGGTGATTGGTGAAAATATCAGTAATTCGCAGAATTCAGACAGGAATGACAGACAGGTGCACGGTGGGAAGGCTGGAAAAGGGAATCCGACCCCCTCCGGTGGAAATAAAAATCCTGGAGGCCCTGGCGGGTCCCAAGGCACAGGAAATCGGACTCCATCCGGCTCCGGTGGGCAGCCGAACGGCCAGAAAAATCCCAATAGCAACGCCGGAGGCGGAAATCGAAATCCAGGCCAAACCCCTCAATCCGGTGCAAACAAGGGAAATGCTCTAGGATTCCAGGGTAAAGGTAAGGGAAATCCTTCGGGAACCCCTTCCTCTGGTAAGGGCAGAGGGCGTGGCGACGGTGGAGGTCCATCATCCGGCGGCCGTGGCCGTGGACTTGGAAAGGGCAACCATCGTGTGGATCAGGTCTCAGGTGCAGATCAGGTGTCCGATGCGGACCGAGATTACGTTGAAAATGCCTTGAATCCAGCAGATGATCCGCTCCAAGATGAGTGGGTCGACGAATCAGGGTGTGTCCATAATGTTAACGCAGCCACTGGAGGTCAGAACGCCTAGGGGAGCCACGAAAATTGCCCCTCCCCAGGCGATTTCAGGCATGATCCCCAGATTCCATCTCGACCACTACTTGATGTAGGGTCGCTTGTCTCCTCTCCCCTGGATCCGGCAGCGGATCCTTCTGTTGTAGTGGACGAGGTTGGTGTACAGTCCAAGCACAGGGCCCGTCAGTTTGTCACAAAGCTGTGGGTCTCTGATTGCAAGGGCAATTTCCACCTCGCCACTTGTTTGTGTGACAATGGATCGGAGGTAAATCTCCAATCCAATTCTTTTTTGCCTGACGACTGCGTGTTTGATTCGCCTCATCCTGTTACCCTCGAGGGAGTTTCTGGACATTCTCTCGCAGGTGGGCAACGCGGTTGTTATATATCAACTCATTTGGTCGCTCAAGACCTTTGGGAAGATGGCAATGTGGAGGAAGTTATCCTTAAGGATGACTACTTCTATCGTGCCGACATAAAGTATGACCTTTACTTGGGCCATCCTTGGCTTCGCAAGAACAGGGTGGCGCCCGTAGGTCATCGGCGTTGTTTTTTGCTGGAGTCAGGTCCCTTGGAGCGTCCTGAATTTCGTTTTTTGCACGCAGGGTTTAAAAGTGCAGAAGAATTTTTGAAGCAAAAGGTTACACCAAAGTTTGGCGAAGATGTCACCATTGCAGAGGTGAATGGGAGTGCCGATTACTCACGAGAGTTAGAATGTCTTCGTAGGGACTCCCAGCCACGACGCCCTTCGCGCTGGCACTCTTCATCCTACAGAGTTGTCGACAAATGGCGCGATACAATTTGTGAATATTTTTATGAACACCATTCCTTTTGGCCACAGTATGATGCCTTTGCTAACCGCGAGAACAAGCGCTTTGACAAGCACTTTTGCGACGCTTGGACCCATAAATGGGACAAGAAGTTATGGATTAATCCTCCGTTTCACTTAATCCAGCAGGTCATCCACAAAATCAAGCAAGATAAAACCCAGGCGATTTTAGTTGTGCCCTTGTGGGACGACAAGCCTTGGTTTCAGGAATTGCAAGACATTTGTGTAATTACATCGAACTTCCCAGGAAGATTAAGCTGTATGCCAGGGACGACACAGGTCCCCTGCCACAGCGGCCCTGGAGTTCGCTTGCATTCCTGGTGGATGGAAAGCTTTCTGACTCTGATTCTGCTGATTCTAGTACTGATTCCTGTGTTGGGTCTGAATCTGAGGTTGAGCGTGGTACTGATGATGAATCTATTTTTTCTGATTTTTGTCCGTCAGATGCCCAAGGTGATCCAACGTCAAATGGATCCGCCTCCTCTCCCTCTTCCCCAATACGATCTACATCCAAAAGAATCTACGGCGCACGGACGACAAAAAGATTTTCTTCGCGCCGCAAATTCAGAGTTTTTTATGAAAAACCCCGTGTGGAAGCTTTCATAGATCCTTTCGAGGAGCTGGATCACGAAGAGAATCTCTGAAATGTCGACACTCGACCCACCTATCTTCAAGAGGCAGTTGATACGGACCTTTTTAGGGACATCCGTAAGAAGATTCTTCCTGCCAAGGCCGAAGAAATCGCCAAAGTTTTTTCGACAGTAATTCCTGGCGATCAGGTGGACACTGAGTTGTGTTCCAAGAAAAGAGACAAGATTTTTGAGGAACGGAAGGACACAACCCTTTCGGGGAAGTTGATCAAAAACCCCCCTGTCCGTGGGCAGTTCGGTGAAGCCTTCATCGAGCTTCGTGAAGGGTACAAGGCGAAGAAACAGCGTCCTTATGAGAACCATGGACAGAAACATGAGATACTCAGAAAAATAATCGAGAGAAATCTCAGGGAATTTGGTTGGCTTGAGGGTTGTATGACCAGCGAGTGGTGCTGTGCACCCTTCACAGTCCCGAAGCCGCCGCCTGCAGACCAGAACACTATTGATGGTTGGCGAATGGTTGTTGATTTTTGCAACCTCAACGCCGAAACCAAGGCGGATTCACACCCCCTGCCCCTCATTGAGGAGGAAATCGCCAAGAGGGCAAGAGGTCGTTTGTTTTCTGTGCTGGATCTCCGTCACGGCTTTCACCAAATGCCGTTGAGGAAGGACAGCCGACCTCTCACCTGTATGTGCACGCCATGTGGCCCAGTCCAGTGGACGGTCATGCCCATGGGCCTGAAGAACGCCCCTTCGTTTTTTCAAAGAATGATGGAGGATGTGCTTTTTACAGCTCATCCTGAGCTTCGTGCCTTCGTGAGTGTGTACATAGATGACATAATCATCGCGACAGAGGGGGAGGGACTGACCGAAGCCGAGCTGGTGGCCCTACATGAAAAGCAGCTGAACCAGGTTTTGGACATTCTTGATGCCAATCAGCTGATTTGTGGGCCAAAGAAGGGAAAACTATTTTTAAAATCAGTCGAATTTTGTGGTTCTCTCCTTGAGAATGGCACCCGACGACCCAGTCCAGGGAAGCTCGTCGCTATTCAGAAGTGGAAGCGCCCTGAGACGATCACGGAATTGAGAGGATTCCTGGGTTGTTGCAATTTTTACCACACTTTTGTGCCGAATTATGCCAAATTTGCTGCCCCCCTCACTGAACTATTGAAGGTAGGGAGAGATGCGGGCAAGGCAGGTTCAAAGGTTCGTGTCAAGTGGACTGACGAGTGCGAGGAGGCCTTCCATCACTTGAAGGCGGCCCTCTGCGAAGTCGCCACGTTGCATGTGCCGAAATTCGACCGACCCTTCTACATAAGAACCGACGCTTCTAGGTACGCGATCGGAGCTGTCCTTGAACAGGTTGATGAAGCCACAGGTGATCATTACCCTCTTGCATTTTGGTCTCGGAAGCTAGCTCCACGCCAGATGCAATGGTCACCGCGTGAGCAAGAGACTTATGCCATAATCTGCGCTCTGAAGAAGTACCAATCGTGGGTTGGCACCAATCGAGTCGAGGTCCTGACGGATCATCGATCTCTGGAGTATTGGGCCACCGAACACATTGATACTGTCGCGAGCTCAGCTGGTCGACGGGCCAGATGGCATGAATTTCTCAGTCTGTTTGACCTCCATGTGTCGTATTTGCCTGGAAAACACAACACGGTAGCGGATGCTCTGAGCCGATGGGCTTACCCCGCTTCAGAGGGGCTGCAAAGTACCAACATCCATGGTACGGAGCAGGACCGCCACGTTGTAATCGAGTGGGATCAGGAAGAAAAAAAGCTCATTCGACGTGAATGCATGCAATGCTCTGTTAAGCAGCATGCATTACCGTGTCATGACATCACGGCCTTCTCAGATCCGGCGCATGCTCATGAAATCATCACCAAATCACTGAAAGTCGTGGAGAAAGTCACCGATCCCTCCTCAGGGAGTGTGAAACGGTTCGAGTATACCCGACCTGTAAGTGGATTTCGGTTGATTCAGGGCATTAAGCGTCGAGATCCGGCCAAAACTCCACCCCTGCCAAAAGATTCCCTTATCATCCGTGACTGGACGAACAATTATCTGCATGATTCCATGTTTAAAGAGGTCTTTGAGAATCTCAAATCCAAAGATGCTCACAAGGATGGAATTTATGCTGAATATTCGTTGGATGGGGGGAAGCTGTGGATGGAGGGTAAATTGTGCGTACCAGACGCCCTGGCCCCCAGAGTGTTAAACTGGTGGCACAAATGGGAGTCCCCCCACGCACATGGCCGTAGATTATGGTCGATGATTAAAAATAGGTTGTTCGGCTCAAGGCTATATACTCATTGTATGAAAGTAGCCGCCGGATGTGCCCAATGTGCTGTCGCGACGCCACCCAGCGCGAAGAAGCACGGCCATCTGAGGCCACATCCTATTCCGGAGCGCCTCTTTAACAGAGTCACCAGTGATTTCTTCCATCTTGCTGAACTCGACGACGAAGAGTGCCATTGGACCAACAAAAAGGTCAATGGAGTGCTCCTTATTCAGTGCCGTCATTCCGGCTACATTCAGGTGTTGCCTTGTAACATCGAGTCGATGACTGGCAAGGCTGCCGCCAAATGGTGCGCGCAGACCTGGATGGGAGGTTGGGACGTCCCATCCGAGGTGGTTACGGACTCAGGCAAAGAGTACACCTCCGAATGGTGGAAAGAATTATGTGCTCGCCTTGGAATCCACCACCTGAGGTGTGAAATCCACTCACATCGAGCGCTGCCTGGCGAAAGAGCCGGCCGCTCCATTATAAATATGCTTCGTAAGGAGCTCGCCAGTGAGAAAGACTTCCATTGGCTTGAAGTTCTCTTCGCATTGCTTCGCCGGTACCACAACACGCCATTGTACCATGGCCTTTCTCCAAATGAAATTGTCTTTGGACGAAAGAAGTGTTGATTGAACATGCCGTTGAATAATCCTCGCCCTTGTAAAGATGCTTCGTTGTTTTTGGACAAAATCCAACGAGCAGAAAAAACTGTCTCGAAATTAATCGATAAGCATCAAGCTGACTGGCTTTGGGTCCAGAATCAGGGCCGAAAAAACCCCCACATTTTTGAAGTCGATGATCGAGTTTGGCTTCGAAAATCCGAAACCACCCTGGACGGAGATGATAAGCTTCTTCCCTTGTGGGAGGGGCCATTCGCTGTTACAGCGCGTCTAGGTGAGAACAGGTGGAGGATTCGTGTGGATGTCAGCAGGGAAATTGAAGTTTCGGGCGATCGCCTCAAGAGAGAGATCCCCTCCCCCGAGGATCGGGTTAAACCCCTTTTTTGGACTTCGAAATTTTTGTCCGATCGGGTCATCGAAGGGGGGAGGTACGAACTCAAGAGGATTTTAGAAGCAAGACGTGACGAAAAGGGCGAATGGGAATTTCTATGTGAGTGGAGGGGCTTTGATTCCAGTCACAACAACTGGGAACCAGCCCATTCTTTTGTCCATGGGTACACCAAGGGGTTCATCGACTTCCTCAAGAAGCACCCCGAAATTGGCGTACTCCTGACAGACTGTCTGTCGAAACCCGACAGACAGGTGGAGAGCGACGGAAAAAGACCTGTGGTGAATCGAGATCCAGCCTTTTACGGCCCTCAGCAGCCACATTCCAGGGCTGATCCGTCGATCCCCCCTCCTGCGGTCAGGCCAGCCCAGGAGCCAAATGAAGACCAAGCTTCGAGTTCGGCCGCTGATTTACAGCGCCCAAGCCGTACGAGGGCCCCACCAGACAGGTTGGTGGTCACATGTATTCGTGCTTGGCCGACTTCAGCCTCGCCCCGTCGACCACTTATTCCAATGTGAGTGTTCTGACGACTTGAAAAAACCACATTCTGCTCAATCCACTGTTCATTCTTCCTGATTACGACATGATGTGGAGAACTGCGAATGTTTGATAATTTGACGTCAATCAACTTTTCTTTGGTCTCCCTTCGGCAGACAAGGCGTAGATACGCTGCCGAAAGCCACGGAGTGTGCTGCCGTGTCCAGAAAAAACCAAACTCAGGCTTAATTCAGGCAGATTCGGGGTAATCTTGTCTCTGTTGGTCTGTGCATCTTTGGAATTTGGCTACTCGTGCAGATGGAAGCAAATGTACATAGTAAAAACGCTGCGCAGCGACATTCACCCCTACAGGCACCCCCTGTAGTACTGGCTGCACTAGATGCGACGCCAGGAACACAGATCTTACCTTCATTTGCCGTGATGCTGAAGCCAAAGTCCAGATTCAGATCCAGATTCCTTGAATTTACCTTGAATTCCTCAGGTTTGTCCATCATTCTGCGCAACAGTGCAAAACCCCGACGTCAATTGTTCAGACAACCTTCATATAGGAGCTCTAGGGACTTCTAACAGCAACCTCTGAGGTCCGTAAGCTTCGGTGTATTTTTGGCACAAGCCAATGTGAGCTCAATCCGACCTGAAACTGTCGAAAATGGTGAATCCAAGTGTCTTGTGGGACTCAATCGAAAGATGGGCCTTGTCCAAGTCGATTGACACCGCCGCCACTGTAAATAAAGGACTATTCGGTGTCTCTCAGTTACATACTGTCAGTAAAGCGCCTTCAGCGAACCTTCGGCGCGTTACATACCAAGGATCCAGGGCTATCATGTCCCATCATGATGCATCATCACATGATCCACATTTTCATGGAATCTGTTGGATGCTCGCGAACCAACGTGTCGGAAAGCACAATTCAGCTGAATAAACGACAATATATATTAACTCTAGTCTAAACGAAGGTGTTAGTAGTTTCAGTTCTAGACATTCCGCTTCATTTCACCTTCATCTTAGGAAAATGAGCAAATTCCCTCACTTTAGGACAGTTTAGGTTGATTTCCTTGTCATCTCCTTTCAATCCTCGAAGATCTGTTTACGGCTTTACCTAAATTCGTTGACGCTGATGTTTTTCTGTTCACTTAGGGCCTGTAGACTACATTTGTATTTGTTTTCCCTCTCCGTGATTGTTTCATCTCCTTCATCTCTGCTCAAATTGATTCTCAATCTTGCTGAATTTTGTGATCATCCACCAGATGCGTCAAATCTGACGCACATGCTGCACTTTTCAGAACGAGAAAAGCGGGAGTAACACGATGTAGAGTACGTGGAGGACACCGTAGCGTGCCCGCGACAGCTAACCTGTGCCAGAGCGCCGAGATTCCACTCCATTTCTTGATTCTCCCACTCAATCCACCAATAATCTACCTCATTCTCAACCAGGGCATGATTTGGTATCGATTCTCGATACGTTTACATGCTTTTTAGCCCTTAACCTAATGTTTTACTGCCCGGAGGACTGTTCGTCACTCCTCATTCTGTCTCATTTCAGGTTCATCCATCCTGATTCGGTGCCAATTCAGCCCAAATCAGGTCAGATCAAGCAGATTTCGCCCCATCGAGGCTACATTTCTATTTTTTTCTGGGACTTACCCGCACTACGTTCTTCGTTGACGTAGCGACACACCCCAGTGTGTTTTTGGAGGGGGAGTGTAAGTGCGGCTAACCCCCATCTGCTCAGATTTTCGTAGATCTGCCCCAGATTGGCTACATTTTGGTCATTTTCTCTGCTTCGGCGGAATCGCCGCCCCGCAGCTCAGTCTCAGGATCAGACCTATATATTTCTGATGTGCCGGATCTGATTCCGCGGTCCATTCATCGTAAATCCGCCGCGTTCCGATCATTTACCCGGAATCGCCATTTGCTGCTGACGCGCGTGCCCGAGCCAGATCGGCCAAATATTTTTTCACAATCGGATTTATATAAATCGTTTCAGATAGATATGGACACTCAGATGTACTTAGGAGTATCCGCATCAATTTTATTCATAGACTGGGATTTTTTGCCGGATAACAATCAGCATGGATCTTGCCTCCGTTGTCGCCGCTCTTGCCTCCGTTGGTGTCCGTGTATCCGGTTCTGCCCCCAACAGCAGCGTTCAGGTCGACTCCTCGCGTGCCTGCCCCCCCGGTCTTGCCGGCCCTGAGCCCTCCGGCACCATCAACGACCTAGGGCAGCACTTTCATGCCACTTTTGGCACACTTGTGGAATTGACTTTCTCTGTCTCATTGCTCAATTTTTCTCTTGTTGATGGATCTTGCTGTTTCTCTACCTTTTCCCTGTCCTACTTATTTCTGCCAGCAGCCGTGGGTCTGCTGCATGCCTAGGCGAGGGTGTGGTTTGTGGTGGTTGGTGGTGGCTCGTGGTGGTTGGTGATGGTTCGTGGTGGTTTGTGGTGGTTCGTGGTGGTTCGTGGTGGTTCGTGGTGGTTCGTGGTGGTTCGTGGTGGTTCGCCGTGGTTTGTGGTGGTCTCTAGTGGTTCCTGGTGGTTCGTGGTGGTTTGTTGTGGTTCGTGGTGGTTGGCGGTGGTTTGTGGTGGTTCGTTGTTGTTTGTGGTGGTTTGTGGTGCTTTGTGGTGGCTCGTGGTGGTTCTTGGTGGTTCGTGGTGGTGCGTGTTGGTTCGTGGTGGTTTGTGGTGGTTTGTGGTGGTTCGTGGTAGTTCTTGGCGGTTCGTGGTGGTTCGTTGTGGTTCGTGGTGGTTCGTGGTCGTTCGTTGTGGTTGGTGGTGGTTGGTGGTGGTTCGTGGTGGTACTGGTGGTTCGTGGTGGTGCGTGCTGGTTTTTGGTGGTTCGTGGTGGTTCGTGGCCGTGCGTGGTGGTTGGTGGTGGTTCGTAATGGTTTGTGGTGGTTCCTGGTGGTGTGTGGTGGTTTGTGGTGGTTCGTGGGGGATTGTGGTGGTTCGTGGTGGTTCGTGGTGGTTCGTGGTGGTTCGTGGTGGTTCTTGGTGGTTTGTGGTGGTTCGTGGTGGTTTGTGGTGGTTCGTCATGGTACGTGGTGGTTGGTTTTGGTTCGTGGTAGTTGGTGGTGGTTCGTGGTGGTTTTTGGTGGTTTGTGGTGGCTCGTGGTGGTTCGTGGTGGTTTGTGGTGGTTCGTTGTGGTTCGTGGTGTTCTTCAGTGGTTTCCTGGTGGCTCGTGGTGGTTTGTTGTGGTTCTTGGTGGTTGGTGGTGGTTCGTGGTGGTTTGTTGTTGTTTGTGGTGGTTTGTGGTGCTATGTGGTGGTTCGTGGTGGTTCTTGGTGGTTTGTGGTGGTTCGTCGTGGTTCGTGGTGGTTCTTGGTGGTTCGTGGTAGTTCGTGGCGGTTCGTGGTGGTTCGCCGTGGTTTGTGGTGGTTCTTGGTGGTTTGTTGTGGTTCGTGGTTGCTCGTGGTGGTTTGTGGTGGTTCCTGGTGGTTCGTTCTGGTGCGTGCTGGTTCGTGGTGGTTCGTGGTGGTTCGTGGTCGTGCGTGGTGGTTGGTGGTGGTTCGTGGTGGTTTGTGGTGGTTCGTGGTGGTATGTGGTGGTTTGTGGTGGTTCGTTGTGGATTGTGGTGGTTCGTGGTGGTTCGTGGTGGTTCGTGGTGGTTCGTGGTGGTTTGTGGTGGTTTGTGGTGGTTTGTGGTGGTTCATGGTGGTTCGTGGTGGTTCGTGGTGGTACGTGGTGGTATGTGGTGGTTTGTGGTGGTTCCTGGTGGATTGTGGTGGTTCGTGGTGGTTCGTGGTGGTTCGTGGTGGTTCGTGGTGGTTCGTGGTGGTTTGTGGTGGTTTGTGGTGGTTTGTGGTGGTTTGTGGTGGTTCCTGGTGGTACGTGGTGGTTGGTTTTGGTTAGTGGTGGTTTGTGGTGGTTCGTGGTGGTTCTTGGTGGTTCATGGTGGTTCGTGGTGGTTCGTGGTGGTTTGTGGTGGTTTGTGGTGGTTTGTGGTGGTTCATGGTGGTTCGTGGTGGTTCGTGGTGGTACGTGGTGGTATGTGGTGGTTTGTGGTGGTTCCTGGTGGATTGTGGTGGTTCGTGGTGGTTCGTGGTGGTTCGTGGTGGTTCGTGGTGGTTCGTGGTGGTTTGTGGTGGTTTGTGGTGGTTTGTGGTGGTTTGTGGTGGTTCCTGGTGGTACGTGGTGGTTGGTTTTGGTTAGTGGTGGTTTGTGGTGGTTCGTGGTGGTTCTTGGTGGTTTGTGGTGGTTCGTGGTGGTTTGTGGTGGTTCATGGTGGTTCGTTGTGGTCGCTGGTGGTTCATGGTGGTTCAGGGTGGTCCGTGGTGGTTGGTGGTGGTTCTTGGTGGTTCGTGGTGGTTGGTGGGGGTCTCTGGTGGTTCGTGGTGGTTCTTGGTGATTCGTTGTGGTTTGTGGTGGTTCGTGCTGGTTCGTTGTGTTTCCTGGTGGTCTCTAGCGGTTCCAGTAAGAAAACGTCACTGCCTTGTCTTTCTCCGAGGGCTTGATCCAGGCCAAGCCCCCCTTAAAACCCTTTTGTTAATGCTAAGACTACCTTAAGTATTTTTATCACTCTTGTGAAGCTTTAAGTACACTATGTCAAAGTAACTAGGGTTATAACCCTAGCCCCCCATGAAGTTCACCCCTACCACTCATCTGAGCGGAGGTATCTTCCTTCATGGAGGATATACCGAAAAAAAATAGGCATTTCATGCCTTAGGCCTTGGAGGTTAAGCCTAGTGGTCTCCCACCCCAAGACCCCTATACCCAATTGTTTCTACCACTTATTGTGGTTCTACTTTTTAACTGTTTCTGAATTCAGTTGCTTGGCCAAGTCATAATCTGTGTCTGGCCTAACTCCTATGCCCCACTTTTCCAGCCAGCACCATTTCATCCAAAAGAGTGCACATGAAGTGCTTGATGCTAACTTGGAGGCTAGAATCAGGCCAGTTTTCACATCAAATCTTTTGTTTTATCCATTTGTGGTTGAACCTTTGTATTTATACCTGCTTTGTCTATCTGCAGCCCTTCTGTGTTACACTGGATTTCAAACTATTCATTAATTCGATCCACATCCTCATCTTGCTCTACTTGCTCCTTTTGTTTTGGGATTTCAACATCAAATACCTGCAGGATTTCATCAAAATCTATAGGGCACTAATCAAGGACATCTTTCCGGTAGCAGAGGCAAACCCTGAGTACCTTTCAAACCGACTCTGAGCAGAAGCACAAGAAAAGCACACTGAAAAGCACATTGAACATGTCCACTCAACTGTCCTCCGGAACCTGGCCGATCAGAAGTGTACAAGTCCAACTTGGCAGTATAGCCCACCCAAAGCCTGAACCGCCACTCAGAGCAGCATCTGGGTCTCAGGAAGATCCAAAGCACACAAGGGCGAATCTCAATCCGCCCAGAACAACACCATTAACGATGGAGACCCTAGCGGCCCATGGTGAGGACAGCCTGCAAAGGCTCCGCACGCGCGTCGAAGCCTCCATCGCCCGGTCGGCCTGTCCGGCCTCTTTTTCTACTGTTCTTGGAGGTTGTCCTGAAGAACAAGAGGACCTACGAAGGAGGATGGACGAGTTTATGCTCCACGAGGAGTACCACAAGTCCACAGTAGGAGAAGATGGAGAAATACCTCTTGATGCCTTCGGGTCGCCGCCCCAAACTGAGATGGGTTCCTTCCTTTACTTGGGGCCATCTACAGACATGGCGGACACAGTATCACTACCGAGACGACAAGGAGTACACGAGCACCTGAGAGCATGGCATCCAGACCTGCCGACAACTTCAAGGGCTCCTGAAAAGAGTCTGGATCCTCTTCACCCAGAGCCCACCTATGGGGCTCTGGATCGCACGGCCGAACGTTTGGCCAAACTTCTATCCGGATCGGAAGACCCGGATGTGACAGCTCTCTCAGAGGCTGTCAAGGCCAAATTGGGTATCACCGAACCCTTACCCAAGCCAGCACTACTCTCACCTTCACCCGGATTGAGCACATTGGCTGATGATCTCAAAAGATCAGGGGTGTCCAGGCTACTACCCAAGGTCACTTGCCCCAGCCCTTTTCATCCTCGCGCTAGGACAGACCCAATTGCCGAATTACAGGACGTGCCTGTAACTGAGACTGGGGAAAGAGGGCTGTCAGCCCTGGCACCCCTTGCCGGCGTATCTCCCCCCCCTTCAGGCCTAACCCCAGGGGGTGGGAAGATTGGCAGACCAATTGCCCAGGCGAACATCCAGCTAGAATTGCCGGAGTTCGACCCGAAAAACCTGCCCGAATGGGCAGAAGAATTTGCGGAGTTCCTTTTGCTAACTGGCCAATCCCATGTGGATGTGGCCACTAAATGCTCACTGCTGAAACGCTCATGCAAGATGAAATTTTTGCAAAAACAGGTTAAACAGATTGTGAAAACCTGTTCAACCTGGGCTGAGGTACTCCAAACACTGGAGAAAACATTCCGAGTCTGTGAGACTGACCTCAGTGTGCGCACACAGATAGAGGAGCTACCTATGCTCCCTGAGTTTCCTTTCGCTGCGCGAGCCTCTGAATACGTGTGCGACCTAGAGTATCTGTTTTCACAAATGAACGTGGGCTCCTTTGGAGCCACTGAGCCCCACCTGTGGCTCATGAGTAAGATCCCCCAACGTACCTTGGATGACTGCCGCGCTACCCTGAGAGGAAAAGCCGGACCCACTCGTACGACGAACTGGTGGACCTGCTGATTGAGCTAGCTCTTGAGAGGGAGAATGACTCCCACATGGAGAAATTCCTCAAGAAGCACATTGGTCGAGGTGGTACCCCTACCCCCGAACGTGGCGAAGGGAAAGGGCCTAAAAATCCCACTAACGCCAACCAGGGAGGTGGTAAAGGAAGGCGTAACCTACCTGCCATGAATGAGGTTAAACCTGATGCAGGTACACCCCCTCTGTTCTACTGTAAACCTGTCAATGACAAGGGGGGACCATGTCATGCTCCTGACTGCGACCACCGCAGTAGTTGTATGCTGCAGATGAAATGACAGCAGCACTCCAAAGATGGCAAAACTGTGACCCATCAGGATCTCTTCAGGTGTACCATCACCTGTGGCCATTGTGGCAAACGTCGTCACTACGAGGACGAATGTCACATAAAGAAACACGAGAGTGATAAACTCAAGAGGCAGGATGCTGAACGCCAGAAGAACCAAACACCCACCAGAAACCCTCAGAATGGGGATAAAGGTGGTAAAGGAGGTGGCGAGGGGGGTGGCAAAGGTGGACCCCCTAACCCCCAGAGGCGCTCATCAGCGCCCGCTGCTACTCCCCCTCCTGCCGAATGTGACCCCAAGAAGCGCCCACAGGGGGATAACGCCTCCCCTGAGGGGAATAACTCCAAGAAGAGGCGACTGGCCTGCATGGCCAAGTCCCTCATGGCTGCAGCGGTGGATGTCAAATTCCCCGCTGAGGAGTAGGGGGGCGGCTGCGAAGAGGAGGACTTGGTTTTCTGGATCCTCGTGAAAATCGGGGATCAAGTTTTTCGAGCGGTGCTTGACACCGGTGCAACACTTTCTATAGTGGCCCGGCGCCTGCTAAAGACTTTCAAGAAAACTAAGACCGTGGCCATAAGAGTAGGGGATGGGCGTACCATCCATTCCTTGGGGGGGGTCGATGTGACTATATACCTGGGCGACAAAACTGTGACCCAACACTGCAGAGTCTTGGACACTGACGCCTTTGACATCGTCATTGGTACCGACTTCCTACGAAGAAACCCCCAGGTAAAAATGCTGTCTCTCCAGCGCCCCTATTCTTTGCACTGCGACTCTCGCATTGGGCTCTTCTCCGTACCTTCGGAGCTGTCAGGACGAAAAGAGTCTGGGCTGCGCTACGCATGCAAGACTAACTATCGTACTGAAAACTACCAATTGGCCCGTCACGTTCTTGAAAATGGACTGGCGGCCCTTCAGGTAAACCTGGATGAGATCCAGGTGAAATTGTTTGCGAGCCAACAACAGCACATCATGCAGTTGTACTGCTCGAAACATTTGAACAACGCTTTCCGTTTCTTCTGGAAAGCAATGGGCCTAGCGTATGCTAACCCTCCCTTCTCCCTGCTTGCGAAGGTTCTAACCGAAATCGCTTATGAGGGAGGAAGGGTTGTCATGTGCACCCCTGACTGGGGCTGCTCTGGTGAACACGCTTACTGGCGCCGTATGCGAGATCGAATGACCGTGGGAAGAGTGCAACCCCCAGACAGTCCCATCTATGTGCCTGAGGACTCAGACACAGCTATGCAGGCCCCTCGGTGGGCCAGTTTCTTATCCATCATCGATGGATCTTGCAATCCTCTACCCCTGTGTGACCTAGACCAGGTGCTACTGAAAGAGATCATGGCCGAAAATCGTGGCCTGACTCTTTCTGATCTCAAAAGTCGATCTCCTGAGCACCTATCTGCCACACTTACAGGGTGTGAATCTCCCGATGGCTATCTGAAACCTGCAGCTGTTAAGGAGGATGCTGACGACCAACTGTCTGAGATCGCCAGCACTATCCCTCCTGTTGATCCCAGCTGTGTTGAGCTAAAACACAGTGCCTTCCTAGCCCAGCTGTTGCTGGAGGAGGTAGATCTAGAGTCAACCTCAGAACCCACTTCCCCTGTTGCGAAACCGGTGCTACACATGCAGCCTATGCACACAGGTGAACCCGTGGCCCGGAGTCCTGATGCTCTAGCGCGGCCTGCTTCTAATAACATGCCACTGTCTGAGCATGACACTCAGGAACTCCGATGGCTGTTGTACCTGAAGGCCGAAGGTATTGAGCGCCAAGAGCGGCTGCGATACCTCAGACAGACCTGGAAATCCTCCATCTGGTCTGAGGAGGACGATGATTCCTATACGCTGCCTGATCCTGAGATACCCCTAGTGTATTCTTTGCACTATGGGCAGCAATGTCCCCCTGAGTGGGACGATGGTTCTGTACCTGCCAAAACTGCTGATCGCCAGAAAAAGAAAGAACATGGAAAGAGCAACCTCCATGCTGAGGAGGATTTCCTGCAGAAAATCGAGAGTCTTAACGTTGACCCCCGACTGAAGAAACTGCTGCTAACCTATGAGGAGGTGTTCGGCGCCTTGCCGCCTCCCCTCTCTTGTAAGAAACTGGTCCAGACGGACCCGAAACTGAAACCTGAATTTGAAAAGACGCGAGTGAGGCGTCGTCCCTATCCCACTCCACAGGAACAGGTTGAAGAAATCGAGCGCCAGATCCAGGAATGTATTGATGCTGGCCTCGTGGAGGAATATAAGAAGGGAGACTACCCCCATCACTGCAGTCCCTGTTTCCTGGTTGCTAAACCAGGGTCGACTACCCTACGACTGGTTGTTGACTATGGTGAGGTCAACAAGGAAACCCAGAACCACTCAGGGAGTATTCCTACCATGGAAAATACCCTGGAGCGTATTGCCAAATGCAGGTACAAGACCAAAATGGACAAACGCAGTGGTTTCTGGCAGGTACACCTAACCGCCGCAGCTCAGGAGCTGCTGGCTTTTGTAACCCCTAAGGGTCGTGTGTTTAAGTGGAAGGTCATGCCTTTCGGGGTGGCTAATGCGCCAGCTCTTCCAGGAGCTAATGAACAAAATTTTGTACATACTGAGGCGCAGATCTCTAGTACAGGAGTTGATTTCTGGGGGTGCAGAAATGGAGGCCCACATCGACGACGTGAGTTTGGGTACTAATACCCAGGAGCACCATGTCCTTCTGCTCCGTGAATGTTTCATTGTTTGTCAAAAAAACCATCTCCGAATCAAACTCGAAAAATGTGAGTTAATGAAAGAGGAGATGGAATATTTGGGTTTCGACGTGGGGTATGGCTGGTGGAAACCAGCCGCGTCTGAGATGCAGCCCCTACAGGACATGCAGATTCGCGATGACCCTAAGAACGGTCTACACGACGTGAGGAGTTCTGTGGGCGCCTGTAACTTCTATAGGCGTCACATCCACAACTTTACCTACTCCTCTACCCCCCTCACTGACCTAATCAAGAAAACTACTCCCTGAAGGTGGACCGCCAGAGAGGAGGAGTGTTTCCAGAAGTTGAAGAAGAAAATTGCCTCCTCCAACTGCCTGGGAGTACCCCGCCCTAAGGGCGAGATAGTCCTGATCACTGATGCCAGTGATGTAGGGGGGGGTGGAACGATCTACCAACGGCAGGAGCTTAACCCAGCGGAAGTAACCCACTGCCATTATCGTACTAGTGGACTGACCCGTGATGGTTCCTTGAAACATGACTATCCTACCAGTGAGTGGCGGCTGGTGCCACTGGGACACTGGAATTGGTGATGGAACCAAGCGCGTTCCAATTACAGCACCTATGACCAGGCACTCCTGGCCGGTATGTTGGTGCTTTCGTCACAATCCCGACTTCTGGGATCTAACCCTTTTTTCTGGCTTTGTGACCAGGAACCTGTGACTTCTTTTCAGAAGGGCCCCCCACCAGAGAAAGCAAAACTAAAGCGGTGGTGGACTTACCTGAGCCAGTTCGAGCTGACAGTTCATCATATCCCCGGTACAAAAAATGAACTGTCTGACTATATATCGCGCAATAACTTCGATGCGCTTATAGGTTAGAGCTCTGAGGCGCTCGCCAAAGAGGTTTTCCAGCGTATGGATGTCCAACTTGACCTGTCCATGCGCACTGCCTGTATCCTGGAGGGTTGGAGCCTAACCGACTATCAGTCCGAGTATAAAGAAATTCTCCAAACCCTCAGCACTGGTCTCGAACCCCGTGTCATTGACGGGCACCAGTGGTATAAAAACAACCAGCACCTCTTCTACGAGGACCGTATTGTTGTGCCTGAGGCACGACTGGACGGGTGCCTACAGTGGTCCCATCTCAGTTCTGGTCACACTGGCGCTAATCGCTCAGTGGACTTCTTCCGTGAGTGTTTCTACTCTAGTCTAACCCTGACTGAACTGAGGTCTCGTATGCAGACCATTGTGGATGCTTGTGGCTGTCATGCCAGAACGCAGAGCGACAGTAGGGATAGGGGTCTGATTTCCAGCTTACCCATACCCTATTGTGCTAACTCTCTTCTCTATGTGGACTTCATCCACGGCCTACCACGCTTCAGCGGCTATGATAGTTGCCTAGTGGTCACCTGTGGCCTATCTCGCTTCACCCGTGTGTTCCCTTGCAATAAGAAAATCACAGGTGAGCGGACTGTGAGAATGTTGGTCGAACAATGGTTCAAACCCTATGGGGCACCTAAGCAGATGCATTCTGATGAAGATGTACGCATCCGCAGTGACACTGGGTGGTACAAACGAGTGCTAAATGCCCTCAACGTGGCGGTAACCACAGGTGCACCCTATACCCACACGTCTAACCCTCTCTGTGAGAGACAGAACCGTGTGGTCGAGCAAAACCTAAGAATCCTGATGAAATAGGAGCGTACCAAAGAACGGGTACGTCTAGTGCCCTGGGCAGTGCTGACCATGAACTCACAGCGGAGCTCTTCTACGGGTTTCACCCCCCACGAACTGTTCCATGGAGGACGACCTGCTTAGTTCTTCAAAGCCCCCTTTCCTGAGGACTTCAAGAGCCCTGTGGGAGATTGGCTGGAACATAAGCAGTCTATGGCTAACCAGGCTGGGACTAACCTGAGACACATTCGTGACCGTGAACTGAGCAGGCGGAACCGCCTACGGCGACCTGCCAGCTTCAAGGTTGGTGACCTTGTTTTGGTTCACCATTCACGCCTACCCTCCTGGCCACGTAACTGCCTACAGGACCCTTATTTTGGACCCTATCGTATCATCAGGATAGATGGATCCAGGATCCATGTCAGGTGCAGTCCACGTCTAGGTGGTGAACTGCTGTGTGCACCTAAACAGTTGAGGCACTATCACTCCCCTGACGATTTGTCGTGGGATGAGTGGCGTCTCAGCGACAGTGAGGTCGAGCGTATTGACCTAGAGAATGCTGCCAGCCCAGAGGAGGCAGACGAACTCGAAGAGATGACTGCCGATGAGATGGCAGTCGATGGTTACTACGGAGTTGCAGGTATTGCTCGCCACGAGTATAAACAGGGCTGAAAATTCCTAACCCTGTGGGATGGCTATGGGTTATCTGAGGCGACCTGGGAACCTATGTCAGCCTTCATACAACCAGATGGGAGTATCAACCCCATCTTCCGCTCCTACCTCGTTGAGAACAACGAGGGGCAGCTACTAACCCGTGCTGAGACTCTGTCCCAGCGTAAAAAGGAAAACTAATTACCCTGTGTCAGGCTACTGACTGTGTTCTAAGCTTACAGGTGTAGTGAGCACTCTTGTGCAGACGTGCCTGTGTATGGGTGTAAGAGCAGTTGTCACAGTTGCCCCGCATTGCATCGCAGGACAGGACCGTTAGCCCCCGTGACAACCACTCCCTGGCCGAAGACCATTGGTTTTTCACAGACCACTGCTTACTGAGCACTGCACTGACCCTGTCTGTGCCCTGCAGTCCCATGCCTATGGTGTCCAGCGTGGACCAGGTGGCCGCTTATCAGGTTTGCAGCCACCCAGCGAGTGTATGCCTTGTTGACCATGTATTGCATGGGGACTGCCCTGATGTAATGACCTTGGGGAGCCAACGAAGAACGGTGGCTTACTACACCCGGGGGGAATGACAAGCAAGGTGTTCTGAGGCAAGGTGTGTCTTCCCTCCTTGGGGACAAGCGAGCCCACAGTTAGGACTCCTGACTGGTCCGGATCTATGGGGTTCTACCCTTCCTTACAGGGTTTACCATACCCCTAAGTGTGCTACGTATGTCTGTGTGTGTCTCACTTCTCTCCCCGGCGTGGCTCCAGGAGACGGGGCTTCGCTGACGTCGGACCGAAGGTCCTAATCAGGTACTATTACCACTCCTATGGCGCCCAATTTCTGTGCTGGCGCCTATCCTTGGGGTAAGACGGCAAAAGCCCTACCTACTAGAGGGAAGGGGTGGCCAAGTGTGCTAAGGGCATACAAACCGCCCATTTTTGCTAAAGGCCAAAAGCTAAGGCACTCCCCTGCCCACGAGGAAACACACGCGGGACAGAAGACACCACTACACTGCACTCACTAACGCCAGCACCGGCCTTCGAAGGCAGGGTGAGCACTCATCACTTGCACTCAACTCCTGCCAGGCCTGCTGACCCTAACACCTACACACGCTACTTGGAGGTGCTGTCAAAGATGTCACGGGTCCTACTGACCCTCCTGTGAGAAAGCAAGAGAACACAGCGCCACTAAGCGACTGTGGCCTAACAGGGACGCCACTACGCGTTTCCCTGTCAGGGCTTGGAGGGAAGGAGTGCTCAGTGTGCGTGCACAGCGTGGATGGCGGTGAAGTCGGACTGCACTCGCAGTTATTTGTTTGTGTGATATGCGCAGCATATTTTGGCGCTGCTCAAAGGGACTGCACCAATCGCCCTTACCTTCCCAACTGTAAAGCAAAGGCTGATGGCCTGGGTTTGCGGCTGAGGAACCAAGACTACCTCCACATATTATACGCTTCTCAGGTAGCACTATAATACGCTGTCCTCAAACCCAGGTGCAAGCAAGCAAGCTTAAGGAACTCCACCCGTTCTCTTATAGAACGTTGGGTGGAGCCCCTGGGTAGCCTAAACAAGAGTTGTACTGTGCGTATTTCGCGTGGTCTACCCTTTAATGCGTCATATGCATGCACAAGTATGCACTGGTTTTTCAATTCCCCGCTATTTCTCCTAATTTAACCCCACATAACCAATCACAGCGTAACTCAACCAGGAGGTGAGCTCCTCCTGGGCTTACCTACCTTACTCACCACGCATCATGTGAATGCTGAGGAAAACAGGAGCGCAAAACAACCTTATGCGCTTAAACAAACTTATGGCGAACTGTTAACCACCCTAAGCGATGAATACACTGTGTATCATGCATGCTTTCCTTGTCTTGTTTCCTGCAGAAAGAGGAGAGAGAGTGGCGAACTGCACAGCGCAAGACAAGCCTAAGCGTTTTAAGCAACCCCATTTTAGCGCTACGGCAACACGAACACGAGCAAGCACTTTCTTTTCTTATCTGTGAAGAGAGAACAAGGGTGAATTGGGGCACAGGGAAAGGGACACAGCGTGTGAATGCCTCAATTGGGAACATGCATCGCAAGCACAGCGCATAATCTGACCCTACGTGCGCGCTGGCGCTCCATTCGCATCGCATACCTTTCATTCCTGTTTTGACCTGTGCAGAGCAAAGGAGAGGAGCACCCGAACCCCCAACGAACACAGCGGTGACAACCCTAACGTTTTAACGAAGCAACCAACACGAACACAATGCATGCGTGTGAAATGACACTGGCATACCTGAGAGGTGGGTTGGCCACCTGCTCTGTGGTGTGGGTTGATTTTCGATACTTTTCCCTAAAGTTTATTAAAATTTTGATGCAACTGTGCAAAAATTTCCTTTGGAACTTTAAAAACTACGGCTCATACCTTCTTTTTCAAGAGCCGTTTACGCTTGCGCAACCCTTTTTCTGGAGTCCGCGTCTGTTGCGCTTGTTTGCGACTTCAAGTTTTGGTGTAAAAATGACGATTTCTCGCGTTGTTTCGTCGATTTTTAGCGATTCGACTTCTTAAATCGCTACACCTTTTGCTAAACCACAGGATTCACTCCCTGTTGGTTTCATTTTCTATTTTTGTCAGCTCCTGGAGATTTTGTGTCCTCCATTGGGAGTATTGCTCCGCCCTGGCCCTTGGTCAGGAAGTTTACTGAATTGCTGTTTATGTAGCGATAGCCGTCCGCATTAGAGCGTTCGACTGTACCCTAGTGGGCAAGCATGTGTGCTCTAGGGAGAGAGTCCTGGGTTCAAACCCCAGTATCCCCAAATTTTTACCAAACGTTTTCGTCGCACGCTGGCAACATTTGAGAAATGCCCCATCGAAGGGACATCATTCACGATACAATACACTGTTTTTCAAGGGTACCTACAGTGTGATAGGCTTCTATGAACTGATGAGAATGTTTTTGGTAGGTTTAATGCATTTTCTGGGGTAATTTTGGGAATATTTGAGCTTTTTTCCTTGGTCCTACTAGCTTGATCAACTAGTACTCCAGGGGGGTGTAAGAAAAAGTCACTGCCTTGTCTTTCCTGGAGGGCTTGATCCGGGTCAAGCCCCCCTTAAACCCCTTTTGTTGATGCTAAGACTAACTTAAGTATTTCTATCACTCTTTTGAAGCTTTAAGTACACTTTCTCAAAGTAACTAGGGTTACAACCCTAGCCCCCCATGAAGTTTACCCCTACCACTCAGCTGAGCGGAGGTATCTTCCTTCATGGAGGATAGACCGAAAAAAATTAGGCATTTCATGCCTTAGGCCTTGGAGGTTAGGCCAAGTGGTCTCCCACCCCAAGACCCCTATACTCAATTGTTTCTACCACTTATTGTGGTTCTACTTTTTAACTGTTTCTGAATTCAGTTGCTTGGCCAAGTCATAATCTGTGTCTGGCCTAACTCCTATGCCCCACTTTCCTAACCAGCACCACTTCATCCAAAAGATAGCATATGAAGTGCTTGATGCTAACTTGGAGGCTAGAATCAGGCCAGTTTTCACATCAAATCTTTTGTTTTATCCATTTGTGATTGAACCTTTGTATTTATACCTGCTTTGTCTATCTGCAGCCCTTCTGTGTTACACTGGATTTCATACTATTCATCAATTCCATCCACATCCTGTTCTTGCTCTACTTGCTCCTTTGATTTTGGGACTTCAACATCAAAGACCTGCAGGATTTCATCAAAATCTATAGGGCACTAATCAAGGACATCTTTCTGTTCCTGGTAGTTTGTGGTGGTTCGTGGGGGTTCGTGGTGGTTTGTGGTGGTTTGTGGTGGTTCGTGGTGGTGCGTGCTGTTTCGTACTGGTTTGTGGTGGTTCTTGGTGGATTGTGGTGGTTCGTGATGGTTTGTTGTGGTTCGCGGTGGTTTCTGGTGGTCCGTGGTGGTTCGTGGTGGTTCCTGGTGGTTTGTGTGGGTTCATGGTGGTTTGTGGTGGTACTTGGTGGTTCGTGGTCATTCGTGGTGGTTCGTGGTGCTCCGTGGTGGTTAGTGGTGGTTCGTCGTGGTTCATGGTGGTTCATGGTGGTTGGTGGTAGTTCGTGGTGGTTCCTGGTGGTTTGTGGTGGTTCCTGGTGGTTTGTGGTGGTTCATGGTGGTTTGTGGTGGTACTTGGTGGTTCGTGGTGGTTCGTGGTGGTTTGTGGTGCTCCGTGATGGTTAGTGGTGGTTCGTCGTGGTTTGTGGTGGTTCGTGGTGGTTCGTGGTGGTTCGTGGTGGTTCCTGGTGGTTCGTGGTGGTTCGTGGTTCTTCGTCGTGTTTTGTGGTGGTCTCTAGTGGTTCCTGGTGGTTTATGGTGGTTTGTGGTGGTTCGTGGTGGTTTGTGGTGGTTCGTGGTGGTTCTTGGTGGTTCGTGGTGGTTCGTGGTGGTTTGTGGTGGTTTGTGGTGGTTCGTTGTGGTTCCTGGTGGTTCGTGGTGGTGCGTCTTGGTTCGTGGTGGTTCGTGGTAGTTCCCGGCGGTTCGTGGTGGTTCATGGTGGTTTGTGGTAGTTGGTGATTGCTCGTGGTGATTCGTGGTGGTTCGTGGTGGTTCGTGGTGGTTCATGGTGGTTTGTGGCCATTCGTGGTTGTTCGTGGTGGTTCGTGGTGGTTCGTCGTGGTTCGTGGTGGTCAGAAGGTTTTATAGTTTTTTCAGCACTTTGTTTTTGATGTACTTCTCCAGCTGCTTGCTGCTGGTGATGGGATCCTGCTGCTTGTTTTTTATATTGAAAATGTTTTGGTGATATAAAACCAAGCAAGTGCAACCCAAACCAGAGTAGTATGCAAGTAGAAGATAAACAGGATCAAAGCATGAAGGGCTGCAGTCACAAAGAGTTAGATAAAGAAAGATATCAACAATAGACCACAGCAATATACATTCAATGCAACTCAGGTTGAAATACTTTACATGATTGAGAAAAACTGATTGGAAAACTGCCCCAAGGGCTCACACTCTCCATGGTGCCATCTTGAGATGTGCACACTTTGTTTTTGGGTCCCATAGGTGCTGAGGTGGCATGGCTTGTGGCGCTGAGGTCACTGCCATGTCACATGGGAACTTCCTACTTAGCTAGGGTGACTGGGTATTGAACCCAGGACCTCTCAAAAAGAGGTATTCCAGCCCTTAGGGTGCATACCACTAGGATAGCTAAGAATTGATGAGAAAACTTAGATAGATTCATAGGCTCTGTCTCAGTATATCAGTGACTCAGTCAACTCAGGAAAAGATGTTTTAATGCACATTGCTTGGGGATTAAAGGGTCCACACAACATCCTGATTTAGTGTTTGGTTCTATAGGTCAAAATTTGTTATCTCCCATTTTGGTTAGGCTAATACTAAGATAAAAATGCGAGAGTGCTTAGAGCACCTCTAATACAACTAAAGTATACCCTAAAGCATTGGAAAAGCACTTTTTCTTACTCCCCCCTTGTGCTGTGGTGGCCAGGACTGTCGCATTTTCAGGAAAAAGGGATTTTTTCTTTGGCCTTTCCTTGGTTTCCACACCTACTTTAAAATACCTATAGCTTCCCTAACACTGGAAAAGAGCGCTTTACCATGGCCAGCGACTCTTGCTGCATTGATGACAATTTCCAACAGAAAACTCAGCGCTCTTGGCGCTGCGAGGGTTCCTGTGGCTTGGTGGGGTTAGAATAGGGCATGCAAAGACCATATGCATATGCATCCCTCCCTCCAAGCTGCAGCGTGACACAACCCAACGCCAGACCCTCATAGAACGCTCGATTTGAGTCCCCTGGAGCCTGATGGAGACACCTGTCCTGATACCGGGGCGAGGGGGAGACGATTAAATTAGAATTGCCCCTTAGTGGGGTCTTAGGTTCTGGTTTAGTCTCCTGCTGCTGCTTTTCGGCTCGAACAGCGGCCTACTCAGCGACGCTTCGCGAGGATATCTGTACAACAGAGGAACGGAAGGATGAGGGACGAATCCACACAAACGCGAAGCGACAACACCTAAACCCGTCAAATGACGGCCTAGAATCTTTCTGAAAGCACATACCTGACCAGAATCCCATTGTGCATCAGATGCACATTTTTATAAATTTTGCGGTCATCTCCTGATTTTTTAAATGGGGTTTCCCTGTTACGCGTATTCGATACGGCAGGATACGGCAGGATACGGCAGGATACAGAAGGATACGGCAGGATACGGCAGGATACGGCAGGATACGGCAGGATACGGCAGGATACGGCAGGATACGGCAGGATACGCAGGATACGGCAGGATACGGCAGGATACGGCGGGATACGCCAGATACGGCAGGATACGGCAGGATACGGCAGGATACGACAGGGTCCAAAATATCTGCTTGTTTGCACTACGAAAACAACCATTTTGCGTTCATTCAGCGTTCGGTGGTATTTCATACTGTTCTTGCATGCCTATTGTGACTTTCCCGGCTGACAACCCGCTTCATGTACACCAAATGGTCGTTTCAAAAAAGAAGAAGATTGCTACCTGCTTCCTGAGCTTGGTGGTATTTCATCCTGTTCCTGCGTGCCCATTGTGCCGTTTCTGTTTAGGTTGACAACCCGCCTTGCTGCATACCAATTCTCGGTTTTGAAAAAGAAAATGATTGCTACGTGATTGCGTACGAAACACTTCCTGTGCCCCAAAACACAATACGCACGAGCATAAAAAAAGACAATCACATCACTGCAGCTTGTACTATTATGGTTATAGACTTTCGGTGTACCTCTGCTCCATGTTATGTAGGTTACAGCAGAAAATGAACAGGCCGGCAAGGAAGTCGTAGTTATACGGGCGTCCGGGAGCCTCATCACGGCCGTTCCAGAATCACCACTTCTTAACATTGCTGAATACATTCTCCACTACATGACGGCCTTCATTGATCATCGGGTTGTAATGCACCATGAACAAGGTCAATCGGCCATCCCCCCCGGCCACACGGCAGAACATGTTGTCCGCAGTGCTGTAGTGACAGTCACCGAGGCGGAAGTCAGGCCGAGGACCATTAAAGTTCCAGGGAATGGATGCATCCATGTCCGCCGTCATCTCAGCATCGGTGGCACGGGGCGGATACCACCACGGGCAGGCAAGGATCTCGCGCCCCCAGTTGATCATGGCATTAAACACGAGCGCATGCCCGCGGTAAGTGGGTTTGTCGAACCAGAACAGCTCCCGGTCTACCGGGTGCGAAGGTGACCCGATGGCCACATGCGTGCTATCGACAATAGCAGACACATGGCGGCGAATTGGATGACTGTGTTGGTGGAATTCCCATCGGTGTTCAAAAGCATCCGTGAACGTATCCCACAGGTGAGCCCGTTGTGAAACGTCAGGTAGTACTTGGATACAGTAGTCCGGACCAATTCCCAATGTCCTCGCACATGCAATCTGGCTGTACCCCAATCGCAGGAAAGAGATTGTAATTAAAAACTCCTCTAATGTGAAAATGGAATTTGCCACCAGGAACAGCAGAAATCCCATTCTGTACCCAGTGGAATTCATGAGCGGCATTGCTGCAAGTGGAGCGCAGTGCGGGGAGGCGCCGCTATCAGAACGATCCACAGAGACCCACGTAAACTTCAAGACCTAAGGACTGAAGAACTCAAATGATTGAGCAGTGCAGAAACGATATAACAACAGCGGAAAAAAAATTCTAGCAGTGCTAATATAACTAATGAATAACATTCGTCTTTCATTGTCTCAGATATGTGCTGTCTATAAAATCAACAGTGAGGGCAACGAAGCAATCCATGGCTCTTGGCGGGAACGGTGTTTGATGGTCCTCCACTCTTAAGGGGTGTCAGTGAAGTGCTGCCATCCATGATTCTTGCGAGCCGGGCCAGGTGACGTGAAAGGTGCCTGATGGTCCACTCTCAATGAGTCTCAGTGCGGCAGATGACAGCACCGCTAACAATGCGACAAGGTTCACGATGTGGTACACACTTCCACCCCTGTGTGCAGGGCATCCATCATATGAGGCGACGCCGCGACAAGGTTGCACGCTATGGTTCACGCTTCCACCCCTGTGTGCAGGGCGTCCAACGTGAGGCGACGCCGCTACAAGAGTTCACGCTGTGGTACACGCTTCCAACCCTCTGTGCAGGGCGTCCATCATATGAGGTGACGCCGCGACAAGGGTTCGGGTAGGTAGGTAGGTGCACTCTGTCGTGGAGAGGCGCCCCATGGTTCCCGCTGGCGTTGCCGCTGTGACGAACAGGAAGAGGCTCCGCGCTTGAAGAGGGGAGGGGGCTTACTTCCCGCTAGACCTGACTGTTCGCCCCCAACAAAGCGGCCCCGGGCAACACCGGGAGGGCTGATCGCCGCCGGCGTGACGTGCTTGTCTCGCCGGGAGGGTGTGCCCCCGTGCTTGCGCACGTCCCCTCCTTGGGGCGGAACCCTAGAGGTTCACCGGACTTCCTGGCGTATCCGGTTCCCAAGGCATGCATGCACGTTCTTGGTACTAGGGTTCGGAGGCGCTTGGGTGTCGCAGGCTCCGCCTCGGGTCTCAAAGCAGCGCAGGCCTTAGGATGCAGCCTTACCCCCGGTCTCCGGATCTCGTTTGGCCGGGTCAGCTGCATGGCACGGGCTGCCTCAGTGCCCGGGCTGTGGACACTGGGTTTCCTACTGTTGTGCGGTGTTTGTGTTTGGGTCCGGGTTGCGGTTGGGTGTGGGTTTAGTTGACCGCGCCAGTCCGGGCTGGGGTCTTGGGCGGGTGTGTTTGGGTACGGTTTGTGGTGTTGTCCCTCTTTTGCCGGCTGTTTGTGGTGTTCGTGTTCGGGCTTAGTTTCCAGCCTGCTTCTGGGACGTGTGTGGTTGCGTGCGCGCTCCGCCTGCCCCCCGCCGCTTCCGGTTCCGGTGTGCGCTGTGGGCGTGCGTGCCGGGGTTTGGGTTTCGGCTTCGCCCCGCCTCTCCTTTGGGGGCTGTTGGGGTGTGTGTGTGGTCGTGCGCCTGTCCCGCATGGTCTCCTGCACCTCCTGGGTGGGGGTGCTGTGCGGGAGTGCGTGTTTGTGCGCGCGCCGCGCTTGTTCCCCGCCTTTCCTGGCTGGGGTGCGCTGTGTGGGCGTGCGTGCTGGGCCCGGGTCTCGGCTGTGCCCCGCCCTTTTTGGTTGGGTTGTCGGGGTGACTTTTTTGCGCTCTTTGTTTTTTGGGCGTGTCTTGGTTTGGCTTTGTGGTGTCGGTTGCTGGCTGTCCCTGTCCCGGGCCTTGTGGTCCCTGTCCCCCCATCCCCTTTCTTTCGGGCTGGGTTTCTGGTTCCTTTTTTTTTTTTCCTGCGTGGTGTGTGTCTGCATGTTTCGGTGTCCCTTTTCCCGGTGGGCGCTGTTCCTGGTTTGGTGTTGCCGGTTTTTGCTGGGTGGTCCCCCTGTGCCTCTTTGGGGGTTCTGTCTTCGGTTCCTTCTGGGTGGGGGATTTGGCCGCCTCTTGTGGTGTTGGCGGGCGGTTTGGTGGCTGTGGGCTGTTCTCTCGCCCCCCCCCCTCCCCCCCCTGTTTCCTTTTTCTGGGGGGGGGGGTCTGCCTGTTCCCCCCTCTGCCTTCCCTGGGCTGGCGCACGCACTGGCCCGCATTCAGTGTGGTCTTCCGGGTTGCTGTTGGCGGTTGCGTTCCGCTTGGCCGTGTACCGGCCCCACGGGTCGGGTGGGCTATGTACACGTTCGGCTCGGCGCCCCTTCCTGCCGGGTTAGGTCCTGGCTCTGCCGGCTGGGCGGCTGCGCCAGGCGGCTGCGTGTGGCTCTGGGTTAGGGGCTGGGGTTGTCCGTGTCTTTTCTCCTCTGCGGTGCCGGTTTTAACCTTCTGCGTGGTCCGCCACCGTTATTGCCGGGCGCGCGGTGGCTCCGTGTGCGGCCCGCGGTGCCGGTGTGTGGCGTGCTGGTGCAGCGCCTTCCGGGGTGTGCGGTGGCTTGTTTCGGTTAGTCCTTCACGTTAGGGTCAGCCGTGCCAAAGCCGGTTCGGACCCCCGTTGCCATCTTTGGGTCACTTGGGGTGTGTATCTATGGGCCGGCAAGCCGCCATTGGCTGATATCATACTCTCCCATCCACCTGACCTAACCTGATGTGATAGTGTTATAGGCTTGGCCATTCCAGCTATGAGCGGCCATATTCAATACCGAGGCGCCGCCGGCTGAGATTTATATATCAAAATGTCAGGAATCAACAGGGTTTTTTTGATCATAATGTTTCCGTAATTTTCAGCTATCCGTTCTGATTGTCAATGTATCGGCGACTGGCAGTTGGCTCGCGATTTTGCGGTAACCGATTGGTTAACTGTTATTTCCAGATATTTTAGCGGAAACTCCGATGAAGGGTTAAATTTCATCAGAAAAGGGTTCGTTGCCTCCGCAATTTTCATGTTATACACTCGCAAAATTAATCCGATTTTTTCAGACATCCAGAATCGGATTTTCGATTTCGAGGTCGCCGCACTGGATATGATGAATTTCCAGTGGTCCTAACTTTTTCCCCGATCACGAATCAACTTTCCTTTTGTTGTCTCCTTCATTTTCCTTGGAGATATAGGCGAAAGAAAATTGATGCGTGACACCACTTTGAAAAATCATATCTCCGGCTCACTGCGAGGAATTTCAATTTTGAGATATGGGCTCGAATCGCCCTGGTCTCAACTTAATTCAGAAAGCATCAAACGCCTTTGATGTGTAAACATGCCCGGTGTAGCAAGGGATAATTGCCAAGGGGGTAGAAAGTGATTTATAACTCTTGGACCATGCAACCGAACATTTTAATGCGACTTTCGAGTGTACCGCATGAGTGTTGGTGTTGCATAGAAGGTCTCCTTGGGTTCCTACGTATTTTTAACGTGAAGTTGTGGCCATGGAGGGTCATGACATACCATGGTGGGAGCCACTTTTGAGGGTATGTGTTATATGCATGGTATGTGCTTCACTATGCTCACGCCCATGTTATATATCTCCGTTTGTAGGAAGATATGTGGAGTCATACGTGGCAAGGGCTTTGCCCATGTCCCAATAGTGAGCTCCGTAGCGCTAGACTAAGTCTACCGCACATATAGTGCACGTGGGAAGCCTTACAGAGTGACCCATAAGCGCCAATTTTAATTTTTCCCATTTTCATGGTGCATGTCGAGAGGAGTTCCGAAGGTGTCTTCATGCGTCCATTTGGGGATCCAAGTGGGGGGACTGTTCACATATGGTTTGAAGCAATAGTGTGTTGAACCATATTTTGATACCATGGGTGAGCGAAGTTATATACTATTGTGATTATCTTGAATTTAGCAACATTTGCATGTTTTTGACCTCATTTTATGCTCATTTTTGTTTTTTATGTGCTCAACTGGTGGGCTAACAGTAAAGTGCCTAGAGATCCGTGAACTATGGTTTGTTGCTTATACGTTGGCATATGCTTCGGTGTTGCACCTCACCATATGCCGGATCACGTGGTCACTTTGGCGTGGCACACGAGGCCTCACAAAATTAGGTCTCAAATTCGTGAGTTGAGTTGTGAAGCATGGCACGTATATATCCGGAGGGGTTTCGGGGCCAATTTTAGAATATTCGTGGGCATCAATCTTCGGTCTATGTCACCCTTGTATATTACTTTCCGGTTTGACACATGCATGGAGCATTTGAATATTTGCCGTATGCATTTTTGAGTATATAATTGAATTTTGGGCACTATGGTGTGATTTGCCTAATTTTGCTATGTTGTGAGGTCACCTGCATGGGGCAATTCTCCAAGCCCAATCGACTCCAAGTCCAACCAAAGTTATGTCAGGGTAGGGCATGGTCCTGAGTGCCACTCTAGGCCAATCCACGTCACCTCCCCTATTGGGCTAGGATTTGGAGGCTTGGGAGTGAACACATTTTTGGGGTTTGTGTAGTGACTTTTGACACATGGTATTTAGCCATCTTATTTGACTTGGTTCAGGGCATCATGTTGGCGAGTCAAGGGAAAGTCTTGAGTCCAGGGAATGAGGGGTCTATGGCTGTGGTTGTGTCTGTCTCCATCTTTCCCCAATTTTGCTTGATTTGTGTTCATATGCCAATTTCAGGGCTTCTTTATTGATTTGAGTGCAATTCTATGTACATGCCCAACGCCCGTGTCTCTGTGTGCACCGTGAGACGACCGGCGTGTTGAAAGGAGTTGTTGAGATCAACGCGGGACCTCAAACACCCTTGGAAGCCCTCAGTGTGGATTATTTGGAGTTGAGCTATTGTACTTGGGAGTTGGTTGTTGCAAGGGATCAGGACTTGTGTGAGGGAGCCATATTTTACAATTTTTTGTGGGAAATTGTGCAGGATAGGGCAAGATCATGCAGAACAGGAAATGGTGGAAGGGGTACAGCGGGGGCCGGTCCTGGTAGCGACCTTCCTTATGGTAGCAGAGGATTACCTACCCCCTACCGCCGCACAGGGGACTTGGGCCCTCATGAGCCCTGCCCAAGGACGCCCCGGGTGCAGATCGTGGACGCCGTGGAGTCGACGCCTGACTTGGAAGCCCGAGAAGAGCGAAGATGCTCAGGAAGGAGAGCCCCTGTAGGACATGGGCTAGACATGGAGGACCTGGCCTCCATGTGTGAAAGGCAATGCCGCAAGGCTTGCAATCTCCGCTCCGCTGCGGAGGAGTTGGAGGAGACTGGCAGCAACGGTAGGGCCCGGCGTTACCGGAAGCGCGGGTCCCCAAAACCCGCAGCTGAAGCCAGGGCGATGGAGACGGATCCCAGCCCGGTCAGGCGGTGGTCAGCTGCAGATTCTGAGGGGCATTCCGATGGCTATCGGCCCGCTTTCCCTTCGGAGTCGGAGGAGATGGCCAGACCGCCCACAAGGGCGCACACGGCCCCCGAACCCAGCCTGGAGCATGGCGCCGAGGCGTTGAAGAGGCCTACCAGAGCCAGAACGGCGCCTGTGGCCCGGCACAAGGAGCCAAGATGGGATAACATGGGCGACACACGCATGGCGGAGGAGTCCGCGGTGCCGGGAAGCGTGGGATGCGCCGGATCAGGTGGAAAGCACGTTGAGTGCCACTGCGAGCACGTATCCTTCCTCATCGGCAAGTACCCAAGTAGGGGGATGGACACCATCGTGCAGCACCTCAACCGCCTGGACCACCAGAAGGACGGCCTAGAGGAGGACATCGCGGGGATCCTGGATGACCAGTCGGAAGCGGAGAGAGACATGGCGGAGCTGCGAGCGGAGTAGGACCGGTACCGGGAGAAGCTGGAGATGGCCCTGCAGAAGCAGCAGCGAGTGGTGGACAGCCTCCTCCACCTGGTGGAGGACATGCCGGGACGCCTGAAAAGGCTAGAGGAGTTACAACCCCTCGCCTCGGGTCCGGAGCTCCCGGCAAGGCCGGCAACGGCAGAGCTGGTGGAGCGGGTTAAGACCCTTAGGAGCGCCATGGAGAAACCCATGGGCGGCCCTGCAGAGGCACCTCACGCGCCTCCACGTGTTGACCCGGGTGCGCTGCCATTTGTTCCCATGTTCAGTGAATCCATAATGCTCGGGGAGCATACGGCACCGGCTGGGTCCATGCGGGAAGAGCACGCAACCACAAACCTGAGGAGCCTGACGGTACAGATGTCCCATGCCGCCCAGGATCCATCGACCGCTATGACTGCCCATGCAGCTTTTTGGGAAGAGGAGATCCAGACCATGCAGGGGCGAACCATGGGAAGGGCCGACGGACATGGTCGAGGCCATTAAGGCGGAAACCTGTGGGTGAAGGACCCCACTACGGGGATATGGACGGCCGGTGGAGCAAGTCCTTCCCGCATCCCAAACCCCATGGGTTCAGGCCCAACTGGACCGCACTCCATGGAGGAGAGGGATTTACGGGGAGTGTACTCACACCCCGTGGCCACAGGTGGTATCCGTCTCGGTGGAGTGGTGGCTGCGGACGTTGGAGACGCCATCAGGATTGACGACCTCAGGGAAATAAAAATTTCCTACTACGATGGCAACCCCTCCAACCTGGATGACTTCATCCTGGATTGGGAGGACTTCGCCGAGGAGGTAGTCGGCGAGATGAAGGGAGCGCCAAGGGACAAATGGGTATGTCGGACATTCCCACACAGGCTGGCGCAGGACCTGAAGGAGGAGCTCAGGGATCAGATCCGCGAGGGACTGATCCAGACGGAGCAGGCCTGCCTCCAGTGGCTGGAGGACGAGGAGCGAGTGGACGCCCCCAACCAGAAGTTGGAGGATTTGTGGTTCATTCCGCTGCCGCTGGAGCGCGGGGAGTTGCGGGTCCAGGCATGGAATCGGTACATCCGCAAGTACCGAGGAAGCCTCAAGCTGGTGGAGGACTGGAATGAATCCAGCGAGATCCGACACCTGCTTAAGGACGTCCTCTCGGCCACTGGAAGAAGAAGGTGCAGGACGAGGAGAAGAAGAGAGCAAAGAAGCGCGTGGCCGTACGGATCATGACATCGGAGGACACCCAGGCCGGAATAATGGAGTTTTTCCGGCGAAACCTCGGCGAGCCCAGCCAAATAGTGGGGTTGAAGAACACCGTCTACGTGGAGGTATTCGGCGACACCATGGGGCAAAGGCAACGCGGAGTGGAGGCGCGGAGAGCCGCTGAGGATGCAGGTCATCTTCGCCCGCATGAGCTTGGACGAGATCGTGAAGTACATCACGGTGGAGCTGAAGCTGAACGCCAAGAATGAGGCCCACGTGCAGGCTCGTTAGGGCCATGGACATTGAGGTCATCGGGAAGATCGCCAACACCGAGAGGTGAAGGAGGACACGGTCGGCACCGCGGAGGAAGGGAGTGGAAGCGGCCAAGATCTCTGGACCGCAACCACCCGAGAGGATCATGAAGAAGCCCACTTCTTCGCGTTCGTAGCGCACAATATGAAGGAGCATGGGCAGGACAGGTCCAGGTGGAACCGCCTGGAACCAAGGTTCAACAAGAGCCGCAAGGAACCGCGGAGGATCGGGAACCCGCCGCTCTCGTTCCGCGAGTACAGATCACAGCACGACGGTTGCTGGGTCTGCTACGGCAAGGGAAACAACCATGCACATGACCACCGGCACTGCAAGGTATATGAGGCTGACAAGAAGGCCTACTTCGCCGCCCATCCCGACAAGAAGCCCAAGGAGCAACGAATTGCCGATTGGAAGGCAAAGGGCGCAGACCGTGGAAGAGGCCAAGGAAAGGGCCAAGGGAAAGGCGGAGGAAAAGGCTATGGTGAAGGACCCGGCCCAGACCGACGCGTGAGGTTGATCGAGGAGGTTGCTGAGGGCATGTTGAGGACGTTGGAGGAACTCCAAGCCCAGCAACGTGGTGGACAAAGTCTGGGCGGATCGCAGCAGGGGGGAGCTGCGGCAGGCCACGTCTAGAGGAGCTGCCACGGGAGTGGGACCCCGGAGGCCTCTCCGCCGAAAATCAGTGGAATCCTAGAGAAAGCGAAGGCACATCGGGTGCCGAAGAAGGCTCCAGAAGATCCAAATCCACTGAGTTTCGTCACTCCCAACCCCTGGAGCGCCCTGCCAAGGGAAGTGTATGTGGGCAAGGGACGTGGCAAGAAAGAAGGAGCGACCACGGAGAGCCCTGTGGACGGGCAGGACCAGCCCAAGATCTACACCATCCGTGACCATACCCTGGAAGTCCTGATGCACCCGGATGTGCTAGAGTTGCAAGCCTTGAGACTCGTCCATACACCGCATGGTGACGAGCGGCAGTTGCACTTGAAGGTGCGTGTACGGTGCGGACAAGAGGAGTTGGTGGTGGATGTTTTGGTGGATACGGGTGCCCAGGTGAGCCTGGTCCGGAGAGGGTTGTTCAAGGAGGAATCCCTGCAGCCCAGCCATAGACCGGTACGCCTGAAGGAGGCCAATGGAGAGATTATGGGTGGTGGCACGCATGAGGCCACTATCAGTATGGAATTCTGGGAGCATGAGCGCTTGAACCGCCCTGATTTGGCGAAGAGAAGCACTCTATCCGGGAACTTCCATGTGGCCGACATTACAGATTGGGATATGATCATGGGGTATGATCTTATGGTGGGACACGCCATTGGAGCCCTTCCCCATCGTGCAACGCTGGTCCTGGAGGATGATGAATGCCTTACATGGCTGTCCACGGACTATGCATGCGGATCATCCCAATGGAATGCTGAGGAAGAGGATCTGATCGCCCAAGCTGTGCAAGCTGTGGGTGCCAAGTCCAGAGGAGACCGCGGAGTTCAGCTCACGGAGTATGGAATGGCGCCGCAGGTGTATGCCAGGATGATTCAGACGCTGGGAGCCGAAGCCCCCGAGACAGACGTCTTCGCTTCCCGGGATGCCCCACTGTTGAGGAAGTGTAGGAGGCATTGGCATCGAGGAGACTCAGCCTGGCACAGGCATTGGGGTTTGAAGGAGTGGGGGCCCATGTATTGGCATGGCTCCCTGGAACATACCAGACGTACGGTGGAGAAGATCGTCGCGGATAGGGCGAAGGGGATCATTGTCATAACTGGCATAGGATCCACCCCTTGTCTGCTGGAAGGTCTCAAGTCGACGCTGGATTCCATCACCCTGAACAAGATGTCATCCCGGCCAGAGGAGGAGTTGTTTATCGACGCCAAGGGTTTATCAATGCCCTCCCCAGGTCAAGCGTGGGGTACCAAGGCTTTCCTGGTGGATGGGGCGCAAGCGCAGCCCACGGGTGATGAAGCATTCATCCGTAGGGTTGAGGCCTTACCCATGCGGGTCATGTTTGAGTCCGGAGAGGGGACGGATCAGCCAATGAATGGCATTGATGTCCTGTCCCACGCCGAGATCGACCACGTCGTCAACTACATGCGGATGGGGATGCACGTCTGTGTGGCAGCAAAGAAGGGGCGAGCCATAGTCACATCTCCGCATTGGTGGGATGACAAGATGTTGGTCACCGGCAAGTACGAGAAGGATGAGTTCGTGGCAAGGGTCATGGATCACATCGCGGACCAATATGATGGTCCGGTTGGGTCGGACCCGCCGACGTGGGATTTTCCAAGAATGGGGGCCGGTAGCGACAAGAACTCGGCCGAAGCCGCAAATTTCCGAAGATTAATGGTGAAAAGCGCGCCCCGGGACGATGGAGACGGCATATCGGACGAGAAGAAGTCGGACTCGGACCCGGAAGAGGCCTATACCGCAGTGCGGTCGGTTGTATCAATACCGAAGCAAGCAGCTGAAGAGGCCCAGGAGAACCTGAAGGTCGCTGAGCTGAAGGAGAGGCTGATAAATGCCTATCCGCGGCTATTCAGTGGCGTCGCCAACAAGAACCCTCCAGATCGTGGGATGTTTGGCACAGCGAGGATCAAGCTGAAGCCGAACCCCAAGATCTATCGTCATCGGGAGTACCAACTTCAGGGCGATCGGGCCGAGGCCATGAAGAAGTTGTTGGCCGAGTTTATTGAGCGGGGCTGGATCGAACCCTCCGACAGTGAGTGGGCCAGCCCAGCCTTTATCGTGCCCAAGAAAGAGAAGGGCGAGTAGAGGTTGGTGGTTGATTACAGAGGTTTGAACGAACAAACCGAGCACGACTCGTACTCGCTTCCTCTGATCGATACCATCCTCCAAAAACAACAAAAAAAGCGGATCTTCACGGTGTTAGACCTGAAACACGGCTATCACCAGATGCCGCTACACCCGGACTCCAGGCCCTGCACAGCGATGTCGACGCCGCTGGGGCCCATGCCGTGGAAAGTGGTGCCTATGGGCGCCAAGAATGGCAACGCCGCTTTCCAGCACATGATGGAGGACCTACTCGGTCCTGTCCGGGACTGTGCCAACCCCTTTGTTGATGACATCATCATCGGGTCCGGCACGGAAGACATGACTGAGGACGAGCGGGTCGAAGCGCATGAGAAGGATCTGCGCCGAGTGCTCAGCAAGCTGGACAAGCACAACATGGTGTGCAAGCCCACCAAAGCCTCACTCTTCGTGAGGGAAGTGGAGTTTGCGGGTCACGTGGTTGGTCACGGGCAACGCCGTCCCATGCCTGGGAAGCTGGCGTCCCTGCACCACTGGGAGAAGCCCCAGACCATCAGTGAACTCCGATCCTTCATGGGGTTCTGCAATTACTATTCGGGCTATGTCCGGATGTATGCGGAACTATCGGGCCCGCTGCACAAGATGCTGCAGGTGGGTAAGTTCGTTGGCCGGAAGGGGAGCAAGAAGAAGCTTGCCTGGACCCCTGAGGCCGAAGATGCGTTCAGCTGCCTGAATGAGCGACTCCTGGGGCAGCTGGGGCTATTCCTGGTGGACCCGAACAAGGGATTCGTGCTACGGACGGACGCCTCGGACTATGCTGTAGGGGCAGTCCTCGAGCAGGTCCGGGACGACGGGTCGCACGTACCCGTGGCGTTTTGGAGCCGGATCCTGGCCGAGGGCCAACGTTGAACCTGGACCGCGAGGGAGAAGGAGACGTACGCCATTGTTTGTGCGCTCAGGAAGTGGTCTGGCCACATCTGATTACAACCGGTGGTGGTTTGTACGGACCATCAGTCCTTACAGAGCTGGCAGAAAGGAGCACGTCGACACCCCCTCGGGACCGGCGGCAAGGAGGGCGCGATGGCATGAGACGTTCCCCAAGTTCGACCTCAGCGTCGTATACGTCCCGGGGAAGGACAACACTGTGGCGGATTGCCTCAGTTGATGGGCCTACCCCGCTGGCAAAACATATCCAGCCATGGGGACGCCGAGGAGACCGAGGAGGCCAAGCGCATCATCGAGATGGAGAAGGCCATGGAGCAAGAGGGGGTCAAGTGCCTTGTGGCGATGGCAAACCGTACAGAACTGGCAGAATTCCGGGGCGCCCGAGTCCAAGCTATTCGAGAGAAAACCCTCGAGCAATGGATGGTGGCCCCCGTAGAGCTAGTCAGGTCGGTGCTGACAGAGGACTGGTCGGATGACTATGCGGCATCGGACCACTGGAGCAGGTACTTCAATGCCGTGAGCGCCCCGTCGGACGACGAATGGCCTGAGTGCTTGACCGAGGATGGGGATAAACTATTCCTCAAGGACAAGCCATTGGTCCCTGAGAACCGAATGGAGGAGCTCATTGACCACTGGCATAACGCCCAGCTCATGCATCCTGGTAGGGACAAGATGCAGCAGGAGCTGGAGTGGCGTTTCAAGTTCCCACTGGAGTACTAAGCCATCCTGGACAAGTACTGCAGCGACTTCGCCGTGTGTCAGGCCACGAAAAGCCCCAACCATTCCACAGCAGGCAACCCGGTGTATACGGCTATACCGGAGGCCCCTATGCGGTCCGTGGCCATGGATGTATTCGCCATGCCTGAGGTCACCGTGGAAGAAGAGACCTACGACTGTGTCATCCTGGCGGTGGATAGGCACAGCGGGTATATCGTGGCGGTCCCTGGCAAGAAATCCAAGAAGAAGGACAAGAAGGACAAGCATGGAGTGGGTCTGTAGGCCAAGACCGTCGCTAATGCCATGATCAGGCATTGGCTGACGATTTTTGATGTCCCAGCTGTCATAGGCAGCGATCGGGGCAGTCCATTTGTGGGGATGTGGTTCAAGATGATGTGCAAGCACATGGGGATTCGACACGCCAAGACCGTGGCGTACCACAGCTGGTCGAATGGCCGGGCTGAGGTGGCCGGGCGGCAGATGTTCGAAACGTTCTGTCAGCTGCACATTGACGAACCGGGCCGGAATTGGTATAATTCGCTGTGGAGAGTACTCCAGGCGTACCACGACCTTCCGGGGCCCACTGGACTGTCGCCCCATCGTATCCTGTTCCTACGGGATCGAGTGTCACGCACTCTCCCGTGGTTGAACCATGGCAAAGTGGCCCTGGATGCGAGTGCTATGATGGCTGAGGCGGACAACACGGCGGCCAAGGTGTGCAAAGCACTTCAGGATGAGCATGAGAAGAGGGCCAAGTACTTCAAGGAGGGAAAAGTCCAGAAATATGCTCTCAGAGACACCGTATGGGTGGAGCAGCACCACAAGGATGTCCTGTCCAGGCATCGGCAGGCGTCTTGGTATGTGCCGGGGGTAATCGTTCGGAGAGTCGGGCAGGATGTGTATGCGGTTCGTGTGGGGGATAACAAGATCCCTGACCGCGACCACACCCAGCTTTGTCCCCGAGCACCAGACCCCGGCGGACGTCCCGTCACCTTCGAGTTCACAGCCGGCGATGTGGACTCGGATGACGAGGGTGAGGACAACGACTTCACCGCCGAGAAGATCCTGATGGACAAGCTGGACCCGGGGACGCCTGGAAGAGGCTATATAAGGTCCGTTGGAAGGGATTTGCCGCATCCAGAGATACGTGGGAGCCCCCGAGCAGTTTCATTCCGAGGTATACTACGATCTGGATGGATTATCTAAAGAAAAAGAACATTTCTTTGGATGTCAAGGACGTGTTGGTCCATTTGGTGGCTGCTAAAGCACCGTAATGGATCCCCCTTGGCATTTATGTTTGTCTTTGTGCTTGGGAGACGAGTGAGGGCGTTCATCCGGGGTGTTTGGGCCTTGATTGGCCATATACCCCCTTCACTCGTCTCCACATATATTTTTCATTGTGGTATACGTATTTAGACTGGTCGACGACGTTTTCTCTATCTTTGATCCCCTTGGTCCATGTTGTAGATCAAGAGGAGACCGGATATGGCGTAGGGCACCGATTATGAGTGTCCTCACCCCTCCCTTGGGGCATGGAGGACGTCTACGCCGTATGTGGGGCCTCCATGTGTCCTTGGGACATTGGGGGGCAGGGGTCGGAGCCCATTGGGGTCCTCCCGTCCTCTCTTCAATGACTTCCGGGCGGATACAACGCTCTGAGAAGGGGGGTGAAGCCGGTTCGGACCCCCGTGGCCATCTTTGGGTCACTTGGGGTGTGTATCTATGGGCCGGCAAGCCGCCATTGGCTGTTATCATACTCTCCCATCCACCTGACCTAACCTGATGTGATAGTGTGATAGGCTTGGCCATTCCAGCTATGAGCGGCCATATTCAATACCGAGGCGCCGCCGGCTGAGATTTATGTATCAAAAAATCAGGAATCAACAGGGTTTTTTTTATCATAATGTTTCCGTAATTTTTCAGTCATCCGTTCTGATTGTCAATGTATCGGCGACTAACAGTTGGCTCGCGATTTTGCGGTAACCGATTGGTTAACTGTTATTTCCAGATATTTTAGCAGAAACCCCGATGAAGGGTTAAATTTCATCAGAAAATGGTTCGTTGCTTCCGCAATTTTCATGTTATACACTCGCAAAATTAATCCGATTTTTTCAGACATTCAGAATCGGATTTTCGATTTCGAGGTCGCTGCACTGGATATGATGAATTTCGAGTGGCCCTACTTTTTTCCCCGATGACGAATCAACCTTCCTTTTGTTGTCTCCTTCATTTTCCTTGGAGATATAGGCGAAACAAAATTGATGCGTGAGACCACTTTGAAAAATCATATCTCCACCTCACTGCCGGGAATTCCAATTTTGAGACATGGGCTGGAATCGCCTTGGTCTCAACTTAATTCAGGAAGCGTCAAACGCCTTTGATGTGTACACATGCCCGGTGTAGCAAGGGATAATTGTCAAGAGGGTAGAAAGTGATTTATAACTCTTGGACCATGCAACCGAACATTTTACTGCGACTTTCAACTGTACCGCATGAGGGTTGGTGTTGCATAGAAGGTCTCCTTGGGTTCCTACGTATTTTTAACGTGAAGTTATGTCCATGGAGGGTCATGACATACCATGGTGGGAGCCATTTTTGAGGGTATGTGTTATATGCATGGTATGTGCTTCGCTATGCTCACGCCCATGTTATATATCTCCGTTTGTAGGAAGATATGTGGAGTCATACGTGGCAAGGGCTTTGCCCATGTTCGAATAGTGAGCTCCATAGCACTAGAGTAAGTCTACCGCACATATAGTGCACGTGGGAAGCCTTACAGAGTGACCCATAAGCGCCAGTTTCCAATTTTCCCATTTTCATGGTGCATGTCGAGAGGAGGTTCGAAGGTGTCCTCATGTGTCCATTTGGGGATCCAAGTGGGAGGACTGTTTGCAAATGGTTGGAAGCAATAGTGTGTTGAACCATATGTTGATACCATGGGTGAGCGAAGTTATATACTATTGTGATTATCTTGAATTTAGCAACATTTGCATGTTTTTGACCTCATTTTATGCTCATTTTTGTATTTTATGTGCTCAACTGGTCAGCTAACAGTAAAGTGCCTAGAGATCCGTGAACTATGGTATGTTGCGTATATGTTGGCATATGCTTCGGTGTTGCACCTCACCATATGCCAGATCACGTGGTCACTTTGGCGTGGCACACGAGGCCTCACAAAATTAGGTCCCAAATTCGTGAGTTGACTTGTGAAGCATGGCACGTATATATCCGGAGGGGTTTGGGAGCCAATGTTGGGATATTCGTGGGCATCAATCTTTGGTCTATGTCACCCTTGTATATTACTGTCCGGTTTGACACATGCATGGAGCATTTGAATATTTGCCGTATGAATTTTTCAGTATATAATTGAATTTTGGGCACTATGGTGTGATTTGCCTAATTTTGCTATGTTGTGAGGTCATCTGCATGGGGCAACTCTCCAAGCCCAATCGACTCCAAGTCCAACCAAAGTTATGTCAGGGTAGGGCTTGGTCCTGACTGCCACCCTAGGCCATGACACGCCACCCCCCCTATTGGGCTAGGATTTAGAGGCTTGGGAGTGAACACATTTTTGGGGTTTGTGTAGTGACGTTTGACACATGGCATTTAGCCATCTTATTTGACTTGGTTCAGGGCATCATGTTGGCGAGGCAGGGGAAGGTCTTGAGTCCAGGGAATGAGGGGTCTATGGCTGTGATTGTGTATGTTTCCATCTTTCCCCAATTTTGCTTGATTTGTGTTCATATGCCAATTTCAGGGCTTCTTTATTGATTTGAGTGCAATTCTTTGTACATGCCCAACGCCCGTGTCTCCGTGTGCACCGTGAGACGACCAGCGTGTTGAAAGGAGTTGTTGAGTGTCAACGCGGGACCTCAAACACCCTTGGAAGCCCTCAGTGTGGATCATTTGGACTCGAGCTATTGTACTTGGGAGTTGGTTATTGCAAGGGATCAGGATTTGTGTGAAGGAGCCATATTTTACAATTTTTTGTGGGAAATTGTGCAGGATAGGGCAAGATCATGCAGAACCTGGTGAGAAGCAAGACCATAGGAGTGACGGGAAATGGTGGAAGGGGTACAGCAGGGGCTGGTCCTGGTAGGGACCTTCTTTAGCCGTGTTGTGCCGCTCTGTGCCGCGTCGCGTCGCGTCGTGCTGTGGCGCGTTGCACTGTGGCACGCTGTGGTGTGGTGTGCTGTGCTGTCTCGCGTTGTGCCGTGGTTGGTCAGTGGAGGTCAGCCTGGCGTGTGTCGTGGTGCGGGATGCGGGCCGGAGTGTGGCTGGCTGGTTGCTGGGGGGTGCGGTTACGTGTGGGTGGCTCGATGGGTCCGCGCTGTGGGGGCCTGGGCGTGCTGCTCGGGCTGGTCGGTCAGGTATGCGTCCGTGGGGTTGCCCTCCCCGGGGGCCTGTGCCTTGGTCCCGTGTCCTCTGGCCGTCCCGGTCCCTAGCCCTGGTTGCTGTGGCCGTGCCCTCGTCCTCTTCCGGTGCCTGTGAGGTGGCCCTTGTGGCGGCCGGGGTCGTTGCCTGGCGCTGAGGGCGTGGTGGTGCGCCGCGCGGCGGTGTTCCCTGCGGCTTCCTCCGTGGGTGTAGCCCATCCTCCCCGTGCAGGTGTGCCCTCCATCCCCCTTGTGGCTTCCGGTCGCTGGTGGGTGTGCGCTGGTGTGATCCGTACGTCTTCCGATGCTTGCTTCGGCGGTGCGTGTTGGGGGGTGTGCCCCGGGGAGTCGTGCGGCGTTTGGTGGGGGTCGGGCGGCGCTGGTCCCCCCGTCGTGGTATGCCCTTCCTGGGTGTGGGTCGTGGCGTCTGCCGTGGTGCCCTTTTCCTCTGTGCCTCGGTCCCCGCTCCTGCCCCTTCCTGGGTGGTTTCCTGCCCCCATGTTGTGTCTCCTCCGGTGCCCTGTTTCTATGGGTGCCTGCCCTCACTTGGGGCCCCTCCGTGCCCTCTTGCCTGAGTGTCCCTTGCTGTCCCTTGCTCTCCCCTTGCCCTTGCCCTTCGCCTTCCCGGTGTGGTGGTGGCGGGGTGGGGAGGGGGCGCCGATGGCCCAGGCTTAGGGGTGAATGGCCTGGAGCCATTGGCGGAGGGCTTGGGGGGTGTAGGGGGGGCGGAGGCCCTGGACCGCATCGCGGAAGAGGGCCTCCCATGCCGCTTGCGGCATGATGGCCTCCGGGGCGGCCTCGTTGGGGTCGGCGGGGGTGCAGGTGCGCACCTCCTCGAAGGTGTGCACCATGTGCACCTCCTCTCGCCTTCCCGCTCCCCCGGCCCACTTCACCCAGCGGCGGAGCCCCTGCAAAGCGGGGGCAGACCACCAGGCGGGGTGGGCGGGGGCCCGGGGGGGGGAGGGGTCTGTGCTCGGGGTCCTGGAGCGGCGGGGGGAGGACGTGGACCTGCGGTGGTGGCGGCGGTGGCGGTGCCTGGGGGAGCGGGAGCGGCGGTGGCGGGGGCTGGGGGTGGAGGATGGGTACGGGCGGAGGGGGGAACGGGAGGGGGGGGTGGACATGGGGCGGCGGTGGCGCGCTTGGTGGCGCCTAGGGGAGCGGGACTGGTGGTGGCGGGGGCTGGGGGTGGTGGATGGGTATGGGCGGCGGCGGGAACGGGGAGCCCGGCGGGGCCTGTGGGGGGAGGGGGAGGTGGACGTGGGGCGGCGGTGGCGTGCCTGGCGGCTCCGTCGGGAGCGGGAGCTGTGGTGGCGGGGGCTGGGGGTGGGGGTCGTGTACGGCCAGAGGGGGGAGGGGGAGGTGGACATGGGGCAGCGGTGGCGCTCGTGGTGGCGCCTGGGGGAGTGGGAGCGGCGGGAGCGGGGTCCCGGGGGGTCGTGGTGGCGCCTGGGGGAGCGGGAGCGGCGCGACTGGGTGGTTGAGGCGCGGTGGCGGTGTGGGGAGTGTGGGCACCGGGGGCGAGTGTGCCGTGCGGGAGGGGAGCGGGAGCGCCGCCGTTTGCAGGACCGGGCCTCATCGCTCGAGTTGGGCCAGTCAGGAGGCGTCGGCGGGTCCTGGGGGGCCTCGCGTGGTGCCGCCTGGTACTGGGGGGGGGGGGGGGGTCCCCCGTCGTCCATGGATCCGCCACGTAGGGGTGTGGTGGCGGCAGCGGCTGGTGGTATGGGTCGAGTGACTGTCCCTGGCGGGGTTCGGCCCGGGGGGCCCCCTCGGCGTGGACGCGGTGGCCGGGGGGATACGGTTCCTGGTACGGGGGGGGTGGCTGGTATGGGGGGGGTGGCCCCTGGTGGTAGGTGGGGTATGCGGGTGGAGCGCTCGGTGGCTGCCTTCCCGTACGCTGGTGCTGTTCGTGCACGGGGGGTTGTGGCCCGGTGGGGTAGGATGGTGGGCAGTGGTAGTGCACGGGGTGGTGTTGGTGGTGGTGGTAGTGGGGCCGCTGATGGTGGTGGCGTTGGTATTGGTGGGGTTGGTGTTGCGGGTATGGCCCCAGGACCGCTTGTGGGTATTCCGGTCCCCCTTGTGGGGGTCGGGGGTCGGGCATCGTGCGCAGCCCCTGGGGCTGTACTATTTGGTGGGCAGGGGGGGCAGGTCGGGGGCCGGGCTTGACGGTGACGGTGGTCGAGGGCTCCCACGTCCCTAGGTCGGTTTGGCCGGCGGTGGTGGTGGTTTGTGAGGGATGGATGACGGGGCGCTTGGAGATGGGGATGTTGACGAGGGTTTGGATGCGGTCGTGTTGGGTGGCCGCCTCTGCGGTGGCGGCGGCTGCTAGTGGGAGGGTGGCGTGGGTTGTGGTGGGTCGGGGGTCCTGGCTTGGGTTAGGGTTTGGGTTAGGGCGGTGTCGCTTGGGTTTGTTTCGTTGCGTTTGTGGTGTTGTGTGTGCTTGCTTGGGCGCCGGCTTGGGTTTGGGGTCGGGTTTGGGGTTGGGGTCCGGTTCCAGGTTGAGGAGGACCTCTGTCTGGAGGTGTGAGGGCGCCGATGTTGGGTCGGGGGTCTTCCCGGTGCGGTGCCGGGGTGCCTGAGTCGCCTGTGTGGGGGTCGGGGGGTCGGTGCCTGCGGCCGCGGCTTTGGCTTTTGCCGTGACCTTGAGGATGAGGGCGGCGGGGAGGGGGGGGTCGGAGGATGAGGTGGAGGAGGTGGATGAGGCTGAGGATAAGGAGGGGGTGGTGGACGCGGGTTGGGCTGTGATGCGGGCGGGCTTGTGGGCGGCGGCTTCTGCCGCGGCCACGGATGGAGGGCATGTCCTCGGGCTGTAGGTTTGGGGCGGGCGGCTGGGGAGGCCCGCTCGTGACCTGGCGGCCCGGCGGGCCGATCTGGTCGGCAGCGGCGGGGGAGGGAGGCGCGGGGCTGTGGCCTTCTCCTTCCGGGCTTGGCTGGGCCGGGGTCCTGCAATGTGTGGGGTTGTGTGGGTTGGCGTCCGCGGGGGGGAACAGTTCGCGTGGGCCGCATTCAGGGGCCGGAGGGGGTGGGCCTGGGTCTTCTGGGGTGTGCGCGGGGGGCGTGTGCGGGCCACTTGGTGGGGTGGGCGTGCCGCGGGGCACGGGGATCCTCTCGGCGGGTGTGTGCGGGTTGTCGAGTGGGGGGGGTGGTGAGGGGTGTCCGGCGGGTGGGTCTGTGGCGGGCGTGTGCTGGTGTTCGGGCAGGTGGGGGAGGCCCGTGTCGCGGGGCCCGGGGGTGCGCGCGATGGTGGGCCTGTGTGGGTCTCCGGGTGAGCAGCGAGAGGGGAGGGGCATGGGCGGGGATTGTGCGGTGGGGTGTGTTGTGTCGGTGTATGTGTCCGCTCGCAGCGGCGCGCTTGCGTGGTCAGTTGTAGGCCGGGCGGTTTGGAGGGGAAGCTTGCCGTCTTCTGCTGCCGCGGCAAGGATTTCGCAGACGAGCTTGCGTATCTGGTGGACCTCTTGGTCAGTGGTGTGAAGGGGGTATACTAGCTCTGGGCTAAGACTCACGCGGCTGAGGACCCTGTGGATGGCGTGGTACCCGCAGATGAAGGAGTGCTGCGGTCTGGGGGGGGGTTTTGGCCGCGTGTCTGGGCCCGCCTCGATTTGTGTGTGGGCCGTGGGGATGGCCCAAATCCAGGGCATGGTCCCCGTGGGTGGCCAGGGACGCTGGATTCAGTGGGTCAGGCAGAGCATGGCCAGTCCCAGGTGGTAGCCTGCCTTCCCTGAGGTTATTTGGGCCAGGGCGTGGGCTGGGGGCTTGTCCCCTGGCTGGAGGACGCCCCTGAGGACCCTGTGCGGGGTGGTGGGGTCCCCTACTGCCCCTGGTGGGGCCGCGCCTGTGGCGAGCATGGTGTCTGTCCCTTAGACGAGCCATTGCGGGCCGGGGGACGTAGCCGCAGCGGCTATCACGTAGTAGTGCCCGCGCACGAGGACTGTACACGAGACCTCCGGCGTGGGGTGGTCACTGTCTGTAGGTGGGGGGGAGAGGTCGTCCTCTGGGGTGCGGAGGCCAGCGGCGCGGAGGGCGGTGTCGCAGGTTGGTGCGGTGGCCTGTTCCCACTGCTCCGGGCGGTTCGGGTCCGCTGGGTGGTCCCCCTCCGCTGGGGCCCGTCGTAGGCGTACGGTCCCTCGACGTGTGACGTTGATGTCGGTGTGGTGTGTCAGGGCCTGGCCCCACTCGATGGGGGGGATCCAGACGTGCTGGCCCTGGGTGTGTTTGCGGGCCCGCCAGAGTACGAGGTGTACCATGGCCTCGTGGAGGCTGTTGCCTGGGGTGGTCAGGTCCCGGAGGGCTTTGACGGTGAGCTTGGTCCAGTCCTCTTGTAGGCGGTACCAGCCCAGGGGGGTGGTCAGGGCCCTGCCTTGGAGGGTTGCTGGGAGGAGGTCGGGGTCGCGCATGGTGGCCGGTGTGAGGGGGGGGTGCCCCGGGTCCGGGGGGGGGGTGGGCTGGATGGGTTGCCGGGGTCTTGCGCATCCACGTCGACGTATGGTTGGCCCTGGTTGGGCTCGGCCGGGCTGGGCGGTGCCGGGTGGCTTCTTGGGTGAGAGATGGGCTTCAGGGTGCTGTGGTGGTGTCTTGGAGGCCTGCGGATAGAGATGGGGGGCGCGTGCGGGGCGCGGAGTGGGTTAGCGGACATCTGGGTCATGCACGGCATGGTAATGGATGAGACGCTGCATGTGTTCCCTGGCGGTGGGGTCGGTGAGTTGCTCCGCGTGTGTTAACAGGAGGTGTTTGCGGTGTACCATTTGGGCCGCTGCTCTGCGGACTGCCCCTAGCTGGAGGTGCGCTGCTGCCTCCATGGGGCTTTCCGTGTGTTTGGTGAGGTGTCGGTGCAGGGCCTGTGTCACCGCCCCTCTCATGGTGGCTTCTTTGACCAGGGGATCCCGGAAGAGGTGTTCGGTGGCCTGGTGTGCGTGGCAGTGGGTTGGCAAGCCTTCGTGTTGTCGTAGGGTTTCCGCCGGGGACCAGCCCCCTAGCGTGTCCCTGCCTGTATGGAGGGGGCGTTTCTTGAAGTGTTCCCAGTCCTCCGGGGTGGTGTGGACGCACGGGCAACGGGTGTGTTCTTCGGGGACGTGGATGTGCTTGCGGGCGCGCCATCTGGCGACCCTGGTGAGGAGTGGTAGTTGCTCCCTGAGGAGCTGGATGCGTCGTTTTTGGAGGTGGGCTGGGATGTTTGCTGGGCGCAGTGCTGAGTGATAGAGGGGGATTTGCAGTCTGTCCTGGAGCTCCTGGATGTGCACCCGGCTGTCTGCGTCGCCCAGCACGCGGGCGAGATGTTGGATGGGATTGGGGTAGTGGTGTGCTCTGTCGTGGGAGGAATAGGGGGCGTCCTCTGGTACCCAGTCCGGGGTCTGTTGGGGCTCGGGTACGGGGGGTATGTGTTGGAGATGTGTGTGGCTTCGGCCGAGGTCAGGGATCTGGAGGGTTGGTAGGTGCGTTGTGCGCTGGTGTACTGCCTGGTTGTCTCCCTTACCCTTTCCGTATTGGTGTCTGTGGGACTCTTGTTTCACGGTGTGGAGTTGGACGTAGGGGGGAAGGCTGCGAAGGGCTTTCCAGAGCAGCAGTGCCTGGGTGATGAGGCTCGTCGTGGTGGCTTTGTGAAGTGGCTGCCTTGCTATGCGGAGGAGCAGGTGTGTGTCGACCGTGGCGTCTACCACGAACCAGACCCGGACGATGTGCGGGAGGTGGGCGGGTAGGTGGGCCGCGATCTCGGCGATGGCGTCGGCCATGGCCCCTAGCTCCCCGTGGGAGGAGGCCCCGTAGGTGGTGTGGCCAGTGTGGTGGTCCATGTGGTAGTGTCCCCCGGTGTGGGTTAGCTGCACGGTGGCCCCCCCGGTGATGGGCGCGAGGGCGGATGCGCCTGAGGCGTCGGTGAAGAAGAGCCGGTCCGCCGATGATGGTTGCGGGAGGCGGCATGGGTTCATGGGCAGGTAGGCGTATATGGCGAGGCCCGTGGTGAGGTGGGCTACTGGGGTTGTGGGCTGCAGGACGAGGGTGGCGTACACCCCTATTCCTTTGGAGATGATGTGTTTTGCTTGGGGGGACATGGCTATGAGTCCCTGTTCCGGCTGTCCTTGTGTGAGGTAGGAGTAGATGTAGTGGAGGATGTAGGCTGTGTCTGAGTGGCATGTGGCATGTGAGGGTTTGTGTTCGGTGCTCCGGTGTGTGGCAGGAGTGGTGGAGCGGATAGTAGGGGTGCTCATGCTTGCCCGTTCTGCCTGGTTCGTACATGCTGTAACAGATGGCCACCCCTGCCGGGTCGGGGCGGGGCCAGGTGGGTGTAGTGGTGAAGAGCCATTTGGGCGCGTGGTCGGGGTTCCGCGCTACCGTGGGTTTCGTGTCGGTGCGGTGGAACCATGGGGCTACCCATGTGTAGGCCCGTGGTGGTAGGTGGGTTGTGGGGTGGGTTTGATGGCGTGCTATGAGGTGTAGTACGGGCCATGGCGTGGTTGGTACCTCGGGGTCACAGGCCCAACATGTGCGTGGCATGCTCTGGGAGTCATGGGGGACCCGTGGTATGTCTCGGGCGGTCATGTGGTGCTTCGGTATGCGCCATTTTGCCCCGTGGTGGATGACGGTGGTCTGCGTGGGTTTGGCTTCATTCGGGGCCAGTAGTAGGGTTAGTGGTGGGACTGGGCCCGTCACCGGGGGGACGGGTTCGTGTTTCGAGCCGGTGGGTGCGTAGGGCGGTGTCGCTGGGATGGGTCGGGGGTGTTGCTTTTTGAAATCTCGGTAGGCTGCTCGCATGTCTTTGCTTCCCGGCAGAGTGTGTCCCGCTGCTCGTGCCGTCTGCGTGAGGTACTGGTGGAAGAGGCGGTATTGAGGCCATTTGGGAAGCTGTAGAAAGGGGGTGTGGTGTGCCGTGCTGTGGTGCAGGACCCACATTTGGGGGAGGGTGACGTACACTACGGTGATGGAGGCCCCGACAAGGTCTATGGTGTGGATGGTGCCCTTGGGGAGATGGTGGAGGTCCCCGCAGAGGACCGCTAGAGGCCTTTCCTCTTGGCACGTGTGGTTGGTGAGTATGGCATGGTGTGGGGATGGGAGGAGAAGCTGCAGGTGGTTCCACAGGCGCGTGTTCATGTCAGTGGGCATGCCCGTCTGGTGAAGTACCCAGCGCGGGCATGTGTTGCGGGCCCGTTGTGCGGCTTGGAGGCGGATTGTGGTGACCTCGCGGACCTCTGGTGAGTGGCTGTGGGTCATGCGCTGAAGGAGGAGGGCGGTGTGTCTGGTGTAGGCCGCTTTCACCTCGTCCCCTATGGCGTCCCCATAGTGGGGCTATGCCGCTCGGATGGCGCGGGTGGGTATGGAGGTGGGCCAGCCCCCGTGTGCTGCCCATGCCTTGGTCACGGCGCATGTGGCCGGCTGGAGGGCGGTGGTGGGGTGTGTCAGGTGGAGTGCTTGAAAGCCTATGGAGGCGTTCAAGACCCCGGTGAGGTAGTACGCCAGGCTCTGGTGGGACAGGGAGAGGGCCTTGGTGGTCGGCGACGCATATCTGGGGAGATGGGCGAGGCGTGATTGCAACTTGGGAGGGAGGGTGGCGTCCTCTGCGTTGGCGGCCTGGATTACCCCCAGGTGGGTGGTGGTTGTCACGACTTGCATGGGGGCCCTTTTGGCCCTAGGGTGGGGGGTGTGGCAGACCCCTTGATCATTACCACTGACTTTGTGGGGTGGACGATGAGGTTGTTGTGGAAGAGGTAGGAGACTGTCACGTCCAGTAAGTCATTGGCCTGTTGGGTGACCGCTGGCCCGGGGTCCAGGGCATGGGGTTCGTGTGGGGTGTGTGCGACTGTGAGGTTGGTGTCGTCCCCGAAGCCCACCAGGGGGGAGAGGAGGGGGTAGGGTGCGTAGGCCGGGTAATCCTGCTCGATTGCGAGGGCCAGGGGGAGCGTCAAGAGAAGGTACAGGAAGGGGCCTTCTGCTCCTCCTATGGGGACCCCGCTGCCTGGCTCCAGGAAGGGGGTGAGGCCTGCTTCAGTGCGGACCGTGTATTTGCGGGTGCCGATGTAGCCGGAGGCGAAGTTGTAGAAGGGGAGGCCTAGGCGTTTCCATACAGCTTCTAGAAGGAGCCAGGGCGTGTTCGGGAAGCCTCCTTTGACATCGAGGGGGGCGATGATGAGGTCTACCGGGTCCATGTCGGCGATGGTGTCCTGGAGGAAGATGGCCTCGTGTGGGGACCGGCCTGGGATGGCCCCCCAGAGGCTGGCGGGTATGTGGGGGTCCAGTCGGGGGCAGATGCGGCGTGGGAGGATGGTCCAGACAATTTTGACCTCCGTGACTGCACAGACTATGGGGCGCCAGTTGTCCGGGTTTGCCCAGTCCCCTTTTTTGTAGAGGGGGCGGACAACGTTTGCCCAGTCCGGTGGCAGGGGGCTCTGTCCCGTGACGATGTCCCAGAGGCGGTGGGCGAGGATGCGGAGGAGGTGGGTGGGGAGGTGGTAGTATGCCTCCGCAGGGAGGCTGTCGGGGCCTGGGGTTTTGTGTTGCCGGAGACTGTGGATGGCCTTCCAGACTTCGTGGATTGTGAAGGGGCGCTTTTCCAGTTGCCTCCTCTGGGCTTGGTTGAAGACCCGAGGGTGGCGGTCGATTTTGGCCTGGGTGTCCGCGTCCAGTGTGTCTTGGGTGGGCGTGTGTTGCGGGAGGAAGCTGTCTTGGGTGGCTTGGAGCACTGTGGCTGGGTCGTTGGTGAGGGTGCCGTCCTCCTGTCGGACCGTGGTGATGGTTCGGTGGCCGGTGTCGGTCATGGCGTCGTTGAGGTTTCGGATGGCCTTGTAGGGGAGTTCATGTTGCGCATACCGCTCGTGTTCCTGGGCAATGCGCTGTTGCCTGTGGATGTGCCACCGCTGCAGGTCTGCCCTGATGTGGGCTATCTGCGTCCTGCAGTGGTGTATCTGGCGGCGGGTTTGGGGGGTGTCGGTGTGGAGGAGGGTCGCCAGTTGTTGCTTTGCATGCCAGAGGTCATGGAGCATGTCCCCTAGGGCTGTGGGTGGTCGGTCGTCGTCAGTGTCGGGGTGTTGCTGGAAGCCGCAGGCGACGGCGGCTGTGCGCATGGCTGTGAGTAGGTCGGTGGGGTCTGGTTGGATGCGCCGGGCGCGGTCTATGGCCCTGTGATGTTGGGACCAGGACTGTTTGTCATGCAGTGGGGGCATCTTCAGGGGGGGTGGTAGGCCTTGGTCCGCATCCTCTGGGGGGCTGGGGGGAAGGTTGGGGATGGTGAGGCGGATGTGCAGGGGGCTATGGCCTGTGGGTCCCAGCGGGAGGGGTCCATATCGGGCCTCCGCCCGGATGATGGTGGTGGGGTCGCCATAGCATACGTCGATGCGGGATGGGGCGGCATCTGTTTGGTGGGGGAAGTGGGACGGTTGGCCTTCGAGGTTGGCCGTCAGGTCCACGAGTCCCAGCATTTCGATGGTGTCGCGGACTGCGTGGTCCTGGGGTGTGGCCGGTCCCCCTTGGTCCGCCGGGGTGGGGGCGGCGTTCATGTCGCCGATGATGATTGTGGGGGCGAGCATGGCCATCTGGCGGTATGCCTCGGCCAGGGCTTGGAGGAAGGGTTCCGTGGCGTCGCCGAAGGGGACGTGGGCGTTGATGACGTTGAGTTGCCATCCGTCCCCGACGACCTCATAGACACCTAGCCTCCCTTGGATGCTGAGGTGGTGGACGAGGTGGACGTGGATGCCGGTTCGGGCGTATAGGGGGGTCCCCTTGTGCCAGTAGCATTTGTACGCTTTCCGGTCCGGTGTATATATGGGGGTGGTTTCTGGGGGGTCGTCGCGTTGTAGGCCTTGTTCCTGGAAGGCGAGGAGGTGAGGAACCCACCCCGGCCCCTGTGCCATCCGGAGCTCCTGGAGGGCGGTTGTGGCGTCCTTGGAGTATGTGACGGCCGGGTGGTTGAGGTCGAGGAGGTTGACAGTGGCCTCGGTGGGGGCGGGCTGGGGCTGTGGAGGCTTGTGCCCTCGGCCCTTGCCCCGTCAGGGAGGGGGACTGGGGCTCGGGGACTTTTTGCCGGTTGGTGGGCGCTTGGGTAGGCGCGGCGGGGGGAGGCCTTGGCTCCACTCCGGGGGGGAGCTCCCCAGTGTATTTGGTGCCTCTGTGGGCCTTGTTCTCGTCGGTGCAGAGCCGGATGGGTTGGGCGCTGGTGAGCTCCAGGGTGTGGCCTCCTGGCTTGTCCGGGGCGCTGCTGCCTTGGTCTAGCTCCTTTTGGCGATGCCAGACCACCCGGATCTGTGGCCCCCCGTTGTCCGCCAGGTCGCGGAGGCGATACTCGATTGTGCCCTCACACCAGATCCAGTCGCCCGTGTGGTCGTTGTGGAAGGGTTGCTGGACCTTCGCGCCCTTTTGGAATCCTGGGTACGCCTCGGGCGGGGGCGGTGCTGGTGGCGGGAGGGAGGATGAAGAAGAGGCCTGGTCTGGGTGGGGCGGTGGTAATGATGGGAGGGAGGATGACCAGGATGCTTGGTCCGGGTTTGCCGCGTGGGTCCGGTGGGGTGCGGGGGATCGGGAGGTCGCTGCTTTTCCGGCTTGGTTGGGGGCGGGTGCGCCCCTTCTTCGTCTCGCTCGCTTGGGTGGGACTGGAGGTAGCGGGGCTGGGGGGGCGTGGGGTTTGAAGAAGGGGTGCGTTGCTTGCTGGCCCGGATCCCTTAGTGGGGGTTCTACCGGCGTTTGCATGTTCGCTTTCCCGTGGCTGCGCATGAGGTCGGCGAGCTTGCGCAGGGTCTCCGGGGGGTCAGATGGCCATGGCAGTGCGGCCGGGCTGTCGTCGAAGTGGTGGTGAAGGTGGTAGTTCCTCATGGCCTTGGCCTGCATGACCCAGGCCTCTGTTGGTTCTGGTGTGTCTGGGCCGCTGGGGGACCCTTGAGCCCAGTAGAGTGCTGGGTGGAGGGCTTCCCACGGGGCGCCTTCGCGGCCCGTGAGGGTGGTAGCCCCGAGGAGTCGCTGCCAGCCCCGTGGGGGGTCTTCTGGGTCTATTTCCGGGGTATAGGCCTGGGCCGCCATGAGGACTCCGTGTGCCCAGTGGAGGACCCACCATTGGGCGTCGGCTTTGAGGATGTGGATGGCGGGTTGTTGGGGGGGCCTGTCCAGGGTGTCCAAGGATGCAATGGCCAGTTCTATCCTGGAGTGATGGAGGTGCGGGGTGGCCCGGCGGCTTAGGAGTTGATCAATGTGGAATGGGGTGACGGGATCTTCGGGGCCCTGCGGTGGTGGGGGTATTGCTGGGATGGCTGTGGGGTCCCAGTGGCGTTCGTGGGCGGCGAGGGTGAATGGGGCGGCGGTGATGATGTGGTGGGCTTGCCCCTCCAGGACGATGTGGCGCTCTGTGCCGAAGTCCTTTGGTAGGTGGGCTGCGGGATGGACGGTGATGTGGGCTAGGGCGCGTTGGTGGGCCTTTTTTCCCCCGTCTGGCGCCTGCGTCCGTTTGTCCCCCGGGATGTGCTGCTGTTGGTGTTTTGGTGGGGGCGGTCCCAGGGCGAGGGATTCTACTCCGTGGAGGGGGATGGCGTGTTCCCTGGACCTGTTGGGCAGGATGTATATGCCCGGGTCTCCCGGTACGGTGCCCACGTACATGTTGCCCATGATGGTGGGGGCCGGCAGCGGTTGGCACAGGGGCGAGGTGCATGGGGTGGAGCAGGGCGGGTCATGGTGCTCACACCGGGGGTGGTGGATGCCGTACGGGGTGATGTGTACGGCGAAGGGTCCGACGGCGCGCTGCAGTTTGTGGGATTGGATGTTGTGGAGGCGCGCCACCGCCCGTGTGTGGGAGCGCCCTTCGCTGATCCACATGGCGTCTGCCCGCGACGCCGCTGGGTTCAGGCAGTCCGTGATGATGCCTGTGATCGTGCGGTTGTGGGTGGCATCTGACACTCTGGTGGGGGGGGCGCTGATGCGGGGGATGGTGTGGTCGTCGTGGAGGGTGCGGGCCTTGCGCCTCGCATCGTGTCTGTGCTGGGCCTCCTGGGCGGGGGTGTGCATACCTGTGTGTTTGGGCTTCTTGTTGGGCCGGTCTGCTGTGTGGAAGGGGTCGCGCCAGGAGGGGGCGTTGTGGAGGGTGGGGTGTGGGAGGTCCCCCCGTGGTTCCCATGTGTACAGGGTGGTCGCGGCGGCCCCTTCCGCCTGTATGGTGTATCGCTCGTCGTGTCGGCAACGGGTGACGAGGACGTTGGGGGCCGTCAGCTCATACACCTGTGTTGTGTGGGGCAGGTGGCGGGTGACGATGATCTTGGCGGCCTCGTTCTTGCGGGTGGTGGTGTGGGGGATGATGTAGTGGGTCGCCCATTCGTCCTGGGGGGTGTGTTCCGTCGCGTCCAGCTTGAGTGGGGGGTGGAGCGGCTTCGGTGTTGGGGGCTTTTCTTGGGCCTTTGCGTGGGGCGCCACTTTGGTTTCGACCAGGTATTGTGGGCCCGGGGTTTCCGGGGCCCCTACCTGTGTGGCTGCCGCTGCTGTGGCTTGGAGGAGGGCGGTTGTGTTGGTGTCTAGAGGGGGGGGGCCTGGTTGGGGGGTGAGGGTGTCGTGGTCTTGGTATGCCACCAAATGGTCTAGCCTCGTTGGGTGTTGCGGTGCGGGGTCTGGGTCTGGGCTTGCTGGATGGATAGGGCGGTCTTGATGTCCTCCGCTGCTTGTGGGTTTATGGGTGTGGCGTAAGCCCATAATCCCGGGGTGTGTATGCCGTGTGGTGCTTGGCCTACTCCTCGTACCGGGTGTAGGGTGTGGTGGGTGCGCGTGAGCCCTACGTGTTCTTGGAGGAGGTCCCCCCAGATGTCCTCCCACCGTTGCTGCCAGGTGTGTGTGTGGTCGTTGGGGGTGGGGTAGGTGATGACGATGGCTTGCCATGGGGTGGGGCCTGGATGTACCGCCATAGGTGCCGACGATGCTTGCGGGGGTATGTGGACGGCGTGGGCGGGGGCTGCTGTTACGGGGTCTCCCTCCATTGGTGTGATTGCGGGATCCCCTTGGACGGTGAGGAGGAGGTGGTGGCGGCCTGTCGGTAGTGCCCAGATGGTGGTGGGCTCGGTGATCCAGTGGAGGCGGATGGCCTGGAGCCCCGGTGTGATTTCGTCCCATCGGAGTGTGTTGTTGTGGACCGCCCATTCCCGTGGCAGGTTCCGTAACCCGTTGCAGTCCGGGGTGGTGCGGTGCTGTGGGGGGAGCTCCATTGTGGTGATGGCGTGGGTGAGGGGCTCTGTGCGGGGGCTTTCTTGTGTGGTTGGTGGGGATGGTGCCTGGGGGATCTCTTCGTCCGGTTGTTGTGGGGCTTGGGCCTCCTGCAGTTCTGCGCTGATGGTGGTCAAGACATCTGGGAGGGTGGGGGAGGCGGGGGGGTGGGGTGCCGGATCGTTCCAGGTGATGTGGTACTCCTCCGGGTTCTCGGGGCTTTGCTGTACGGTGATGGCGGCGGTGGCGTCGTCTTCAGGTGTCCATCGGTGTGGATTGTGGTCCAGGGGGTGGAGGATGATGGTGCGGCGGTGTGTCCAGCTGTGGAACGCTAGGAGAGCGTGGAGGCCGTGCCTAGTGTCCCCGGGCGGGCGGGGGTAGGTTTCGGCTGCTTTTTCCAGGAAGGCGTCCTTGGTGCCTTTCCAGGTGTCTTCGCAGAGAAGGTCTTCCTCCGTGCCCCACTTGTTGTCGTTCCTTTTCTCCTGCTTCCACCCCTGGAGGGTCGCGTGGTCCTCAGGGAGGTCTCGTTGGATGGACTGGTAGTACTGCTCGGCGTCCATGGGGGCTAGGGTGGTGGCCAGTGTGGGGTAGATGTCCTTTGGGGGGGGGGGCGGTGGGGGGGTGGCGGCGCGGTCGGGGTCGGGTTCCTCTCGCTGGTGTTCGGCGTTCTGGTCTGCGGTGGACGCGGAGGATATGGAGCGTGGTGGCATGGGGTGGTCGGGCTCCTGCGGTTCCGTGGATTGCTGATGGGCTTATGGGCGCGGGGCCGTGGCTGCCAGTAGGTGTCGGATGGCCGGGAGGACGTCGTAGTCGTCGCTGCAGCAGTGGGCTGCAGCGCACGTCCTGTCGGGGGAAGCGGGGGGGGCGTGTTGCGGAGCGGTGTACGATAGGGTGGGCGACGCATGCGGGAGGTGGCGTGCTCGCTGTGCCGTTCCGTTCCCCGCGAGCCCTGACCCTAGGGGGGTGGTGGTGATGTTGGTGGTGAGGGTGGTGTGGGTGCTGGAGTGGATGATTGTGCCGCTGGCGGTGCCGTTGGCGAGGGTGGTATGGGCGTTAGCGTAGATGAGGGTGGTGCTGGGCTAGTTGATGGTGGTTAGTTGGTGGGTCAGCCGGTCACTGTTGTCGCTGCCGTCGTCGCCGGTGGTGTTGGTGCCTCTGATGTCGTGGACACTGATGGTGAGGGTGATGGTTGGTGAGCATGGCGAGGGTGACGTATGGGGCGTACGTGGTGTTGCCAGTGGTGTCGATGGTGGGGGTGTTGTCTCTGGCCGTTGGGGCGGAACGTTTGTGGGCCGGATGTGGCGGTGGTGGCGAAGGTGCTGTAGATGACAGGTGGTGTGGCCCACGTCGCCGCAAGTGGTGGAGGTGTGATAGGTGCCGTGGTGGTGAGGGTGGTGTTGGCGACGGTGGGGTGCCGCGGGTGGTGTATTGGTTGTTCATGGTGGAGCTGTTCTTGGTCTGTGGGAAGCCCCGGTCCGGCGGTGGTGGTGTTGGTGGTGTCAATGTTCCATGAGGCCGTTTGCGATGCCAGGGGTTCCTGGCCTCGCGCGAGGTGGTGGTGGCGCTGCTGAGTGCAGGTGATGCCATGGGCAGCGGTGCCATTGACGGCCCGGCCGGGTGTTCTGGCAGTGATGCCCACGGTGTGGGTGCGGTGGCGGCAGTGTTGTGGTCGTTAGTTCATCCAGGTTTGTGTCTTTCCGGGTGTCGGTGACACTGATGGTGGGTCGGCGTAGGCGCTGCTGCTGGGTGTGGGTCTGGGTGTGGGAGGTCTTTGGGCTGTTTTGGGCGCAAGGGGCTGGCTTTCCTGCTGGTGCTGATCATCGTCTTCTGGCGGAGGGTGATGTCGCTGGTGGTGTGTCCGCTGGTGTTGCTGCAGGTTTCGAGTGTAGGTGTGGTTTAGGGTGCGGCGTTGGTGGGTGGCGCCGACGGTGGGTGGCGTGACTGGTGGTGGTGGCGCTGGTGGCAGCGGTAGTGGGGGTGTCGGTTGTTGGTGAGGCTGCCGTCGTCGGTGTTTCGGTTGGTGCTGGTGATGGTGTCGCTGGTTGTGCAGATGGTGGGGGGTCCGGGCGATGCCGTTGTTGTTTGTGGGGGGGGGGGGGTGGGAAGGGGGATCCGTATTCAGGTGGTTTGTGAGGGTGATGTGGCTATTGGTCAACAGTGCTGTTTTCGGTGGTGTTGTTGAGGGCGGTGCGGGTGTTGGCCGGGAGTGTTGTCAGCGATGCTCTGGTTGTTAGCCAAGTGACGTGAAACGTGCCTGATGGTCCACTCTTAATGAGTCTCAGTGCGGCGGATGACAGCACTGCCAACAATGCGACAAGGTTCACAATGTGGTACACACTTCCACCCCTGTGTGCAGGGCATCCATCATATGAGGTGACGCCGCGACAAGGGTCCACGCTATGGTTCACGCTTCCACCCCTGTGTGCAGGGCACCCAACGTGAAGCGACGCCGCTACAAGAGTTCACGCTGTGGTACACGCTTCCACCCCTCTGTGCAGGGCGTCCATCATATGAGGTGACGCCGCGACAAGGGTTCACGCTGTGGTTCACACTTCCACCCCTGTGTGCAGGGCGTCCAACGTGAGGCGAAGCCGCTACAAGAGTTCACGCTGTGGTACACGCTTCAACCCCTCTGTGCAGGGCGTCCATCATATGAGGTGACGCCGCGACAAGGGTTCACGCTATGGTTCACGCTTCCAACCCTGCGTGCAGGGCGTCCAGCTTGAGGCGACGCCGCTACAAGAGTTCACGCTGTGGTACACGCTTCCACCCCTCTGTGCAGGGCGTCCAACATGAGGCGTGTGCGTGGGCAGAGAACTACGGATTCATTCAAAAGATTGTTGCTTTGCATCTTCAGCCGCACTGGCAGAAACTTCACGCGCATTTGCGAGGTCCTGCCCAACGAGTACAGGCCTCAATGGATAGCGGCGCGCATTGGGCCGCATGGACATGGCAGTTTGCTTGGTGATGATGTTTGGTACGCCGTGTATTGGAACTACAGTGATCTGCCGTCGGACACCTGGAAACAAACTGCCAGATCACTGTGGCTCGCCATGCTGTCTGAGAGAGGGGTGACACCCACCACTGCAGATCAAAAAAAGTTTGATGTCTTTGTCACCAGTTTGCAGGATGCGCCTGCGTGGCGAGAACAAAAGAAATTGGAAAAGGCTGGTTGCTGGCATTGCTGGATTGTCTCACGCGCGCTGATCACCAGCGCCAGAATAAAATAAAAAGATAAGTGAAACACGACGAAAAAAAAATTTCTAAATAGCTGAAAAATAAGGTAATTAGCATTAAAAACGGCTAGGCGAAAAAGCGCACTTTGAAACGCGTTAAAACGCGACCGAAAATGTTTCGGGCTTGATTAGGCGAATAGTTAACGCCGTAAGCACCGTACCGAGCTTAAGAGTATAACATCGTGCCTCTCGCCCTCTAACACGCCGTATAGGTAAAGAAAAACGCTTCGCGAGCGGCGCGTAAAAACCGAAAAATAGATTACTAACACGCCACGCCCTCCGTCTCGCACTCTTTCTCTTCCTTTGTCCTTCTCCATGTACCTCCCCGACCACCTTTGTGCCCATTAAGACACGCTTACTCTTGGGCGTCGCAAAAAACAAAGAGTCAACAAACCAAAGAGTGAGTAGCATATGCCGCCATACATGCATTAAGACACGCTTACCCCTGGGCGTCGCAAAAAACAAAGAGTCCAAGACATAAAGAATAAGTAGCATGTCATGAATGCATTGAACAAACACGCCTACTCTTGGGCGTCGCAAAATACAAAGAGTCCGCAAACCAACGATTAAGTAGCATATGCCGCCATACATACATTAAGACACGCTTACTCTTGGGCGTCGCAAAAAACAAAGAGTCCAAGACATAAAGAATAAGTGTCATGTCATGAATGCATTAAGCAAACACGCCTACTCTTGGGCGTTGCAAAATGCAAAGAGTCCACAAACCAACGAGTAAATAGCATACACCGCCATGCATGCATTAAGACACGCTTACTCTTGGGCGTCGCCAAAACCAAAGAGTCCAGGACGGGAAGAATAAGTAAGACACCATAGGAGGCCCGACGCCGTGGTGGCCAGGATGCCAGTGGCGAGTTCGCTGCGCGTTCCCCACGGTGTCTAGCCATGTGTAAACAAAAACAAAGAGTCCCCAACGTCGCTGCAACCGTATGGCGCACGCGAGCACGCGCCCACACCCACACCGAACACACCACGCAACACACCGAGCACGCACACCGGTGAACAGGAGCCACGTGGCCCAGGACACCGCACACGACACACAACACACCAAACAAGCCACCGGAGCCAAGCGGCCCAGGACACCGCCCACACAACACCACAAACCGGGCGTGCGCACCTGTGAACAGGTGCCGGGAGGCCCAGGACACCGCACACGCAACACCGCACACCGGACACCACGCACACCGCAACACACCGCGGCACCAGAGAACACAAACCAAGTGTCCCAGGACACCACACACACAACACAACACACGCCACGCGAGTACACCAGCACAAAAGGGCCAAAAGGCCCAGGAGACCACACACACGACACCGCACACAGAGCGGACAAGCCGGAGGACAGGAGCCAAGAAGCCCAGAACACGGCACAAACGACGCAACACAACGAGCACGCGCACCAGAGAACACGAGCCAAGAGGCCCAGGACACCGCACACACAACACCGCACACAAAGCGTGCACACCGGTGAACCGGAGCCAAGGGGCCCAGGACGCCGTACACACGACACAACACACCGGAGCAGGCACACAGGTGAACAGGAGCCAAGCAGCCCAGGACACCGCGCACACAACACCACACACAGAGCGTGCGCACCGGTGAACAGGAGCCAGGAGGCCCAGGACGCCGTACACGCAACACCACACACAGAGCGTGCACACCGGTAAACAGGAGCCAGGAGGCCCAGGACGCCGTACACGCAACACCACACACAGAGCGTGCACACCGGTGAACAGGAGCCAGGAGGCCCAGGACACCGTACACGCAACACCACGCACAGAGCGTGCACACCGGTGAACAGGAGCCAGGAGGCCCAGGACGCCGTACACACAACACCACACACAGAGCGTGCACACCGGTGAACAGGAGCCAGGAGGCCCAGGACACCGTGCACACAACACCACACACAGAGCGTGCACACCGGTGAACAGGAGCCAGGAGGCCCAGGACACCGTACACGCAACACCACGCACAGAGCAAGCACACCGGTGAACAGGAGCCAGGAGGCCCAGGACGCCGTACACGCAACACCACACACAGAGCGTGCGCACCGGTGAACAGGAGCCAGGAGGCCCAGGACGCCGTACACGCAACACCACACACAGAGCGTGCACACCGGTGAACAGGAGCCAGGAGGCCCAGGACACCTTACACACAACACCACGCACAGAGCAAGCACACCGGTGAACAGGAGCCAGGAGGCCCAGGACGCCGTACACGCAACACCACACACAGAGCGTGCACACCGGTGAACAGGAGCCAGGAGGCCCAGGACACCGTACACGCAACACCACGCACAGAGCGTGCACACCGGTGAACAGGAGCCAGGAGGCCCAGGACACCGTACACACAACACCACACACAGAGCGTGCACACCGGTGCACAGGAGCCAGGAGGCTCAGGACCCCGTACACGCAACACCACACACAGAGCGTGCACACCGGTGAACAGGAGCCAGGAGGCCCAGGACACCGTACACGCAACACCACACACAGAGCGTGCACACCGGTGAACAGGAGCCAGGAGGCCCAGGACGCCGTACACGAAACACCACACACAGAGCGTGCAGACCGGTGAACAGGAGCCAGGAGGCCCAGGACACCGTACACCCAACACCACGCACAGAACGTTCACACCGGTGAACAGGAGCCAGGAGGCCCAGGACGCTGTACAGGCAACACCACACACAGAGCGTGCACACCGGTGAACAGGAGCCAGGAGGCCCAGGACACCGTACACGCAACACCACGCACAGAGCGTGCACACCGGTGAACAGGAGCCAGGAGGCCCAGGACACCGTACACACAACACCACACACAGAGCGTGCACACCGGTGAACAGGAGCCAGGAGGCTCAGGACCCCGTACACGCAACACCACACACAGAGCGTGCACACCGGTGAACAGGAGCCAGGAGGCCCAGGACACCGTACACGCAACACCACGCACAGAGCGTGCACACCGGTGAACAGGAGCCAGGAAGCCCAGGACGCCGTACACACAACACCACACACAGAGCGTGCACACCGGTGAACAGGAGCCAGGAGGCCCAGGACACCGTGCACACAACACCACACACAGAGCGTGCACACCGGTGAACAGGAGCCAGGAGGCCCAGGACACCGTACACGCAACACCACGCACAGAGCAAGCACACCGGTGAACAGGAGCCAGGAGGCCCAGGACACCGTACACACAACACCACGCACAGAGCAAGCACACCGGTGAACAGGAGCCAGGAGGCCCAGGACGCCGTACACGCAACACCACACACAGAGCGTGCACACCGGTGCACAGGAGCCAGGAGGCCCAGGACACCGTACACACAACACCACACACAGAGCGTGCACACCGGTGAACAGGAGCCAGGAGGCCCAGGACGCTGTACAGGCAACACCACACACAGAGCGTGCACACCGGTGAACAGGAGCCAGGAGGCCCAGGACACCGTACACGCAACACCACGCACAGAGCGTGCACACCGGTGAACAGGAGCCAGGAGGCCCAGGACACCGTACACACAACACCACACACAGAGCGTGCACACCGGTGAACAGGAGCCAGGAGGCTCAGGACCCCGTACACGCAACACCACACACAGAGCGTGCACACCGGTGAACAGGAGCCAGGAGGCCCAGGACACCGTACACGCAACACCACACACAGAGCGTGCACACCGGTGAACAGGAGCCAGGAGGCCCAGGACGCCGTACACGAAACACCACACACAGAGCGTGCAGACCGGTGAACAGGAGCGAGGAGGCCCAGGACACCGTAAACCCAACACCACGCACAGAACGTTCACGACGGTGAACAGGAGCCAAGAGGCCCAGGACGCCGTACACGCAACACCACACACAGAGCGTGCACACCGGTGAACAGGAGCCAGGAGGCCCAGGACACCGTACACACAACACCACACACAGAGCGTGCACACCGGTGAACAGGAGCCAGGAGGCCCAGGACGCCGTACACGCAACACCACACAGGGAGCGTGCACACCGGTGAACAGGACCCAGGAGGCCCAGGACGCCGTACACGAAACACCACACACAGAGCGTGCACACCGGTGAACAGGAGCCAGGAGGCCCAGGACGCCGTACACGCAACACCACACACAGAGCGTGCACACCGGTGAACAGGAGCCAGGAGGCCCAGGACACCGTACACGCAACACCACGCACAGAGCGTGCACACCGGTGAACAGGAGCCAGGAGGCCCAGGACACCGTACACGCAACACCACGCACAGAGCGTGCACACCGGTGAACAGGAGCCAGGAGGCCCAGGACACCGTACACACAACACCACACACAGAGCGTGCACACCGGTGAACACGAGCCAGGAGGCCCAGGACACCGTGCACGAAACACCACACACAGAGCGTGCAGACCGGTGAACAGGAGCCAGGAGGCCCAGGACACCGTACACGCGGCACGGCACACCACACGAGCAACCCGCCCCCAAAACGAACCCAGCCCACGCTGCCCTGCAGGAAAGAAACACCATGTCAGACCATCAAGACCAACCGTCCAGCCAAGGCCAACCCAGCGGGTACGAAGAGGGTAGGCAGGCAGGGCAGGCCGGTGAAAAGGGACAGAGGGACAAGGCGGGGAAGGCGAGGGGAGAGGAACCAAACCCCCCCCCCCATACGTACACACACCCGACTGCCGCGCACCGGGCCGCAGCCGGGCGCCAACAGGGCCCGCCATGGAGCCAAACGGGCCCGCCAGAGAGAGGGTGTGTCCCCGCGCCTGCGCAACAGCACGCCCGGGCAAGGAGCGCGCGCCACACGCAGGCCAAGCAGGGCACACACGCAGCACCGCACGCCAGCACGCACCACGGCACAAAACACGACACCACCACGGCAAACACCCACGCCCGACGATGAACGATCCGCCAAGAACAAGTCCAAGCCCCGCAGTCCCCACAGCGCAACAGCCGCCGTCCGGATGGACGTGTGTGCGCCCGGCAGGGTACCCAACCCCTGCCGGCTACGAAACAGCCGCCGTCCGGACGGACGTGTGTGCGCCCGGCAGTGAACCCAGCCCCTGCCGGATACGAACCAGCCGCCGTCCGGATGGACGTGTGTGCGCCCGGCAGTGAACCCAGCCCCTGCCGGCGACCAAACAGCCGCCGTCCGGATGGACGTGTGTGTGCCCGGCAGTGAACCCAGCCCCTGCCTGCTACAAAACAGCCGCCGTCCGGATGGACGTGTGTGCGCCCAGCAGTGAACCCAGCCCCTGCCGGCTACGAAACAGCCGCCGTCCGGACGGACGTGTGCGCGTCCGGCAGTGAACCAAGCCCCTGCCGGCTTAGAAAAAGCCGCCGTCCGGAGGGACGTGTGTGCGCCCGGCAGTGAACCCAGCCCCTGCTGGCTACGGAACAGCAGCCGTCCGGAGGGACGTGTGAGCACCCGGCGGGCACGCACTGCCTGCCGGACAGGCTACAGGACCACTGGGCCCGCGCCACCCGGAGGGGTGAGTGCTCAGTTATCGCAAACCACACACCCAACGGTACCACACCCAACCCCACCCGCAATGACACACCATCACCACCACCATACACGCCCACCCGCCACCACACACCCAAGGCCCATCATCAGGGCCGCCCACCGACACCACGACCACCGAGCAGTCCAGCCACAACCACCACCACCACCCAGCCGACACCGGCCCGACCACACCCGCCACCAGCCGGCCACACACGTCAGAGAACCCACCACAGCCGCCCTCACCGTCATCACAGTCGCCAGCGGCCCCACTACCCGTAGCATCACCCACAACACCCCCCCCCGCCATGGACGCCGCTTACGTCACCATCACCCGTGACAACGCCTGCAACACCCATTGCCATCGGCATCACCAGCGACGCCACCGCCCACAGCACTCCCCACCGTCGGCGCCACCGGCGTGCCCATTGCCCGTTGCACCACATGCAACACCCTCGCCACCGGCACGGTCAGCCTCGCAAACGCCCGTCACCCGCAACACCCTCCTCCGCCGTCGGCATCACCAACAACACCAGCACCCGACCCACCACCTGCGGCACCAACGCCACCATCGCCCGTTGCACCAACGGCAACCCCCCCTCCAACCCCCCACCACCCGTTCCCAGCGCGTCACCTACGGCACACACCGGCCTCACCGTCACCCGGTGCATCGCCTGCGTCACCGTCACCATCGGCACCACCGACGACACCCCCGCCCACAGCACCCCCAGCACCACCCTACGCAAGGACAGTACCAGCGGCGCCACCAGCCGGCACACCACCTGCAACACCCACATCAACATCGCCACCACCCCTGACATCACCCGCAGCGCCCTCACCATCGACGTCACCTGCAGCACCCTCACCGCCGACATCACCAGTTACGCCACCACCCACTGCACCACCTAGAGCGACCACCGGAGCCGCAGGCCCCCCCCCAGCGCCCGCCCCGTCACCTATGACACCATCAGCATCACCAACACCGTCCCCGCCCGGCGCATCACCTGAAGCACCCGCGCCAACAACACCAACCCGTTTCGACGCCTACAGCACCCCCCCCGTAGGCGTCACGAACATCTCCTCCACCCATTGCATCGCCCACAGTGCGCCAGCCCAACCCACGGCGGCTTCGGCGCACACATACCCGACACCCACACAACCCAGCCACGCCCACACTGCCCACCACCCAATCAGCCCACGCCATGAACACACCCACAGGCGCGCCCGCTCCCGGCCACGCCACCCAGGCGCTACCCAGGAGCCGCGACCACCCACACAAGCGCCACGCCACCGCAGCCGCCAACCACCCACCGTCAGCACCCCCCGGACCGGCGCCCTGGAAACAGGAGTCACACCGCTACGCATACGGCAATGGACGTGCAGACACGCAGGCCAAACACCAGATCACCAGCCACACCCCAGGGCTCGAACACGTGCGACTGGACACCCCACACCACAGCCACCTGCGGCACCTGCCCCCGATACCCCCGGCCACACAGCCGCCCCAATGGATGCCCGAGGACACGCCGTACACTAATCGAGACAAGCAGTACCACTACCCCACACCCATCCAGCAACTGGCCACCACACTGGGCCACCCAGTGAACACCGAACTCCTCCGACGCCTCGAAGACTCCGTCCACATCCCCCTCTACTACTCCGCCCTGCGCCCGGATACCGTCCCAGCACACCTACAAAAACCCCGACTCCAACTCGCCCTCGAACAGCTTCCCCTCCTCACCCGAAACCACCGATGGTATGCGCGCCGCTCAGTCCACGTCCCCGCAGGATACACCAAATGCATCTGTGGCCACGCGGAAGAAGAAACCTGGGACCACTTCAAGGTGTGCCCCCTGTACAGAGGACTGGACACCCTCACAGACTGGAACCCAACGCACACCATCGCACAGCACGCCGGATGGCTGACGCAGTCCCCGGCGACCCAGCAACTCACCACCGTCCTCAAGCAGACAGAGGTACTCAAGGCGGTCCGCAGGGGACTCATCCCCACTGCTGTCTACACCTTACTACGCACCCACGCGGAGGACCCCCAGGCCACGGCGGCGCACATGCAGCGGAGGGCCGTTGCCAAGACAGCGGAGCAGCTCACATTCCGCACCCAAAAAAGACCTGCAGCATGCAGCAACCCTGCCCCAAACAGACCAAGCCCACCTCCTCAAACTCCTGTTCTACCAACCATGAGAACCTACCCCGTGACATACCAACACGGAACCACCACCACGCCTACGCACCATCCACCAAGCGCAACACTGGCGCGGCACACACAGGCACCACAGGCACCGCACACACGCCCACCAGCATGCGCGCGCCACCAGCCCCGATCCCCCCACGCCACCGTCCGTCCACAGGTACGACCAACCACCAGCCACCGCATGTCCCCTCTGCGTACGCCAGCGGCTACCACAGACGGCCCTGCCCTGCAACCCAGACCACTGGGTCTGCCTGGGAGCCGCGCACCGCCTCACCCACTGCCCCCACTGCGGGGACCTCAACCTCCACCACCGCGAGCGGCCCACGGCCCCAGCCGCACCCCCCCCCCCCCGCCAGCCACCCCAGCTTCTTCGGGCCACTCATCGACACCCTCCGGGACCACCTGGGAGGGTACTACGTGGCGGACGCGGCGGACCACGCATGGACCATAGCCGTGGCCACGGGCAGCACACCCCTGCCCCCCCACAGCCCACCCTTACGCCACAGCGGGTGCGGCTTGAGCGTGGCGGCCCGCCACATCCTCCTCGGCCTATACCTCCACCACCGTGACCTACACCTCCCAGACCCACAACTCCCGGCCCCCCAAGCAGCAGCCCTGACGCCAGAAGCGTGGGCGGACACGGCACCAGAGGAGATAGCAGCCTACCTCCGAATCACTTGCCGCCAGTTCAACACCGCCCTCGGCCGACGGAAAGGAACACCTTACCCACTCAGCGCACTCCTCTACCTGGCACACCGTCCCCGGGCCCGCACAACTGAAGCCCCTGGGAGGTTGGGCGTCCTTTTCGGGACGCCCACCTGGCCACCCCCGACGGGGCCACCGCCACACGGATGGGCCTCACGGACCAGCGCACCTATGTCAGAAGCCTCGAGACGCGCCTCCGAGAGGCACACCGCTGGCACGCCCGCTCCCCGTCGCCCCCACGGGGACAGGGGGCTTCACCCGCCCCCGACACCCACCGGGCCAAGAAGACCAAGACAGGTCAGGGGGCCTGCCAGCGCGCCCGCCAGCAGGGCGCGACGCCCCACCAGGGCCCGGGTCCAGCCACACCGCACCACCCCACGCCCAGACCCCCGGGGCGCACCAACAGCACCGCCCCCGCCAGCGCCCACCACCACCACCGTACCGCAGCACCCAAACCCTGCAGCCCAGTCAGCCACCACCGCCCGCACACGTCCACACCATGCCAGGACCACCATACGCGCAGAGCCAGGGGACATGGCACCACCAACACCACCACCACGCCCCCGTCCCTCCCAACCCCTACCCCATGATGCCTCCATGCTACAGCGACCCACACCAGCTACATCCCCACCACGCCCCAGCACAACCAGGCCCCACAAACCACCCAACCCACATGGCACACATCACCGCACAACACCATCACGTATTCCACCACCACCAGCCCGTACCACCACGCCCACGAACGCCGGGGTACCACACACAACCAACACACCCTCAACACCACCACCACGCGGTTCAGCACCACCCGCCGCCCCCACTACACGGACCCACTACACACGAGCCACGGTACAACCCCATGGACCCGCGGGGAGTCGCGCACGCACACCAGCAACACCAGGGCCTAGTAGGAGCGCCCCACCACCACCAGCAGGCCCCCGACCCACACCCCATACCAGCAAGCACCATCCACCAGCAGCCACCCATTACATACGGACCACAGCCCCACCCGGACGCCCATGCGGCCGCCTCCCACCCACACCTCGGCACCACAACCAGTCAAGAACCGCACAGACCACACGGCGCACACACGCAACACCCACACGACCCACAGGGACGCCCAGACCCCGAGCCAGCACAACACCAACCCCCGCCCCCCCCACCACCAACAGTGCCACCCCCACTCCACCCCCCCCCCGCCCCCCCCCCCCCCCCCCCCCCCCCCCCGAGACCAGGCCACGGACGCAACACGCAGCAGCCAGCACCAGCCAATTGACATCGATGCCCCCGCCGACACACGCCACCGCAAATCCCCCCTCCCGCGACCGCCACAAGAAACCCCATCACGGGACCCCACACGCGACAACGACGACCACCCCCCCCAACCCACACCACCCCCCCCATCACACCCCGCACCACCAGCCGCCGCACCGGCCGAACCCTACGCCCTACACAACCCCGCAGCGGTACGGCAGCACCTCCGAGGACTCGGGGACCAGGACGTGCTGTGCCTCCGCACCTCCGACACCTCCCAGCGCATCCGGGCGACCACCCTGGTCCAGGCGGCCACCCTGGGGGAAGGCGTCCGAGACTTCCTCTTCGACGCCTTCCTCCACGTCGCCCAACACGACCGCCCCCAACGCGCCACCCCAGTCGGCGAGAGCCCGCCCCCCGCAGGGAGCCGGATCTGGGTGCCCCCCATCGACTGGGGACGACACCTAGTCGGACACCCCGTGCCGGAGCGGGACAGCACCCAGGGCCGCACCCGCTACCGCGAGCCCAGAATGGCCCACCCCCCACCAAGCGCCACCCCCGACAACACCAAAGAGTGGGAGCGGGAAACATGGGTAGCCCGGATGGCCTCCCTGAGCAACTTCCGGCACCACGTCCCGGGGGACATCCCCACCCCGGACGACCGGCAGCCAGCCCCCTCCACGTACATGACTCTCATGTACAATCTGCAGTACACCCTCTCCACCACCCACTACCACGCACCAACTGACCACTGGATGGTGCACGGCACCGACTCCCTCCTCCCCGCCGACTACGCCCCCCCCCCACACAACCCAGGCCTCGACACGTACGCCAGGGGGGACAAGCCGGACGACCCCCACATCCGGGGCACGTGGGAACCCAAATCCTTGGACACGCTGCTCTCCATCCGCAGCGGCAGCCAGGGCCTCCGTAGGGCGATGTATTGCCTCGCCAAGTGGACCCAACGGACCTGGGGGATCCCCACGGACCGGTGGCTGTGGAGGGTCACGCTGCGCCCCCAGCAGAGGGAAGCCCCCCCAAACCGCAGGGGACCCACCCCCCAACGCCATACCACCCTACAGCTCTGCCCATACATGGTGGCAGCCCGCCTCATGGCGCTGCTGTGGCCGGGCCAAGACACCCCCACCCAAAACTACCCCCACCTCACAGAGGAGGACATGCCCGGCATCCGGCGATGCTTCTTCTGCACCCTCGACTACCTCCAGCAAACACACCCGCACGTCCTGGAGCAGATATGGCCACCCCCCGGGTAACCCACGTGCCCGCACAGCTGAGACAACGCCGCCACACCAGCATCAGCACGCACGGGTCACCAGGGAAAACGCGCGCACTCTCCCGGTGCCCGAACCCGCACCCTCGTTCTCGCTACTTGCAGGACCAAGCATCCTACGCCCGCCCCCGAAGCCCAGGGCCCGCTGCCGTCTCCCACAGCCCTCTCCTCCGCCTCTGACTCCACAACCTCCACCAGCACGACCAACTCATCCACCACCACCACCACGTCCTCATCCAGCACTCCACCCCCCAGGCCGCGGGGGACACCTCCCAAACGGGCCCCCAAACCCGTCCCCACCGCGAGCAACCCCGCCGCCGCCAAGGCCCACGCCCCGACGAGGCCCGCACCCGCGACCCAGCCGAACCCCAAGACCGCCGCCAAACAGCCACCCAAACCCATCAGCGCGCCACGACCGCAACCGGCAGCCAAGCCCAAACCCAAGCCCAAACCCGGCGCCACGACGGCAGCGCGAGCCCGACCCCCCGAGGACGTCCTCTATGACATTCGGCCCCAGCCGTCCCAGGCCCGGAGGCAGCAGCACCCAGCACGGCGCCCCCCCACCGTCACGGACGCCGCCGCCACCACCTTCATAGCGGAGCGCGCCGCGGCCGAGGCACGACGCACCTCGTCCCGCCACCTCCCAATGCCCGCACCCCAGGCCCACGGACCGCCTCGACCAGGCCAGAACGACGCCAGGGTCCACCAGCAGTGTCCCCGCCCCCCTACCAACCATCGATGACAGCCCACATACAGCGCATGCCCCGCTACCGCCGCCGCCGCGAGTCCCCGCCCAACCCCGAGGTGGAGACCGTGCACGCACACCCGCGGGTCCACATCCGCACGCGCCCCCACTCCCTGCGCACCCCCACGGAACAGGACTACGAGGAATCCCCCAGGCCCGCCACCGCCACCGGTCCCCACGACCCCGTCACACCCACCCACGCCCACTCCTCCGCCCAAGACCGCGGCCCCGCCCAGGGACAGTGGTGGCAGCGCGGGACCCACACGCAGCTCTGGGAGCTGCGAAAGTGGGCACGGGGAGAGCCCTCCCTCGAGGGCCTGGTCCACCGGCCCCGCAAGGGGTCGGTGGAGAACTGCTGCCTCCGGCCGGCGGGGGGCTGGATGCCGCAGGCCGCATGGGAAGCCATGCTGGCCGATGCGCTCCACCCCCTGGGAGTCCATCCCCGCAACCTCCCCGCGCCCCAGGACCACCCGAATGTCCTCAGGCGCCTGCAGGAGACCCTCCGGGAGACACTGCGAGACGGCATCCGCCTGTGGGACATCACCCAACGCCCAGCCCCGCACACACCCCCCCCTCACCAAACCCACAAGCGTCGGCGCACCGACACCGGCGGCACCCACAGCACCCCAGGAGCCCTGCGCACCACACAACACGACGTGCCTGACCCCCCGGCCAGCGGCGCCGCCACCTAACCCTGTTATCCAGCAAACCACCACCACAGGGCGCCACGCCAGGCCCCGCCCAGAAGACACCAAACGAACCCGACGCCGAAGGACGCAGACGCACACGACAACGGGCACCACTACGCCAAAAGGCACCGAACCCAGGCCCGTCACCGTCGCAACCGCCTAACCGATCCAAAACCCAAACACAAATCAATCCCGAGCCACAACCCGAAACTGCTAACCCTTGACTCCTAACCAGGCCCGCCGAGGGAACAACGTAACCACAGCCCACACCCACAGCCCACACAGCCGCCTAACCAGCCAGCTCCAGAAGCAAAGAGACACCTCACCAAACCCACCCTGGCCCATGCCCGTGTACATCAGGACGCGCAAGCCGCACCCCTGGGGCGCGACCGCCGCCACAGCACCGACGACACACGCCAGAGGACACAACACTGTTGCACCGCCGCATCAGCTGCCCGTGCCTGTGCCTGCAGTGTACGCGCGCCCCTGTTTTTCTTTTTTTTTCCATCAAAAAAAAAACGAAAATTAGGGGGGGAGGAAGAGGGACACAACCACCCATGGCACACGCGCACCGCACACAGGATGCACACCGGTGAACGGGAGCCAAGTGGCCCAGGACACCGCACACGCAACACAACACACCGAGCGAGCACACCGGTGAACAGGAGCCAAGTGTCCAAGGACACCGCAGACGCAACACAGCAAACCGCGCGGGCACACCGGTGAACACGAGCCAAGCGGCCCAGGACACTGCACACACGTAGGGCGGCCGAGGGACAGGAAAGAACCAACACCCCATGGGTCGGACGCACTAGGGCGACCCAGCCGACCCACCGGGCCAGTGGCAGGAGCAGTACTCAAAGGCCACTGGTCCGAGCCCGGCCAGGCTGCATCGGGGACCATTGCAAACGTCACCCGGAGCCATGGAAGCAACCGGTGACAGGCGAGCCGGTACACAGTCCAGGAGGGGGTCGCCTGCCAAGCAGAGTGGCCCCGCAACTCAAGCCACAACAGTGAGGCGGTCGTACCGTAGACTAGCGGGAGCAATACCCCTTGTGGTGAGAGATACTCCACACGGCTGGGCAGCCCCCAGAGCTGCCGCCCAAAGGAGGGGGCATGTGGCCCTACCCATGGACACATGTGGGGACACCCTCCCACCTGGGACACATGGACCGGGTGGCCGCGACAATGCCTTCCCAAGCACATGCGGGAGCGGCTCAGGAGGCACCTGACATAGGGCAGTGGGAGGGAGAGGACGTCCCCTTGGTAAGACCTCCTTCCTGCAATGTCAAAGGAGGCATCCCGAGCTCCCAAAGATACCTACCTACCTACCTGGAAAAGGCTGGGCGTGAAAGCCAGAAGGAGGCGTCTGCCGATGCGCACGCTCTTGGTCTTGGCCCCAGCTCATTGGAGAGGCGGAAGCACACACTGGCCAGCTACCTCATGGGTCCGAATGCAGTGGGCCGGCAGCCAAGCACAGGGACATGGCGCCCCACCAGTGGTCGTGCACCTCAGCGGCGCTGCAAGGCACCAGGTGGCACATGCTACGCGCCAGTGCCAAAGAACTGCAGCAAGGGAGTGTGCACACCGCACTGCCTGAGCTCCCAAATTGCCTATGCACAGCGGTTTGCAACTTGTACGCCATGCAAATACAAAAAGTCTGGAGTTCGACACAGGCACACACCACGTGCCACTGATGCAACGGAGCTTGCACCTTGGATTGGGGACTGGCAGGGTCATTTGGATGAACCTCGCTGGAGGCACGTCGCGCAAAATGAGGAGGATGAAAATCAGGACAGTGACACCAGTTCTCTGATTGATGAGAACCCACTTGCTCAGCCGGAGATGTTGACTCAGCCGCAGCTGTTGACTCAGCCGCAGACGTTCTCAGCACGAGCACCGCAGACACAGGAACTGGCACCAGATCATGCAGAGGAGGAGACCGTTGAGGCCTACCTAGAGAGGCTGTTGGGTTCAGCTCCGCGGCGCAATTCCTTGCCCAGAAGCCCGGGTGACACGCCATCTGAAGATGCTGATTTTGCAGAAGCGCAGACCGCAAATTTGCTTGATGACTTACAGCAACCGCCGCCAGCAGAGCGCAGGCCCTCGGCGGATAGCGGCCGGTACATTGTGGAAGCCCCGAAGAAGAACTATCACTGCATTGTGTGCTATTGCTTTCTGTTGAACACTGCAGTTCTGCCTTGTGGACACACGATCTGCACAGACTGTGCAGGGAGGATCAGCCGGTGCCCACTGGATCGTACTGTTTTCGTTGCTGCCAACACCCCCAGGAACCGCGCAGTTCAGGATGCTGTGCAAGAATTTCTGCTGTCGGAAGGGACTAGTACTGCAGGCGCGATACTGGCAGCAGCAAGAGCTGCAATATTCTCTCTGGGATCCACAACAAGACCACTGACAAATCCGGATGCCATGCGACAGGCCAGGTTGCGAGCCTTCATGCACCTGTTGCCACCGGATCCTCCTGGTGAACTAGCAGCAGATCATCCTGGTGCAGCAGCAGCGTGTCCTGCTTCAACATGCTCCCAGATACCAGCGCCAGCAGTAATTTCCAGAACGGTGGCTTCGTTAGACTCTGAGCGGTTGCGACAGCGGGAATCAAAGTGCACAACAGTGCAGCGTCGTGTGGAGCGGTCTGAGCAGCCACGTGCAGCAGCTGCAACATTGGTGCACGTCATGTTCAACGACGGCTGGTACGAGGGCCTGGCCGGTGGCGGTACTGTTGAATTCGGCGATGGAACAAGATTTCCCTGGAGCCGCATTCGCACCTGGCATGCAGCCAGCGACCACTACGGTCAGCTAAGTACACTATTTTGGTAATATATTTGATTTTTCTTTTTGTTTGCACAGTGGCATACACCATAGTGCAGCAGTATAACTATATATTTTTGTATGTCTATAACTTCTTTTATTGTTGATTATTTATATTATCGCACAGTGGAATATACCACAGTGCAGCTTCTTCAGACACATGCATCGAATGGCCATTCCTCTCTCTGCTCAGTGTAATGTCGCTGTGCCTTCCCAGCTTTGTGAGTGCGCCAGTCAATGACGGAGGAAGGTAGTTGGCAGTTGGGGTTATGTGTCAAGTCATTTTTCCTTTCAGCATAGCAGGGAACAACAAAAAAGCATGCAGAGGTTCAAAAACCAGACGGTTGAACAGTTTTGAAAAAATGAACACCATATTTTGAAAAAGCATTTATGTTTGTTAGGATACAAGCTGCAGTGGGTTTGAAAACGTTTCTGGATAGAAAACAATTGGAAATGGATTTTTGTTTGTTAGGATAAAAGCTGCAGTGGGTTTGAAAACGGTTTCCGAAAAAAAATAATTGGAAATGCATTTTTGTTTGTTAGGATAAAAGCTGCAGTGGGTTTGAGGACGTTTTCGAAAAGAAACCAAGTCACATCACATCATATCACACCACATCAGGGCAAATCAAATATGGTCACACACTTCACATCACATTAAAACACACGACATCACATCACACCACATCACACCACATCACATCAAGTCAAATCAAATATCATTGCACCAAATCACATCACATGAAATCGCATGGCATCACATGACATCCCATCACATCACACCACATCACATCACATCACGTCACGTCACGTCACGTCATGTCACGTCACGTCACGTCACGTCACGTCACGTCATGTCACATCACATCGCATCTCATCACGTCACATCACATCACATCGCATCACGCCACACCAAACCACACCACACGAGATCACACTACATCACATCGAATCACGTCATGTCACATTGCATCTCATCACATCACATCACGTTGCGAACACCATATCCTATCAACTTATAAGGCATCACATCATATGGCATGAAGAAAGGTCAATTTGCATTGGTTCATACAAGGTCAGATCACATAACGTCCACACACCTGCAAGGCACCGCCTGTTTATGAGACCTTCACCAATAACTGAAACTCCAGGTTGGGATTACGGTTAGGGTTAGGGTTAGGGTTAGGGTTAGGGTCTCGGTTACTGGCATACGGCAGGATACGGCAGGGAAAGCAGGATACGGCAGTATCCGGCAGATACGGCAGGATACAGCAGGATACGGCAGGATACGGCAGGATACGGCAGGATACGGCAGGATACGGCAGGATACGGCAGGATACGGCAGGATACGGCAGGATACGGCAGGATACGGCAGGATACGCGTATTACAGGAATACGGTCGTATTAGGGAAACCCGAATCAGGAAAATCCCACGCAGAAAAAGACGGCGCGCCGGAGCGGGTCCTAACGAAGCGCCGGAAAACAAAGAATTAATAAGATTATAAACGTATGTCACGTATAATGAAGAAAATGACGAGACACACATAAATAAATAAACATCGAGATTCCACCCACACTGACAGAAAGAATCAAAAATCAAAGAATTCAAGAATCAACGAAAAGACTTCGATGAATCAGGTATAAACCACAGGTGTGCTCGTCTTGTATGTAGCATGTACATTGCTCGTCTGGTGTCTCCGTGAACGAGCCTTTTAGCAGCGCTAACAAACGATAGAGGGCTAGATTAGTAAGATTGCAGATGATTAGAGGTGAGATTTGGTGATTAGAACATACACACGAGTGCATAAACGGTTTGCTTGCTTGTGTTTCGATCCGCACTTCCACCTTGCTCTCTCTTGCCAGCGGTGAGTAAGGTAGGTAAGCCCAGGAGGGGCCACCCCCGGGTAGAGTTCGTGACCTGGGTATGGAAATGAGATTGGTTGAAAATAGGAGTTCGGTACCATCGTGCATGCTCGTGCATTCACATGGCGCATTAACGGGTAGGCCACGCAAGATGCGCACGGTACAACCCTTGCTTAGGTTACCCAGGGGCACCACCCCACGTTCTATAAGAGACCGGCTGGAGTTCTTTAAGCTTGCTTGCTTCTACTTGGGTTTTGGAACAGTGTATTATAGGGAAGCCTAAGAAGTGTATAACACGTGGAGGCTGTCTTGGTTCCTCCGTCTCAAACCCAAGTCATTTGCCTCTGTTTTGCAGGTGGGAAGGTCAGGGTGATTGGTGCAGCAGCGATTGTTCTTTTTTCTCTGCCCTGCTAAAAAAGGGCGCTGGACACACCAAACAAATAACTCCGCCTCTGCTTGTGGCAGAGCAGGGAGTCTGACTTCATCAACATCTGCGCCGTGCACGCCAAAAGTGCACTCCTTCCCTCAAAGCCCTAGCAGGGAAACGCGTTGTGGCGTCCCACAGCGAGCAACGCCGGCCCGCAAGGGCGCACGCTGTGGGGCCGGTGCTGGGTCCACACGCCCGCATCGACCGCACCCGGGACACACGGGTCGCGGAACCCTGGCTGCCCGCTCCAGAGGACGGACGGCCGGGGGAGGGACAGCGCCTGACACCAGGCGCCCCTCACAACGGTGGAAGGCACCCCCCCAGGGGACGCCCTTCCGCCACCCCCACAGCGAGCAACGCCGGCCCGCAAGGGCGCACGCTGTGGGGCCGGTGCTGGGTCCACACGCCCGCATCGACCGCACCCGGGACACACGGGTCGCGGAACCCTGGCTGCCCGCTCCAGAGGACGGGCGGTCGGGGGAGGGACAGCGCCTGACACCAGGCGCCCCTCACAACGGCGGAAGGCACCCCCCCCGGGGACGCCCTTCCGCCACCCCCACAGCGAGCAACGCCGGCCCGCAAGGGCGCACGCTGTGGGGCCGGTGCTGGGTCCACACGCCCGTATCGACCGCACCCGGGACACACGGGTCGCGGAACCCTGGCTGCCCGCTCCAGAGGACGGGCGGCCGGGGGAGGGACAGCGCCTGACACCAGGCGCGCCTCACAACGGTGGAAGGCACCCCCCCGGGGACGCCCTTCCGCCACCCCCACAGCGGGCAACGCCGGCCCGCAAAGGCGGACGCTGGGGGGCCGGAGCTGGGTTCACACGCCCGTATCGAGCGCACCCGGGACACACGGGTCGCGGAACCCTGGCTGCCCGCTCCAGAGGACGGGCGGCCGGAGGAGGGACAGCGCCTGACACCAGGCGCCCCTCACAACGGTGGAAAGCACCCCCCCCCGGGGACGCCCTTCCGCCACCCTGACAGCGAGCAACGCCAGCCCTCAAGGGCGCACGCTGACGGGCCGGTGATGGGTCCCCACGCCCGCACCGACCGCACCCCGGACACACGGGACGCGGAACCCTGGCTGCCCGCTCCAGAGGACGGGCGGCCGAGGGAGGGACAGCGCCTGACACCAGGCGCCCCTCACAACGGTGGAAGGCACTCCCCCCGGGGACGCCCTTCCGCCACACCCACAGCGAGCAACGCCGGCCCGCAAGGGCGCACGCTGTGGGGCCGGTGCTGAGTCCCCACGCCCGCACCGACCGCACCCGGGACACGCGGGACCCGGAACCCTGGCTGCCCGCTCCAGAGGACGGGCGGCCAGGGGAGGGACAGCGCCTGACACCATGCGCCCCTCACAACGGTGGAAAGCACCCCCCCCCCCCGGGGACGCCCCTCCGCCACCCCCGCAGTGAGCAACGCCGGCCCGCAAGGGCGCACGCTGCGGGGCCGGTGCTGGATCCCCACACCAGCACCGACCGCATCCGGGACACGCGGGACGCGGAACCCTGGCTGCCCGCTCCAGAGGACGGGCGGCCGGGGGAGGGACAGCGCCTGACACCAGGCGCCCGTCGCAACGGTGGAAAGCACCCGCCCCGTGGACGCCCTTCCGCCACCCCCACAGCGAGCAACACCGGCCCGCAAGGGCGCACGCTGTGGGGCCGGTGCTGGGTCCCCACGCCCGCACCGACCGCACCCGGGACACACGGGACGCGGAACCCTGGCTGCCCGCTCCAGAGGACGGGCGGCCAGGGGAGGCACAGCGCCTGACACCAGGCGCCCCTCACAACGGTGGAAAGCACCCCCCCCGGGGACGCCCTTCCGCCACCCCCACGGCGAGCAACGCCGGCCCGCAAGGGCGCACGCGCTGTGGGACCGGTGCTGGGTCCTCACGCCCGCACCGACCGCACCCGGGACACCCGGGGCGCGGAACCCTGGCTGCCCGCTCCAGAGGACGGATGGTCGGGGGAGGGACAGCGCCTGACACCAGACGCCCCTCACAATGGTGGAAGGCGACCCCCCCGGGGACGCTCTCCCGCCACCCCCACAGCGGGCAACGCCGGCCCGCAAGGGCGCACGCTGTGGGGCCGGTGCTGGGTCCCCACGCCCGCACCGACCGCACCCCGGACACACGGGACGCGGAACCCTGGCTGCCCGCTCCAGAGGACGGGCGGCCAGGGGAAGGACAGCGCCTGACACCGGGCACCCCTCACAACGGTGGAAAGCACCCCCCCCGGGGACGCCCTTCTGCCACTCCCACAGCGAGCAACGCCGGCCCACAAGGGCGCACGCTGTGAGACCGGTGCTGGGTCCCCACGCCTGCATCGACCGCACCCGGGACACACGGGACGCGGAACCCTGGCTGCCCGCTCCAGAGGACGGGCGGCCAGGGGAGGGACAGCGCCTGACACCAGGCGCCCCTCACAATGGTGGAAGGCGACCCCCCCGGGGACGTTCTTCCGCCACCCCCACAGCGGGCAACGCCGGCCCGCAAGGGCGCACGCTGTGGGGCCGGTGCTGGGTCCCAACGCACGCATCGACCGCACCCGGGACACACGGGACGCGGAACCCCGGCTGCCGGCTCCAGAGGACGGGCGGCCAGGGGAGGGACAGCGCCTGACACCAGGCGCCCCTCACAATGGTGGAAGGCGACCCCCCCGGGGACGTTCTTCCGCCACCCCCACAGCGAGCAACGCCAGCCCGCAAGGGCGCACGCCGTGGGGCCGGTGCTGGGTCCCCACGCCCGCACCGACCGCACCCAGGACACACGGGACGCGGAACCCTGGCTGCCCGCTCCAGAGGACAGGCGGCTGGGGGAGGGACAGGGCCTGACACCAGGCGCCCCTCACAATGATGGAAGGCACCCCCCCCGGGGACGCCCTTCCGCCACCCCCAAGGAGAGCAACGCCGGCCCGCAAGGGCGCGCGCTGCGGGGCCAGTGCTGGGTCCCCACGCCCGCACCAACCGCACCCGGGACACACGGGACGCGGAACCCTGGCTGCCCGCTCCAGAGGACGGGCGGCCAGGGGAGGGACAGCGCCTGACACCAGGCGCCCCTCACAACGGTGGAAGGCACCCCCCCAGGGGACGCCCTTCCGCCACCCCCACAGCGAGCAACGCCGGCCCGCAAGGGCGCACGCTGTGGGGCCGGTGCTGGGTCCCCACGCCCGCATTGACCGCACCCGGGACACACGGCTCGCGGAACCCTGGCTGCCCGCTCCAGAGGACAGGCGGTCGGGGGAGGGACAGCGCCTGACACGGGGCGCCCCTCACAACGGTGGAAGGCACCCCCCCCGGGGACGCCCTTCAGCCACCCCCACAGCGTGCAACGCCGGCCCGCAAGGGCGCACGCTGTGGGGCCGGTGCTGGGCCCACACGCCCGCATCGACCGCACCCGGGACACACGGGTCGCGGAACCCTGGCTGCCCGCTCCGGAGGACGGGCGACCGGGAGAGGGACAGCGCCGAACACCAGACGCCCCTCACAACGCTGCAAGGCGCCCCCCCGGGGATGCTCATCCACCGCCCCCACACCGAGCAACGCACCAGCGCACCAACGCACCAGCCACGGGACATCTGCACCCCACCCCCTGCTCTTAGACACAGCGACACAGCAATGGCGGAACCCGCGGCACCACGCAAGACACGCCCCCGATCTCCGACGCTGGACGAAGCACACGAGGTCATCAGGGCGCTGGGACTCAGAGACGGCGAAGGAGACCCCCCACAAGGGGACGCGGGCACAGACTCCGACCTGGAGGCATTGCCGGAGCCCCCCACGGGAGGCGCGCCCGCGGAACCTGCGCCGCCGGCGGGCAGCGTACCCGCGATCTGCCCCGCGTGAACGGGGCCACTGCACCGGCGAAGGCTGGTGCCCCAAACAGCACCCCCAGCCCGGCCCCGATGACGGAGCGTTGCCCGAGGTGAAACCCGCGGCCGCACGCGCCGCCCTACGCTACGGGGTGGCGCAGGGCTGGATCCTGGATGAGACCGCGCGCGGCAGCGTGAACATCCAGGAGGCCGTCGACCGAGTCACCCACGCGGGACAGGCGGCAGTGGCCTTGCACACCCGGGGCCGCCACGGCGGACCCGCAGAGGGGATCATTGTGGAACCCTCGGGAATGGTGCTGGTCCTGGCGGCGGACATGGTCCGAGGGGTGCTCCACGCGTCCCGCGTGCGGCGGGCGTGCCCACAGTGGACCATCCAGGTGTACACCCCCCCGCGGGCGTGGCCCTTTTCCACATGGGCGGTGCTCGCCGTCATGTGGCACCTGGCACCAGAGGACGCCCCCACAGGGACCGCGGAGGACATCGCCCGGGACCTCCACACCTGGCCGGCCGCCCAGGATTACCCCTGGCGCAGGCCCCGGGGCGGCCTCCCGGTGGCACCAGCGGCAGAGGGGCTGAGCTTCGCGGCAACCCTCCAACGGCACCCCGACAAGCAGGCACGCCACTTCCTGCAGACGGGCACGGTCCCGGCCACCCCGCCAGACTCCGAGTGGCGATGGGACGCAGGGGAGGCGCAACCGCTGCCGGGCCCCTGGACCCTCCCGTTGTGGTACTTGCCCATGGGCACCTTGGCCCACGCCACCCAGGCCGTCAAGGGGGCTTTCCCGCAGCCGCTCCTCCCCGGCGTGGCCCTGCTCCGCAGCCTGCAGGCGGGGGCCGCCTGGGTACGGTGGAAGGAAGGAAAGGGGCGCTCTAGCCCCTATTTCCCCATGGTCCAGGGCCAGGCGCTGATCCACGCCGAGGGCATGGGGACCTTGGAATGGGGGGCGATCGTGCCCGGCACGGTGTGCAGGTGGATCACGGCGGCCGCCCCACAGCCCATGCGATCGCCGCCGGCGTGCCACCGCCTCCTACGGATGGTCCCCTCTTTGGCCCCCCAGCACGCCTTTACAAGGGACGTGTGGAAGGCCGTACTGAACCACACCAGGGAGTGGCTAACGAACCCGGGTGCGCGGTACCCGCCGGGACCGGTACTCGAACAGCTCACGGCCCCCACACCCGGGGTCCTCCACGCCCTACACAGGGCGTCGGCCCTCACGAAGCAGCTCAACGACGAAGTGCTGGACCTGGCGCTGGGGCCGCTGCGGGTGCTCTACCCGCAAGCCCACATCCCACCCGCGGGCACGTCCAACCGCCTAGGCCGCCTGGGGTTGCAGCGCCGCGTCGAGGCCGCGCACCCAGGAGGCGTGGTGGAACAGTGGCTAACGCTCCGCAACCCGTCCACCGCGGAGGGCCACTGGTACCTGCACCAACCCCTCTTCCAACCACGGGCAGCCCCGGAACACCGCCGGCAAAACCCGTACCACACGCACCCGGAGCGCCGAGGCGCGCAAAACTACCCGCAGCCAGTCCCGCCCGCCCTCCCGCCGGGGCAGGGCCCGGAGGCGCTACAACGGGGCCCCCCGCTTGACACCGCCACCACGGTACAGCAAAGGGGAAGCGACGACGCGAGTGGTGCCGAACCGGACTGCACGAACTGCGGAGCGGTGGCCTGGATGGCAGCCTGCAGGCACCTCGCCCGAGATACCACGGGGCTCCGGCAGTACAGACCCACGGACCGCACGGCGCTGGCGTCCGCGGTCGCGGCCGTCACCATGGGTCCCGTGGCGGCGTGGCTGGCGCAACTGCTGCCCCACGTCCCCTGCCGCGACACGCGGCCCCGACGGCTGGCCGCGACGCACGCGCCGACGGCACCCCTCACGGCGGAGCAACTATACGTCGTCGCGGCGGCGTTGCTAGCAGACGGCGGGGAGAGCTTCGTCCACCACCACGGCCCGGCGCAGATTGCGGGATGCATACAAGGGCCTCAGCGCGATGCACCAGACCCGTGGCATGCCACACTCCGCGGGCGCACCCGCGTCTGGGGTGCGGGCGATGGCACACCCCCGCCCGGGCCTAAGCAGGGGGAGGCACTGGTACTGCAGACGGCAGGCTACCAGGCCATCATACACGGCCACGCCGGAGGGTACCGGTCGCACGTCCTGGCCGGAGGCCGATGGACGGTCTGGCACAGCACCGCCAGGCAAGGGGCTTTCCCGCCCCTGCCCCACATCGACTAACGACAGGGGCCCACCCAGGCCTACTATATGTCGGCGGACCCCTGGCCGCTGGCGGTCCTGCTACACACTGTCAGCGCCCCCAACAAGAGGCAGGAACCGGGGTGGGTCAACCCCCCCACACTGGTGTGGAGCCCCGGCCAGGAGGAGCATCTACGGGCCGCGTGGCAGGGAGACGCCATCAGGGCCACGGACGTCCCGGACCTCCACGCGGGGCCAATCACGCACGCCCGTCCAGCGGCTACCCTGGCGGTGGCCCAACGGGGACAGCAGAACCCACAGTGGGTGGTCTGCATGTTCAGCCCGGCGGACGCGCACATCGTCGTCTGCGACCCCAAACGCCTGCCGGGGCCCGAAGCCGTGATCCGCGTGGCAGACTGCACCCGCATGATCATCAAGGCGCTGCGGGAGGGCGAACACCACGCCCTCCTGCTCCAGGTCAGGCTGAAGGACAACGCCCGGGCGGCGAGGCCGGGAGTGTGGCCGGCAGCGGCGCACCCCGCCGACCTGGAGCCCCAGCTGGCGGTCCCGACCGCGGTGTACCACTGGCTACAGGCCTTCCACGACCTGCGATGGAGGGGCAAGCCCGACCGCCAAATCGGCTCCACGCACTGGCAAACGTGGCTGCAAGCAGACGCGCAGCGCGATGCCATCCGAGGTCTCGGGCCCGCGCCCGCGACGCGAGCCCTCGATGCGGCGGCCCCGGGCCGCACGCTGGCACCACACACGGTGCCGCTGGCCAACCTGCCCTTCGAACCAGCGGCGGAGGGCGCCATTCAGAAGTCGGTGCCGCTCCCCCCGGCGCGAGGGGCCACGGAGCCGACGAAATGCCCCCTGTGTGCGGACAAGTACTACACCAGCGGGGCAATGCTGGAACACCTGGCGTGGCACGCGGTGCACGCTGCGGCCCCGGCGGACGACAAGGAGGCGGCCACCAACATCCTGCAGGGGAGAGCACGGAGGTCCCCATGGCACGCCCCGCACACCCGGCGCCCCCCGCCCCAGGCAGCCGACCACGCAGATGGAGATGAGGAGGCACCCGGAGCGGCCCCGGGGGCCGGCGGTGCGGCCCCACCAGGGTCCATGTCCATCCCCGCGGGGCTGGCCCCCCTGGCCCCCCTGGCTCCCCCGGTCCCCCGGGCCCCCCTGTGGGCCCCGCTGGGAACGGGCTCAGCGGAGGCGGCGCACCCAGATGCCCTGGCTGCGCCGGCGAACCCGGCGGCGATGCCGATGCGGGATAGCTGACTCCAGGAGGACATGACGGGCGACGCCCTGTGGCTCCTCTCGTGGAACCTGCGCAACGGCCTCGTGCCGCCAGACCGGTCCCTCCGGGACACACTCCGACGGCGCCGGGGGCCGGCGGCCTGCACCGACAAGGAGCACCTCATCACCGGCATGCTGCCCCAGGAGGGGGGCTTTGCCATCATGCTCCAGGAAACTGGGATCGCCACCAGGGCGCAGGAGATGCACGTGGCCGCGGCGCTCCGGGACAAGGGGTACACCGCCTTCTTCAGCAGCCGGCTGGCGGAGACGGGAGCCACCTCCACCTCGAGAGGGGGGGGCCTCCTCACCGCGGTCAGCAGCAAGTACGTGGCGAAGCACGAGGTGCTCAGCTTCACGGAAATTGTCCCCGGGAAGGCCGCGGGCCTGGAGATCCGCACGGACGGGGGAGGCCTCACCCTCATCAACGTACACGGGCCGCAAGCAGGCTGCTCCCCGTGGGCGGGACGGGCGGCGTTCTGGACCGACATACAAATGTATGCCACGGCACGCAGCCTCGGCGGGAGGCACCCGGTGGTCATCGCCGGCGACACCAACATCTACATGGATGTCCCCGCCAACCGGGCCATGGAGCATTTCCGAGCGGGCTGGGAGGCCTGCGGCTTCCGAAGGGCCGCGGCAGGCGGCGAGGAGGACATGACCCCCACGCTCCACCCGTCCCAGCACAGGGTGGACACCTTCCTGGTCAACGAGCCCCTCCTGCCGTGGTCCCTGCGGGAAAGCGTCTGGGCTCGCGGCATGGCACACCCCCAGGTGGTCGGCTCGGACCACCTCCCGGTCCGCCTGGCCCTGCCGGGCCTCCTCAGCGCAGCGGGGCGCGCGGCGATGCCCACCCCCTACAGCCACACGGAGGGCCGCCTCCTCTCGTACGACGCCGCGGCCGCGCCCGTCCAACACTGCCTGTGGGCGGCGGTCACCGCCGCTCAGGATGAACCCTCCCTGGCGCCCTGGCTGGGTCCCGCAGAGCAGCACGACTACGGGTCCATGCCCGCGGCCGCGGTGGACAAGGTGTTCGAACACCTCCACGCGACGCATGACGCCCTGGCGCGCGTGGTGGGACGCCGGCAGCCGTCTCCGGCGGGAACGGACCCGGCGGAGGGGGACCTCCCGGAGAGCGGAAAGCAGCTCCAGGCAGCGGTCCTCCGCTATGACACCCTGGCAGCGCGCGCGCCGGCAGCGTACCAGGCGGACGCGGCCAGGCATGGCATCCGGTCCGAGGCGGCGCTCCGGCTCACGGAGGAGCTGCAGGGTGTGTCGCCCGGGTTCCGCCCAACCACGCAGGGCCAGCTACAGGAGGAGCTGGAGAGGCAAGCAGCCGCCCTCGAGGAGGACATTCGCCAGCTCCGCGCCCTCCTGGCGGCAGACCGCAAGCGCGCCATCAAGGACTTCTGGCGCCGCCACGCCCCCGACATCGCCCAGCGACGGAAAGCCGTGCGGGGAGCCATAGAGGTAGAGGCCCCAGGCCCGTCAGGCCTCTGGAACGTGCGGGTTCCCAACACCCAAACGCTCCTCACGGAGGCCCACGACGTGATGTTCGCAGTTCGCGCCTTCTGGCGAGAACTGTATGACAAACGCCCGGTGGACCTCCCGGGTCTCCAGGCGGTCCTCGGCCGCCACGTCCCCCGGGTCCCTGAGGGGGCCTGGACACAGGTCCAGCAGTACTCCATGCAGGACCTGAAGTCCGCCCTGGACAAGGCCGATGGCAAGGCCCCAGGTCCTAACCACGTGGAGGCCCGTTTCATCAAGGCCCTCCCGGCACGCGTCCAGTGGCTCCTGGTCCGTTCCTACCGGGCCATCCTCCGCGGCGCCCCGCCGCCGATGCACTGGAGGGACGCGCACATCTGGCTCAGCCCCAAGGTACCGGGCTCTGCCAGACTGGACGACTACAGGCCCATAGCCCTGGGCCAGCTGGACATGAAGCTGCTCACGGGCCCCCTCACCCAGCGCATCACTGAAGTGCTCACACGGCACGGAGTGGTCAGCGACTGGCAGCAGGGGGCGCTCCCTGGCTCCAACACAGGCCCCCAGCTGTTCATGGCGCAGCGGCAGCTCCAGCGGGGAAGGCCCAACTACGTCTTCTCGTTTGACGCCCGCAAGGCCTTCGACACCGCCCCACACGGCGCCCTCCTCCTCATCCTGCGCCACCTCTCCGTGCCGCCGGACGTCATCGACCTCCTGCTCTTCCTCCACACGTGCGCCAGGCTGCGCATCGTCACAGCACACGGGCTAACGCAGCCCGTCTACATGCTACGCGGCGTCCGGCAGGGCAACCCCGAGAGCCCCCTGCTGTACGCGCTCCTCCTGGAGCCCCTGCTCAGGGCACAGGGGCACCGCCTGCGCCCGCCGGGAGGGGCCGAGCACGGCCTCATCCAGGCCTATATCGACGACCTGCTGGTGGTGGCCCACACGCTGCAGCACTTCGTCGAGGGCGTGGAGGCGGTGGCCGCGTACCTGGGGATGATGGGCATGGAGCTCAACCCCCGCAAGTGCGCCATGGCCACCACGGAGGGGGTCCCGGGCCTGCAGCTGCGCCTCTGCCCCCACCTGGAAAACCCGTGGTACTGGGTACCAGCGGCGGACTCCATCCCCTACCTGGGACTCCAGCTGCAGCCGGACGGGGAGTTCTCCCTGCAGCGCAAGCACCGGCTAGGCCTGGCGGCGGTGCACCACTGGTGCCTTAACACCCTCGCGCCACCGAAAGTGGTGCAGGACGTCATCCTAGCGATCCTCAGGGGGGTGACGCAGTACGTCGCCCCTTTCATCGCCGACGACTCCGACACTGCACGCCACCTGGACCACATCACGGTCCAGGTCGCGAAGGACAGGGCGCGGTACGCCTTCGACGCCTCGCGGGACAGCCTGCAGGATGACCGGACCCTGGGGCTCACACGGGTGCCCACGCGGTGCGAGCAGGCAGCGGTGGCCCTCGTGGGTACACTCGTCCACCACCGCGCAACCTCCGTGCGCGCCGAGGTCACCAAGATGTTCTGGGAGATAGCCGGCGCGCACGGAATATGTCCCGAGGTGCACTACCCCGTCCCGGAGTTCGCAACTCTGGCGGGAGGCGACTGGGTCCACCGCATACCCCGGGCCCTGGCCGCCCTGGGAGTGGGGATGTACAACCCCATCGCGTGCCCCAGGGCGGCCCATGTCCAACTACAGTCCCCGCCGGGCAAAATCGTCACGCTGCGCACCGCCAAGCTGCGACACCGCGACACGTGCCGCCTGACGGTGCCACACACAACGCCGTGGCATGGGCACCACGGGCCACGCCACCCTTTCCCCGACAACGACGATCCGTGGCCGACGGCGGTGCGGGAGTGCCTCAACCAATGCGCCGATGAACACCTCCACTATTGCCGCCGTGAGCAGGAGCCCACTAACCACCCCAGGTGGCGCGACGCCCTGGCCCACCTCTTCCACACCACCGGCACACGGGACCCCCGCCTGAGACTCGTCCACCCCACGAGGGCTAAGCAGGACGCCCACACCGGCCCACGGGTGACCCCGGACGGCCTGCACCTCCACGTCGGGGGCTTCCGCCGCCAGGACGGCCTATCCCCCCCCACGCGGGGGGCGGCGTACCACCCGCCAGCAGCCCTCATGTACATCCTCCGCGACGTACTAGCGGAAAGCGAGCACCAAGAGCCTAACGCGGACGTAGCGTGGCCAGAGCCCTTGCGCCCCCGGCCCCACGCGCCGACGCCGTTGTGGTTGGTGGCCACGGACGACCAATGCACCCAAGCGACGGGACAAGCGCAGCTCCGGGCCGAGTGGGTAATAGTGCAAGTGGGGGCAGGTCAGCCCGAACCCCGTGGGCTCCCCCGTGGCACCGCCCTACTGGTGGCTACGGGGGTGCCGCACGACCCACACATGGCGGTACACGCGCTGGAGGACCAGCCGGAGGACACGGGACACCTGGTGGTGCACCAGCGCGGGGGCCCGGCGTGGCTCAAGGAACATGTGACGGCGCTATGGTCCTGGGCAAGCACGGTCGTCGGAGCGGAGATTCGGCAGCACGACCCCCCGGCGATCAGCCCAGGCGACACCAGGGCGCTGAGCGTGGACCAACTGACCCCCAGCCACCCCGACGTCCGGTGGCACTCCGCCGACCTCAACGCGGGGTGGCTCAGCCCCACCGGATACTACTGGATCCCGGAGGCCTGGGGACACACCTCCTCTGACGCGTCCGGGGGCGGACCCTGCAAACACGCCACCAGCGTCGCTCTCGCTGCCGACCTCACCCGCACGTGGGCGGTGGCCATCTCGGGCACGGTGCCCGACGGGGAGGGGGTGGCCGCCTCCCTCCCCCTACAATACGGTGCCCACAGACCATGGGTGCACACGGTGGACGCCGAAGTCATCCTCCACCTCCTGCGGCACGCAGATCGCGAACGAACCACGGGGGTCCCCGCGGGCGCAGCGAAGGTGGTCAACCAGATGCCCCTGAGGTGGCTCCGAGACGGCCTGTGCACGCGGGGGCAACACGCCGGGCACCCGTTCTGGTACGTCCGAGCCACCTCGCACCACAGTGACGCCCTACTGCACAAGGCGGACTGGGCGGCGTCCCAGGACACCGTCCTGCAGAACACGCCCCCGGACCCTGGCCACGCCCAACTCATTGTCGCCGGCCGTGACGGCCATCTCGATCTACGGCCCCCCACGATGCGGGTGCTCGGCGAGGTCGCGCAACGGGCGCAGACGGACCATGCGCTGACGCACCGGGGACACACACCTTTGGGCGCGGCCCACGCCACGGCCTACGTCCACGCCCGGGACCTCACCGCGGCGGCCACCAACCGCCGGGCGCTGCGGGCCCGAGACGGCCACACGCCGGTGCAGCGCAGGCTCCGCGTCCGGAAGGAGCGGCTCTCCGGCGTCGCCATCGTCCCACAACCGTGCCTTTTCTGCGGCGGCCCGGAGGAGACCCCGGTGCACATGCACGTGGGATGCACCCACTCACGGCTCCTCTGGCCCCACTACTGCCAGGCGGTACACGAGGCGGCCCGCCACCTCCCACCTGGGGACAAGGCCCTGTGGGTGGCCTCGTGGCGCTCCGCAGGCGCCACGTGGACGGAGGTGTTCTGCTCCGGACTGGTGCCCGAGGACGCGGAGGCGCAGCTCCGCGCCATAACCCGATACGACCCGCCGGGAGGGACCTCGGTGGACGATATCCTCCACCACATGCTCCGGCTGGGGGACTTCGCGTGGGAGCTTCGCAACCACCGGCTGGAACAACTCCCCCGCGAGCCCCAGAGCGCGGCGGCCCGGGCGCACCGGTGGCTCACTGCGGCGGAGGGCGACCACCCTCCCCCTCCCCCGCGCCCTGACAAGGACTTCGTAGCCTCCCTCCGTGTTGTAAATGGCACCCTGGAGTGCCCGCCCCAAGAGAGCCCCCACCCGTACCAGGACCTGCCAGGGGGGGTTCTCGAGGCACCTACAAGACGCCCTCTTCCCACCGTGGATCATCGGGCGCGGCTCCATGACCGCATGGGAGGCGCGCATCGTGGGGGAGGAGTGGGCGCGGCAGTGGAGCCAGTGGTGCGCCGCCACGCGCGCCCCGGAGACCCCTGCGCAACGATACGCCGCCATCTCGCTCCGGTGGTGGGGGCCGGACACCCGGCCGAGACCCACCATGATCCGCGGGGCGGGGCCTGACCACCCGTGGGACGCGGCGACGGGGGAATGGCTGCAGGCGGCCCCGGGGCCGCAAACGGGATGGACTGGGGACGTGTCCTCACTCGTCAGGACACCCGTCCCGCCCCGCATCGTCCTTCACGCCGCCAACGTGCTCCGGGCTACGGAGATACGCACGTGGGGACACGCTGCGGCCCCCGTCCGGTGGCATCCCCCAGAGAACGGGGCCACCCAACTCACCGTGGCGCACTTCAAAGCTGGGGGGCCGGTATACGACGACGCCCTGTCCCGGCTGGGCGACACCCAGGGGCCCTTGCTCCTCATGCTCCCCACCGGCATTGCAGCCGCGCTGCGCCAGGAGCTAGACGGCTGCGAAGGGCTGCGAGTGGGGTGGGAGGCAGTCGCGGACGACACCCTGCTGGCCCTCCTCCACAGAGACACCGCGAACGGGTGCCAATGGGATGCGCTGACGCCCCACCTCACCGGGCGCCACGTGTACATGGCGAGCCCCCCCCAGGGGCACCCCCGCCCGGCGTGGGACGACCTCATCGCCGCCTTCCACGACCACGGGATCCTCCCCGACGACACGTGGCAGGAAGTCCAGCGGAAGACGCTTGGCAAGGACTACCGGCGCCGCGTCCGCGCCCGCCTGCCCGAGATCCGGGACCCCCTCCGACAGAGGTGGGACGACCTCTGGCTCCGCCATCTCGACCCTTGGTCGCCGCCCTCCCACCTCCCACACACCTGCCGACTCTGCGGAGAATGTGACACGGTGTCTTCCGCAGCGTCGACAGGCGCCAACAGGTGCGCGCGGTGCACCCAGGTAGCCGCGTGCCCGTGGCCCGAACCTCCCGCAGGCCCGCGCAGGCGCACAGAGGGGAGGCCTTGCGCCGGCGCATCGAGGGGGCACACACCCCCTCGCACGAACAAGCGGGCCCCACGGGCGCTGCCCTTCTGTGGATCCACGTGCACCTACGGGACCCCACATCCGTTGCGCACCTGTCGCACGTGTTCGCCCCCTAACCCCCACCCGCCGCCGCCCTCTGCAGAGCCCGCAGCAACATGCCACGCCGACGGGGGGATGGGCCAAGGCACACCAGGGCCCGCCGCAGAGCGCAGGAGGCGGCCGTCCGGGGCCTGGTGGCGGACGCGGTGGCGGAGGCACACGAAGCGCACGCTGCCGCACGGTGTGACCTGGAGGGCAGTGCGAGGGCTTTCCTCAACGAGACCGCCCTCCCGGCCGTCCGCGCCCTGAACGGAGCGGGGGCCCCTACGCTGCTCCCGGCAATGCACCGGATCGTGAACACCGTCCGGCCGGGGCTCATCAGCCCGGAGGCGGCCCTGGATGGAGTGGCAGGAGTCCAATCGGTCGGGCCGGCCCCTGTCCATGGGGGACACCCTGCGGCTGACGGGAGCGGGGTCTGCCATGTCCCTCTGCAGTAGCGCCCCAGCCCTGCTGCACGCCCTCAGGACGCGCTACCCCGGGGACGCGGCCCCGTACCTGAACCAGGCGCGGGCCACGTACCCGGGAGGAGTGTCCGAGCTGGATGCGGCGCTCCACCTTCTACACCCGCCGGACGAGGACCTGGAGGTGGGCGAGGTCACGGTGTTCGTGGAAGGCGCGGACGAGGCGTCCGCCCGCCCCCGGCCGACCAACCCGGTGTACGACGGCACCGGGCCTACCCCCCCGTACGCCGTCGTCTACGAGGCGTTCCGCAGGGAGCCCACTTGGTGCCCCGCCCTCCCGCCGGCGACGCAGGCGCCCCGCGGCTGGGCTAACCCAGACCTGTCCCCCCCCCTCTCCAGGACCAGGGGTGCCCACCACAGGGGGCAGGTCCTCTGGCAGGAATGCCCTGGCACCCCCCTCCTCCTCCTCGTCGTCGCGACCCGCGGGGACCCGGGGCGGATCCTGGGGATCACCCCCACCCACCTCTATGGGGCAACACCCGTACCCCGCCCCCCCCTCCCGGCGCCCGCGGCGCGGGACGGAGTACACACCTTCCTGCGAACACAGGAGGTCACCGCCGTTACGGGGGTCCACCTGGTGCGGCTGCCCCCGACACCGCTCGACGACCCCCGGGGGCCCAGGGCCCTGGGCCCCGCCCCAGACTGGGAGCTGTGGCGCGACGCGTGGGCCGCGTGGCTCCCCCGCCTCCCCTCCCAATGCCGCCAGATGGCCGCAGGCCCCCGGCCGTGCGGGGCTGACGCCACAGCCGGCCCCCCACCCCCCCCCCCCCCCCCCTCCCCCCCGCAGAGCACCACACGGCACTGCCGACGGCACGGCACTGATGCACCAGGAGGTAGTGGGAAGGGCGCGCCTGCCACCACGCATGCCTACCAGGGTAACAGTGATGGCAGACTCCGATGGGTCCCCCCAGCGGGACGACCGCCACCACCGCCGGTCCCGCTCCCGCTCCCCCGTCTCCTCCCCGGAGTGGACGGGGGAGACCCTCGCAGAGCGCGAGGAGCGGAGGCTGGCGGAGGCGGCGGTGCTGGTCGGGCCGCCGCCGCCGGCCCGGGAACCTGGGCCAGCCGAGGCGACCGCCCCCGCCGCCCAAGCAGCCAGCCCCGCCGCCCCGCCCCGCCCAGACACGCAGGAGGCGGAGGCCGCAGCGAGCCACGCCGCGGCCCCGACCGCGGCCCCCGGCAGGCCGCCGACGCGGGGGGCAGCCCCGGCGCAGGAACCGGGCGCATCGCCGAGGGCTGCCGCAGCCGCAGAGGAGAGCAAGAAGGGCGCGCGAGGGGTTGCGGCCGCACGGGCCACGGGCGCCTCGTCGGCGGCCGCCATGGCAGCGAAGGAGAGTGGGGAGGGCGCGCGAGGGGCTGCGGCCGCGACCCCGGCGGGCCGCGACACCACCTCGGCCGGCCGCGCCGCGACCTCCAGCGCGCCGTGAACGCGGGGGACGGACCCCGCACGGGCCGCGGGCGCCTCGCCGGCGGCCGCCGCGGCAGCAGAGGAGAACGAGGAGGGCGTGCGAGGGGTTGCGACCGCGGCCACGGGCGCCTCGTCAGCGGCCGCCACGGCGGCGAAGGAGAGCGAGGAGGGCGCGCGAGGGGCTGCGGCCGCGGCCCCCAGCACGCCGCGCAAGCGGGGGAAGAACCCCGCACGGGCAACGGACGCCTCGCCGGCGGCCGCCGCAGCAGCAGCAGTGGGCAGGGAGAGTGCGAAGTACCGCGCCCACGCCAACCCCACCCACACCCACACCAGCCCCCCCGAGCCGTTCCCCCCCAAGCCCTTCCCCCCGGGGCGGGAGCGGCACGGCCGCCCCCCGACGCGCGAGCGCCCGCCGCCGGGCGTCACGCTGCCGCAGCTGCAGAGGCAGCGGGACGCCCGGCGAGTGGTCCAGGAAGGGTGCAGCAGCGAGGGGGAGCAGAGCGGACGGCGCGACTCGGGGCAGGGGGCCGGGAAGGGGCCAGGGCACGGGAAGGGCGCGCAGGGGCGCGGGCAGGGAGCCCAGGTGCAGGGGGCAGGGCGAGGGGAGGTGGGAGAGCGGGCGGGCCAGGGCGTGGGGGACGGGAGGCGGGACCCGCGACACGGGCAGGGGGCTGGAAAGGGGCCCAAGGGCAAGGGCAAGGGCGCCGCGGGCCCCAAGGGACAGGCGGGACGGGGCATGGGAGCCCAGGGGGGAGGACGGGGCGAAGGGAGGGGGGCAGGGGGCGGGGCGCCCCCGCAGCCGGACGTGCAGCCAGTGAGGTGCATCCCCCCCGGCATCCAACAGATGCCGGCACACCACACCCACCACCACCACCACCACCACCACCACCACCTCTACAACATCGACCCTGACGCCGGCGAGCTCGTCCCCCCCCAACCCCCACGACACCAGCACCATCAAGCCCCCCCCGCGCCGAGGGCGGAGCCGGCGCGGATGGCCTCGGCGGAGGGGGGACGGGGCGCGGCATCGGCGCCGCAGGCGCAGGGGCAGCGAGGGGGGCCGGGACGGGGGGCGGAGGAGGGCCGGCCATGGGACCGGGACTGGGGCGCGGTCCCGGACCCTCTGGGGGAGGAGACCCTCCCCCTGGTGGGGGAGGTGTACGGGTGGCTGTGCTGGGCCAACCAGGGGACCTCCAGGTGGTCGAGGAACCGGCCCTTCGATGCCGTGCTCCTCCGGAGGGACGGAGGAAACCGAGAGGTACCCCCGGGGGGGTGGGCAACCCCAGAGGACCATGAGAGGGTCCTCGGGTCAGTGATCCGGGCGGCGTGGCCCGACAGGGAGCCGACGTGGCCGGCCTTCCTGGAAGGGGGAGCGGTGCTCCGCATCACGGATGCAGACGCCAACAACTGGCTCCCCCGGGCTTTGCGCAGCGCCCTCGCCCACTGGCGCTACCGCCGGCACAACCCGCCGCCGCCGCAGCCCCAGCCCCCACACAAACGGCGGCGCAGGTGAAGGCCCAGACGGCGGGTACGGGAGAGTTGGGGGGGGGGGGGGTGGGCCCCCCGGCCCACGCCCCCCCCACGGTACGGCACGACGCAAGAGGGCGCGCCACCTCCCGCGGGAGGGAGTGCGGAGACAACGAGCGCGGGGGGGAACCTGCTGCCCCACATCCCGCTAACCACTGACCGCTAACCCTCACGGCCACCCCCGGCCGGCCGGCGCCGCGCGACAACGGCCGGGGGATGAGAGGCCCCAGCGAGGGCCTGCGCGAGAATCCGGCTCTCGGTAGAGGGGGGCGGGGGAAGGGCGCGACCCCCCGGCCGATGGCTGGCCCCCGGGGCCAGGACTGCCATGCCGCCCCCCCCCCCCCCCCGGCCGACAGGAGGCATCGCCAGGGGACCAAAGGGCCCCCCCCACTCCCCCCCCCCCCCTCCCACACAGGCCCGAGAGCGGGCGGGGGGGCGCCCCCCCCCCCGCCCCCACCGCACCCACCTCAGCTGGGGAGCCACAGGCGCGGCCCTCCGCCCCCCCAGGGCCGGGGGGGCGCCCCCCCCCTCAGGAGGAACGGCGACGCGGTAAGGGCAACGGCGGCTGGACCTGCTCCCGCGAACCCACACTGGCGTGCAGGAGCAACGCGCACAACGGAACAGGAAGGAGGCCGCGCCCCACATGACCCTCCCGTAACCACAGCCCACTCCGAGGTGACAGAGGGGGGGTTCAGGTCAGCTGGGGCCCCCGGGGGAGCGGTCCACGGGCCGCCCCTCACCCCCCCCCCCACCCCGGGGCGGCACTTCAGCCCCGACCGCACGCGCGGGCCGGAAGGGAGCGCGCCGGCGACACGGAGAGGGCCGGAAAGGAGTACCGCAGGCCGCCGCCCGGAACGAGAACAGGGAGGCCGCGGCGCGACACCCCCCCCCCCCAACCCGCCCCCCCACCAGCCCGCCAGCCGCGGGGGCCCCGGCCCCCACCCCCCGAGGCAGGGGGGATGGCCCCCCCCCGCCCGAGAGGGCAACCGGAATGTGACCCGCCCCCCCGCCCCAGCCGCCGGCTCACATGGGGGCCGCGAAGAACAAGCGGGCCCACGCCTGCGCACCGGGACGCCGCACAGATCGTACCCAGAGAAGCCGGGTGAGCACGAACCGGAGTGGTATGGGGGGCCACGCCCCCCGTGGGCAGCACACAAGCGGCGGCGCAGGTGATGGCCCCGACGGCGGATGCGCGAGAGTGGGGGGAGGAGCCGGGCCCCCCGACCCACTCCCCCCCCATGGTACGGCGCGTCCCATGAGAGCGTGCCACCTCCCGCGGGAGGAACCACGGAGACAACGAGCACGGGAGGGAACCTGCTGCCCCGCAGCCCGCTAACCACTGACCGCTAACCCTCACGGCCGCCCCCGGCCTGCCAGCGCCGCGCGACAACGGCCGGGGGGATGAGGGGCCCCAGCGAGGGCCTGCACGAGGATCCGGCTCTAGGTAGAGGGGGGCGAGGGAAGGGCGCGACCCCCCAGCCGATGGCTGGCCCCCGGGGCCAGGACAGCCATGCCGCCCCCCCCCCCCCCGGCCATCAGGAGGCATCGCCAGGGGACCAGAGGGCCCCCCACACTCCCCCCCCCCCCCCGCACCCCCCCCAGCTGGGGATCCACGGGCGCGGCCCTCCGCCCCCCCGGAGCCGGGGGGGCGACGCGGTGGGGGGAGCGGCGGCTGGACCTGCTCCCGCGAGCCCACACTGGCGTGCCGGGGCAACAAGCACAACGGAACGATATGGAGGCCGCGCCCCACATGACCCTCCCGTGACCACAGCCCACTCAGGGAGGGCAGAGGGGGGGCTCAGGTCTGCAAGGGCCCCCGGGGGAGCGGTCCGCGGACCGCCCCTCACCCCCCCCCACCCCGGGGCGGCACTTCGGCCCCGACCGCATGCACACGCCGGAAGGGAGCGCGGCGGCGACACGAAGGGAGCCAGGATTGAGTACCGCAGGCCGCCGCCCAGAAGGGGAGCAGGGAGGCCGCGGCGCGACACCCCCCCCCCCCCCGCCCCCCCACCGGCCCGCGGGCCGCTGGGGCCCCGGCCCCCATCCCCCGAGGCAGGGGGGATGGTCCCCCCCCCGCCCGAGAGAGGAGCCGGAGCGCGACCCGCCCCCCCGCCCGAGCCGCCGGCCCCCATGGGGGCCGCGAAGAACAAGCGAGCCCGCGCCTACGCGCCAGGACGCCGCACAGATCGTACCCAGAGAAGCCTGGTGAGCACGAACCGGAGTGGTATGGGGGGCCACGCCCCCCATGGACAGCACAACGCCAGTGACACCCGCTTCACAAGGGGACTTCACAAGACTCGACGGGCATACGGCGCACGTTCCAGGTTGACCCGTTGCCGTTGTACAGGCGGAAGCGCCAATCGCGCGACCGGCACCACTGCGCAAAGACGCTGAAGTCGCTGGTCTTGCTTGGTGCCACATGCTTGCTGTCGGTGCGCGAGAATGCCCGTTGCAGCTTCCTGAGACATGCCTCCCGTGCGGTGTCGTGAGGCGAGTGGGCCACTTTCCAGAGTTCCGTGACGGCCATCCTCCATGCCTTTTCTGCGGGGCATGGGACCCCAAGGCGTCCTTGGCTGGGGCTGCCGTATACAAACTCTCGTGGGGTGCGTCTGGGCAGCTGCAGGGCCATGCGGTTCATGGTGGTGCGTGTTGGTTCGTGGTGGTTCGTGGTGGTTTGTGGCGGTTCGTGGTGGTTTGACGTGGTTCGTGGTGGTTTGTGGTGGTTCGTGGTGGTTCGTTGTTGTTTGTGATGGTTCGTGGTGGTGCGTGTTGGTTCGAGGTGGTTCGTGGTGGTTTGTGGCAGTTCGTGGTGGTTTGTCGTGGTTCGTGGTGGTTCGTGGTGGTTTGTGGTGGTTCGTGGTGGTTTGTGGTGGTTTGTGGTGGTTTGTGGTGGTTCGTGGTGGTGTGTATTGGTTCGAGGTGGTTCGTGGTGGTTTGTAGCGGTTCGTGGTGGTTTGTTGTGGTTTGTGGTGGTTCGTGGTGGTTCGTGGTGGTTCGTGGTGGTTCCTGGTGGTTCGTGGTGGTGCGTGTTGGTTCTTGGTGGTTGGTGGTGGTTCGTGGTGGTTCGTGGTGCTTCGTGGTGGTTCCTGGTGGTCTCTGGTGGTTCGTCGTGGTTCTTGGTGGTTCGTGGTGGTTCGTGGTGGTTCGTGGTGGTTTGTGGTGGTTTGTGGTGGTTTGTGGTGGTTCGTTGTGGTTCGTGGTGGTTCGTGGTGGTTCATGGTGGTTCGTGGTGGTTCGTGGTGGTTCATGGTGGTTCGTGGTGGTTCGTGGTGCCCATGCAGAATTTATTACTTTTGGACGAACTAAACGCATTGGGTGTGTACCCATGCAAAAAATATTGCTTTTGGCAGAACTGAAGGCATTGGGTGTGTGCCCATGCAAAATGTATTGCTTTTGGCAGAACTGAAGGCATTCGGTGTGTGCCCATGCAGGATTTATTGCTTTTGGCAGAACTGAAGGCATTCGGTGTGTGCCCATGCAGAATTTATTATGTTTGGCAGAACTGAAGGCATTGGGCGTGTGCCCATGCAAAATTTCTTACTTTTGGCAGAACTGAAGGCATTGGGCGTGTGCCCATGCACAATCTATTACTTTTGGCAGAACTGAAAGCATTGGGTGTGTGCCCATGCAGCAAAACTGACGGCATTGGGTGTGTGCCCATGCGGAATGTATTACCTTTGGCAGAACTGAAGGTGTTGGGCGTGTGTCCATGCAAAACTTATTACTTTTGGTAAAATTGAGGGTATTGGGTGTGTGCCCATGCGGAATATGTTACTTTTGGCATAACTGAAGGCATTGGGCGTGTGCCCATGCAAAAGAACTGCGGGCATGGGTGTGTGCCCATGGGAAATGTATTTCTTTTGGCAGAACTGAAGGCATTGGGTGTGTGCCTGAGCACAAGACAAGAACTGCCGCATCATTGTAGCCGTGGGGCCCATGCGGGACCGCCCGGGCCGTGTGGCCTTGGACAAAGAGCGAACAAGGGGGGGAGGGGGTGTGTGCGCCGCGCGACAGGGCATTGCACTTGCTGCGGTATTGTGCTGCTTTGGCCTGGCCGGGACCGCAGGCAACCGCTCCTGGGGGGGCGGGACCTAGCATATGACACCATGACACCATGACAGCCCCCCACCAGAGCTGTTCCCCACACCCCCTGTGCAGGGGGGGGGGGGGGGTTGCCATCAGGGAGCGGCAATTCAAAACATTGGGGGAAACTGCAGAGGAATTGCGAGCAATCGCGAAGAATTGTGGGAACATATAATGAAGATGCGGTACACAAGACATGTGCATAGCTTCCCCAAAGCGAGTGAGTCAAAAGGGACTCACATGTTGCTCCCCAGTGCCATATCCGGTCCGGGCTAGTAAGCTCTCGCCTCTATTTTGGTGAACTATGAGTGTTGGGCTTGGACCGCACTATTTGAATGACGCTATTTACAGAGAACAGGGCTTGGACTGAACATTGTGATACTGCGTGTCATAACTTGCGTTTCAACAGCAGGTGTCCGGGAAGGGCATGCCAGAAGATCGGTGATGGAGTGGTCATGCTATCATGAGGTCTGTGCATTGGCCCAAGGCTATCTCCAAAAAAATGTTTGGTCATTTTCAGTCAGACACGGCGCCATTGCGAACGGGTGGGGGCCACTACACCTCCGCTTCTAAAGGCCGCCTGAGGCTGCACACCTCTCTGCCCCGACCACCGGCCAACCCAACCACCAGCCAGCCCGACCACTTATTGCAGATGATACCTGGGCGATAGCAAGGAACAACGCCCATGCAACCACGTGATCAGCAGCCCCCGCACCAGGACAGCGCCCAATTGCATTCTTGGGAGTATCAGGGGCAACGGCCAAAGTCTATGGTGTGTGTGGGCCCACAAGAACGGTGTTGCACGAGCAATTGTGCGGCAAATGCGTGGTACAACAGCATGCAACAGGACACCGGAACAACAGTCGACAAAATGGACCCAGAGTGCAACACAGCAGGAATGACCACAGCACGCATTGCGCCATATACTGCACGGTCCCAACAATGAGGTCTCTGTACAGATCTAAGAAGGGCTCAACAGGTGTATGCATGCGGCCCTTGTTAGTTGTTGGTCCTGCAAAATGAAAGCAGAGTTGACGCAGGTCTAGAAGCGGAATCATCGGAGGCCAAACACCAGGACACAGCACGGGGCTTGCGGGCAGATATGAATACGGGCGGGGTCAGGCAGCGCAGGGAGGGGCACTGGCGTATTCCGGCAGAAATCAGAGGTCGCCATGGCATATTGCATCGGTACAATGTGCCACACAACACCCGGCGGATGGGGTAACCGGCCTAAATGTGCTGGGCAGAGCGCCTTGCGCCATTGGACTGACTGGTTGTGTACTTGTGGCAGCTGCAATACATATGTTTTGATTCAATATCAATTGCTGCTTTGCACGACAGAGGGCATGGGCACCAAAGGGCCAAAAGACACGGAAGAGCATGTCATCAGGGCTGCGGTGCGTGTATCACCTCCTTCAACAACCCTGAGACACAGACTCTGGTGTGAAGCGGGGCAGGAAAAAATATGCGGCCGTCTATCTATTGTCATGCGTGCAGGAGCCTTGGGACGACATTCCAACGGAAACAGAACTGCCAAGGAACAGCTTGGCAGTTCCTGGCAGAAGGTGAAATTGCCTGAGTCATTCACTGAGACGGTACACCAGCAGAAGCACAGGGATGCACGCAGGAGCTCAGGGGTGGGTCGACAATGCCGAGCACGTGGCGAGTCGACAAACCATTGAGCTGACGGGTGACTGTTCACATCAAATCACCTGGAGTGCACCCCCAAGGAAGGGGACACCAGGGGACACCGGTGGAGAGAACACCCTTTGGGGAGCGCATTAGAGAACTTGTATAAGAAGCAGTGAACGTTGACGAAGTCAGGTGCGTATTCGGGGCCCGATCATGACACACCGTACAGGAGTGTGTAAGACTGTGTGTGTGGGGGGGGGGGGGGTCAGGGGGGCGGAGGATGGGGGGGAGGGCCCGAGGCCTTGTGTGTTGGGGGGGGGGGGGTTCTAAGCGGTTCACCATACATAGCCATGCGTGTCATGGGTGGCCATGTGGCTATCATCTGGTCTCCTGATGGCCCATCCTTTGTCATTCGGCCCCTGGCCTTGTCCATTGCTGGTTCCCCGTGGTATGGCCCATGCCACACTGCTCTAGCTGCTGTGTCTCTGGGGTGTTTCGTGCCTGCCCCACACTGCCTCGCTCACGAGCAAACAGGCTTCGTCCCCCCGAAGCACGCCTCGCAAATGCACATATTTGTGGACAAAAGAAAGAATGAAATAAATAAAAGAACACATACATTTGTGCTTGCCTTTACTGAGTGGTCAGAACTTTCAGCAGCAGCGAGTCCACACCATCGTACGGCAAGGCACACTGAAACATACACGGACCCTGTAAGGCCACACAGCAGCAGCACAACCCTTTGCAAAACGCTTCAAATCATGTACGGACCCCTGAGGGGCCCAGCGCCCTCGCCCCCACGTTAGGGACACCACTGCAAACGGCCCCTGAGGCCGCCAGCTAGTCCTCGTATTTGCGAACACGCCTTGAAACACAACACACCGTCACAATTACACGTCACTCAGCAAGACCAAGTGACATAGGGACACCAGGGGACACCGGTGGAGAGAACACCCTTTGGGGAGGGCATTACAGAACTTGTATAAGAAGCAGTGAACGTTGACGAAGTCAGGTGCGTATTCGGGGCCCGATCATGACACATCGTACAGGAGTGTGTAAGACTGTGTGTGGGGGGGGGGGGGGTCAGGGGGGCGGAGGACGGGTGGGGCCCGAGGCCTTGTGTGTTGTTGGGGGGGGGGGGGGGACAAGCCGTGGATATACTAAACTAAGCGGTTCACCATACACAGCCATACGTGTCATGGGTGGCCATGTGGCTGTCATCTGGTCTCCTGATCGCCCATCCTTTATCATTCCGCCCCTTGCCCTGTCCATTGTTGGTGCCCCGTGGTATGGCCCATGCTCTGGCTGCCGTGTCTCTGGGTTGTTTCGTGCCTGCCCCACACAAACACTTGCCCCCCTCACAACCAAACAGGTTTCGTCCCCCCGAAGCACGCCTTGCACATGCACGTGTTTCTTAATGCATTTGTCCGCTGTTCGCACATGCACGGCTTCTGAACGACGTCATTGCCAGTGATAGACAATGGGTGACATAGGGCATTGCTTTGCTGACCAGCCACTGCCAGCCTTTGCCTTTATCTTCATCAATTCCCTATCCGACGCATACTCTGATGTGTGCAGGGCTGTATCCCGCACCAGCTGCTGAGCTACGCCGTGAGATCGGTGCAAAACCTTTGTCTTCCTGCCATTTTTGTACCTTGGGCGCAAGGCTTTCACTGCTGCGGGCGGGGGTACCAACGTGGGGGTTGTCGGCAACCGTTTGGGTCTTAACAGTACTTGGGGCATGGCTCCATTGGAGAGGATTTGGTAGCCCTTCGGGTGGCGATTCGTGTGCTTTGCTGATGTGTCACGACAAATCAACACGGCACACGGGTATGCGACGCCTACGCAATGCGGGTGCGGAAATATACCGCCTCTACCCCGGGGAACGTGCCAACGCCCAGTGTGCAGTTTGCAGGCGCAGCTGTCACTGCAGAGCACAAGGCATCTCCCGGACGTGCGCTGCACGGTCTACCCTCGACCCTGGACCTGCAACCGGCCGCTGCCAGACAGCCCCATGACTTCGGGTTGGCTGCGTGCGTAGGCCTTAGTGGGCGGCACCTGCCACGTCCCACTGGTTACCGCCACCGCACGGTACGTGCAACTGTGCGTCCCGGGGGGCACTGAGAACGCGGAGCATAGCACTCGATCCTTGTACACATCGGGCGTCCCGAACGGTGTCCTGAGGGATGTGTGGTCACTGGTCCTTGGCAGGGGCGTTGTGGGCTTGGGTCAGGGGTTCTGGTGTACACAACACAGGGGTGGGCGAAAGGCTTAAATGTTGGGGGGATGGTGGGCAGAGTGTTCCCTGCCCCACTCTCAGCTCCGTTAGCTTGGGGCGTGGAAAATGACCAACACTCCGAAAGCTTAAGCCGGTGCGCACACCAAGACACCCGGGGATACAACCCGGCGTACTTACTCAGCCTGTAATGCGACCCCCCCACCCTCTTGGCCTTTCAACGCTTTGAGACCAGTGTTTTTCGAAAATGTTGGAGTGGACAATAAATTGAGAAAACGTTTGATCAAAAATATGTTTCGTTCATCCAAAATTGCGGAAAACCTTGCTGGGTGTAGGGCTGTGGTGGCGGGAGAAAAGTATGCAAGGAAAGCCACGGGGTAGTACGGGGTTCCTGGGTGAGTGCCCCTACCCCAACCCCTACCTCTAGCGCTGCCTCAGCCTCTAAATCTACCTTTACCATAACCGACCTCTACCTCTACGTCTACCCCTACCGCTACGGCTACCGGTACCGCTACGCCTACCTCTTCCTGTATCTCAACCTCTGCCTCGACCTTTGCCTCTGCCCCTTCCTCGAGCTCTACCCCTACGTCTACCTGTCCTTCCACCCCTACCTCAACCTCTCGCTGTACCTCTGCTCTACCTACCCTTACCTCTACCTCGACCTCTGCCTTTTTCTCCGCCGCTAATAATACCTACCTCTGCCTCCACCTCTGCCTCTTCTCTACCTCTACTGCTACCTCTCCCTCTAGCTCAATCCATCGCAGGTCCTTGCAACGCAGCGGAACATTCAGGTGCGTTCACTGTCCATCTTCCCCAAACCCCTGCAGACGCGGTGCACCTCGGATCCCACAGCCCATCTGCGCGTCCCAACGGCTCCGGCGCGGCACCCGGCAGCCGCGGGTCGATGGCCTCCAGGCCGCCCGGCAGCAGGTCGACCACCTCCAGCCCCCCATCGATGGCGTCGGGGCTGGAGACCTGGAGGGTCACCTGCACAATCTGCCCGGGGGCCATGGGGGCATCGCTGGAGACGTTGTACGGCCGCAGGCTGTCATTCAGCGGGTTGACGGTGGCAATGCTTTTCTCCACAAAGAGCCCGAAAAAGACAGGGGCATTGAAGACCTGGAGGCAGGGCACATCGCAGACTGCACGGACACGGACGGAGGGCGGGGCCTGGGGAGGATTTTGGGGTCACCACTGCCCGTGGAACTGGTGCAGCAGCGGTCCGGTGGGGGGGGGGGGGTGCAGGGACGCAGTGCAAAAAGAAATAAAGGGATAAATAAAAACGAATAATGAAGTAATCAATTAAAGAAATTGTAAGAAGGAGGCACCCCCCCCCCGGGGGTTCAGACCCCCCCCCCCACCCCCTCCACCCAATCCTCTTCTGAGTGGCCTGAACAAATTCTCTCCGGCGCCTTGGGCGCCGATGTTTTGTGTTGTTCGAGGACCATTTTTGACGAAAAATAATTTTCTCCGAAAAGCAGAGGGTCACCACCCCCCTCCCCGGGTGCAAGCGTTTTTGTTACATGCATTGATCTTGGCACCTACGAAGTGCTCCAAAAAGCAGCCGGATGTGGTCCCCTCTCTCGACGTTGCGCGCCCCGTTGATACCGATTCCTCTCCATCCCGTGTTGGAGCAAGCCAAACATGACTGCACGTCGCAGCATCAACTGAGGCAGTGACCGAGGATGGCACATAAGAGGCGTTCGAGGGAAGAACCCCAACATATACGAGTCAGACCGATCCCCATGACACGCTGCTCATTTTGCGGGATGGGGGATGGGGATTACGGGGCTAGTGCACTTCACATGGAAGCGTTGTGTTTCAAATTGCCTGAATCACGCCTGCATCACGCTTACCTGTGAGTGAGTGAGCGTTCACGCTGCTGTACCATTGTATTTGGCCGCCTTCTTGGCTCGCACATACTGCTCCGCAAAACCTGTTCCCCAAACTGAGGCGCACCATCTGGTCCAGCACTGAAAGAAGGCCGTCGGGGGGACTTTTTGCCGTTTATGCAACGTTCGCACAGAGGCGCTCTGCAAGTCAGAGACCGGGAGTTTTGTGTAAGCGCCCTGACGGTGCGGGAATGAGCCTCGTCATCGTTTTGAATTGTCGCATCACCCCTGGTCCGGACACAGGCCCGAGGCAGAGATGCATCCATCGTGTGCCGGATTTGCATCGTGATAGCACATGCCCATTTGGTCGCCACGTGATTTGTTCAGCAAATTTCATCAGATTGTGTTCCTGAGGGAATCACCATTTGCAAGGATGCGCACTACTCTACGTTCACTATTCAACAGCTCCAAACTGTTGTTCATACAACCACCACTAAACAGAGAGTACCGATAGCCCTCACTCGGATGCCACTAGGCTACCTGCCACTGCCAATCTTGCCCTGAGAATTTGCAGAAACTTGGGCATTCAGCACGCGTGAAAGCAGAGGAGGTCTGGTGGCCGGATGCGAAGTTTACCACCGGACTTGTGGAATGTTATGTGAAGTACACCCGGCGCGAAAACTACCCCTACTCCAGTGCCCAAAGTACTGCATTGTGTTACCCTTTGTGGCGGGAGGTTGCTTTCCCTGAAGGCAACGAACCTTTGCTGGCCTCGGGAAGGGGAACCCTAGGCCAGCCTCCTTTTACGAGGGAGGGCTGGGTGTGGTGCTGAGTTTTTTGAGGCACGGGAGGCGCCGATGCAAACTTTTGGCATAAACTAACCGGCGCCAAAGGCGCCAGACAAAAGCTTTTGATTGGCCGAAGGGCCAGAGAACATTTTGGCCCAATCACTTGGGGGTCACTCACCCCCAGTGGTGCTGAGTAGTCAAAAGGAGCCCTGACCCCAGTTCCCTCGAGAGGGCCGCATTGTTCCCTCGTAACCCACGCTTTGCCAGCCACCCTACGTCCTAAACGTGAGTGTGCAGTAGAGGGCAGGGATATGTACAAGACGGCAGTACCTGACGCACGAGATGTTCACGACGGGATGGCCAGAGGTGTTTGGAAAGGTGACCACGTCCTGGCAGCCCGTCCCCCAACCCCCACTCACCCGCGCACGCGCGACCCACTAGCGGAATGGTGCAGTAAGCGCAAAACGCTCGGCTGCGGGGGCACACACTTCGCTTGGCACGATCTCCAGCCCGAAGGCGAAGGACGCCTCCCCTTCACCCTCCACTCGGAACACGAATTCGGGTGCGCCGGCGACGGCGTCCCAGGCCCTGGTCACAGTCACGGGGGGGTCGGAGGGGGACTTGAAGCGCAGGGCCGGCACCAGCGGCCGGCCATCGGTCTCCAGCCGCAGCCGCACATCCGCTTCTGTGGACCCCTTTTGGGCATCGTAGGCCGTCAGCGCACGGATCTGGTACGCGGTGTCACTGAAGGACAGCGTCGGGTGGCAATACGAGGGGTACAGCGACGGCAGGGGACGCCCGCTGGCGACGTAATTGGCGAGCTTCTCCACAGCAGCGCTGTCGCGATACCTGTGCACGCGCGCAGAGTAATTGTGCCGGAGGAGGGGGCTCAACGAAACTCAAGACGTGACTGGAAGCCGACAAACGATGAAAATGGACCATTCAGTGCCCTGAGGGACTGCCCCTGACGGGTCTCAGTTGCGATTGACCTACCCCAAGGGCAATGCTGTGAACAAACCCCCAGGAGGCTCCTTCTCCGCCTCTTTCCTCCGCAAAGATGTCGCGTAGGTGAGCCGTCAGACACCTGACACCTGAACCAGAGGGACCCGGTTCGAGTCGGCGGGGGCAGACTGCCCTGGGCGGGGTCAGTGACCAGACATGCCACTAGTGTCCGGAAGGGGGACTGAGTTTGGTTGGGAATCAGCCCCGTACCATGTGCCACTCAGCATATCTGCTCCTGTCGCACCCGGAGCTCAGTAAGAACCGGCTGCGTCCCGTGTCAGACTCAGTAGGACTCAGCTCCATCGGATGAAGTCCGACCTGGCGGAAGCTAGTGGCAGGTCTGCCAGTGACCCGCCAGCCGGAAGGGACGCCGCGAAGGACAGAGGTAACAGCACGATGGCGTCCGGAGATCGCCCGGCCAACGTCCTGCTTCCTGCCCCTGCCGCACTGCAGGCGCAGACCTGGGCGTGGACACCAACGCCTGCAGGACCAGCGCGTTGGTGCGGAGACCCTGGGGCCCCGCGGCGCCTCGGCGGCCGGCCACGTACGCCGTGCGCCCCTGCACACGGATGCGGGAGTGCAGCTGGACGGCCAGCTCGGCGGCCAGGGCCGCGTACTGCGGGGCGGGAGGGAGGGTCAGCAGCAGCATCGCCCGGTGGAAGTCGGAGAGAGTGGTCCAGTGGGTCGTCAGGTTGTCGAAGGAGATAAAGAGGGTGGCCTGTGGGAGACAATGCATTGCAGATTGTGTGAGTGTCGGGAGGGGACATCGTGGGGGTGCTGTGAGTACACAGGGGGTGGGGGGGTGGGGGGGAGGGGAGGGGGGGGGGGGGGCAAAGCCCTCAGATGTTGCTGCCCCCCTTTGCAGTTGCCGGCGTCTACTCAACTTCTCGCCATTCGCGAAGATCAACAAAGCCGCTGCGGTGGCCCACCGTCTCTGTTTCCCCATCGGCGGCGGGTCGTGGCACCAACACATGGACGGATCCACACGGCACTCTTCTTCAGTGCGCAGTGCACACACTCTGCCACCGCGGAGTGCCCCGCAGCTCGACAGGAGCGCAAACAGCGGTGCGGTCTAGACCAGGCTTTCACAGCATTCCGCAGCGACTATCAGGCCCCAGCAGGTCCTTGCCTCCCCCCTTCACTACCGGCATTTGCTCAGCTGTTCACTGTAGCCTTACCTCCGGCGGTGCCAGTGACGAGCCGACCAGGCCTTCCTGAGGGCGGCTGGTCCGGGGGCAGGAGGTATGAAGGCCATGGTGGGCTACGGTCGTAACACTCTGCAGCCACTCCACGAACACCGTGCAGCAGCAAGGGGCATGCCCTTTGGGGGGGGGGGGGGGGTGCAGGCAACATCCCCGGCACTACGGTTCGGATCGACGGTCCGCTTGGCCCTCCACAGCCCACCGACCGTTGTGTGACCACCAGACCTGCCCCCTCAGCCGCTTGTCCAACCACCGGCAACCGTTTTGGCAACCGCTTCTCTGCCGCCCCAACACCCCTGAGCACCAGTCGTCATTAGGCAAAGCGCACGTCTCCTCGGGTTTGCGTTGATTCTCAGTGCAGTGGCCATCCTCTGCTCTGCCCCTCACACAGGGACAGGGCGCGGGCAGCGGAGGACAGGCACCCGTTCTTCCCTTCGCGTGCGGCGTCGGGTCGCTGCGTTCTGACGGCCGCTGCCGCCGGTGTTCCTTGTGGTGTCGTTTCCGCGTTAGCGGAGCCCAGTAGTTGGCAGACTGGGGGTTGTGCTGGTCGTTTTACGGTACTGGGGGTTTACTGGGGGTTTTGCTGCCCCACTCCCTCCGCGTTCAGGTCGTCCACCACATGCCTCGCCGCTGGGCCATGTGTGTGAAGCCCAATTGCTTCCCTCCTCCGCGTGTTGTCCTGGTCGCCCCCCGCCCCCCAGCACCTCGAGCCCAACTGTCAGCCCCCGCAGTGCTCTGGTTCACCTCGGGCCGGAGAACTGAGTGGTGGAGCCCCGTAGCCCCGACGCCGACCTCTGCAAATGGGGCCTGCCTCAGCCCGACGCCCCAGCTCATCCAGGGGCTATGGGAAGCGGTCAGTACGCGTGCGCAAGAACGCGGGTTGTGTCTCAATATGTTGCAACCAATACACACCACAAACCGCAGGCATCTGCACGAGCTGCTGTGCTCGCGTGTGTCGATGTGTGTCTGCGTCTGTGTGTGCGTGTGTGTCTATGTCCGTGTCTCTTTGCCTGTGCCTATAGCCTGGGTCACAGAGGGTGAGCGCGGTTCTCTGTCCTAACCTTACACCAGCGCTGCCCTGCACCGCAAGGAGCACATTCGCGGCTTCCGATACAGCGGTGCCTAACAATCGGCCGTCAGCATTTCAGTCCACTGAGGGCCCCGCCTCAAATGCCGGGTACCGCCCAATCAGGGTTCATTGCCCGTCAGGAGCGTGCGTCATTGCACGTCGCTTATCCTCCGATTGTCCCGACACCCCGTGTGGTTGATGTGTTACGGCGCCTGGCTTCCACAGCTAAGATCTCGGGATCAAACCCAAAGCAGAGCACAGATACTCGACCAGCACCGAGAGCGTAGGTCCGTAACACGCCCCAAGAGCATAACCAGAGGTCGTGGGTTCGAATCCGAAATGCGACACCGACTGCACGAAATGCCCCCGAGTGGTTCTCAGACATGGGACTCGTGCCCCGAAATACCCAACAGCGCCGACCGCTTCCCATCAACCGCCGTTGGCATCATCGCCCCCATTTGCCCTTGGACCGCGTCCATCCCCAACAATAATACAAAAGCAAGGGACATCGTCCCTGAGGGACCGACACTTGTGAAGGGGGAGAGACAAGCGTGACTGTGAGCGAGGCAAGTGAGTGTAAATGTAAACGAGACAGAGACTGTCCAGTGGGGGTGTGGTGGGGCCGGCTGTCAGGGCTGTGCACGGGCCGGAGGACATGCGACCCTCGCGCATACCTCCCGCTGATGCCGGGGCACCCAAAACGGAACTTGGGCGTTGCTTCCCAATGCGTAGTACACCTCGCACAGTGCGCCCCACGGAAATGAGCGGTTGCGCTCCGCGACATCCTCATACCGTTCCAAGAGCTGCGGAGGTACATACATCGGAGCTACCAAGCTGCAAACCTGATGCACGATTCTGGTTCAACCCCTCAATATCCTGCTGCCTTCCCCTCTTTCCCCACGGGAATCCCAGCACAGCAAGTCTATCCCCCGCTGGTCTGCACTATGCTGGGCCCAGAGGACCTTCCCAGAGGCGGAGGGGGGGGCACCCTGCAATGCGTTATGGCAGCCTTCGTTGCACGTGTCAAAGGGGTGTTTTAAAGGGCCACGTGCTTGCCAAGAATAAAACAAAATGCAGAAGGAGGATTTGCACGCAGTCACGGGTCACATGTGCGCAATGCTGCACGGCTGCCCCCCACCCCTTCCAATGGAGCCGCCAATGCAGCCCAACCCCACCGTTGTCCATGCTCCACGACCTGAGCCAGTGCTTCTCCTGACGGATCAGTCAATTTGAGATGTTCAGCAATGCCCTCACCAATGGCCCACAGCACGCGGGCACTGGTACTCCTGGTTGTCTCCCTGTTGGTGTCTTGGCCCATTTGATGCGGCAAGTGGTGTTGTTGGTGGTGTTGGTTCAGGTGGTCCCGTCATGAGAAGGGCAAATGGAAAGCAGATCTGCACAACATACAAATGGTGGAAAACGCCATCGCAGACACTACACGTTCGGCATCCAAACTTCCGTCTAAGTTAGGTGCGGTGTGCTGCGGCTGCACTTGAATGCGTCCTTGGACCAGCGGAGTAGCTGTCCCCATGGAAGTATAGGAAGGGGGGGAGGGGGAAGGGAATTTCGCTTTTTCCCACGATGGTCACTTTGATCTGGAGAGCCGGGGGGTCCAGGGGGGATACCCCCTCTCCTCCTACGGTGTACGGCCCTGCCCCCGCCCCCTCCCCCAATGCCGCCCCCGCTGGAGTCGGGCAGGGGCGACACGGCCCTGCGGAGATGCGTCACCTTCAAGACAATCACGTCGGTGCTTGTGCTCCGTTTATAGTGCTCCGTGCACAGTGCTCAGCCCCCTATACAACCTGCCCGAAGCAGATGGCAAACACGCAAAGGTGAGTGTAACTGGTCGGGGTATTGTGAATTTCATTTGCTCGAGACGCAACCAGGGCGCCTTTTGGGGGAGGTCTAAGGGCCGGGGGGGGGGGTCTCGAGTCGGATGTCACTGTCACTTTGGATACTTCACATCACCATCAATCTGTTGACATGAAATCCAAATGTCGACCCCAGACACTCAATGGCCATCACAACCGGCAGGCCCAGGCCATGTGCCCATGTGGTGAGGGTGTTTCTGCCAACGGCACTGGCACTGACAGACACTCCGGTCGCCCCGGCACAACCCAAAAGCAGACAACGGCCCCATACCTCCAGCCACACGGCCCTCTGCCACAACTGCGTCACCCCCCAATCCTCCGAGACCGATTGGTCTTGGGCGGACGCCAAGTCGGACACGTGCCGCGCCACAATGAGCCCGAAGGCGTTCAGCCACAGCGCGCGCGATGGCGGGCCGCGTCGGCGCTGGGGTGGCAGGTATGTGAGCCCCGCGTTTGCCACGGAACGGTCGACCAGCCCCCGCACTGCGTGTGTCGATGTGTTGGCCGCGTCCTGCGCAGGAGGAACGAGGGCACAGGCCATGGCACCGTCAGTCTGCACTGACAATACGCCGCTGACGGCAGAGCAGACACGCCACTAGTGTCCGGGGAGAGCGCTGCACTGCACTGATGGGCACGGGTGCAGTAAAGTGGAAGGTGGAGAGGGGCCGGTCTGGCATGACGCCTGGTTGTGTTGCTGTCTGCAGCTGGCGCCGCCTATGGGCCTCTCGCCACTTACCGCTGCCCTTCCCTTGAACCGTTTCCCTCCGTAGGCGGCGGTGCCCATCGGCGTCTCACCCCCTCGTGCCCTCCCTCCCCCTGCCTGGCCTATCAGTACCTCTCTACTCCCCCTTCCTTTCCCTTGGGAGGTTGTGCCAACGGAGGAGCGGGAATGGGAGGTGGGGGGGCGAAGAGAAGCGGGAGTGTTTTGGGGCATGCCATCTATCATCGGGTCCTGCTGGCGCACCACCAGACGACTGCAGCCGGCATTTGTGGACCGCCAAGTGCACCGCCAAGGGGCCCATGGGGCCATCCCACACAGGCCCTCGAACATGCGGCATCCCACGAGTGATGCCTGCAGCGGACCAAATTGCAGGGGGAATTTCCGCGGGGTGGGGGGCGGGGGGGGGCAGTGGAGCTCCTGTCCGGCGGTGTCCGCGCGGAGCTGTACACGGGGGACTGCAGACTGAAACGTCGGATCGCATTTATGGAATTAGTGCGTCCGGGGGGTCACACACGCCGCGCTGCACCCCCCCTCTGAACAACACCGCGTTCACAGCCGGGGGCCATTTTTCAAACCGCCCCTGGCCGTTGACCCTTTGATCCCCCCAGGGCCCCCCACACACCCACACGCCCCTCTGCGACTGAAAAGACTGGGAGTTGACCGCCACCCGGTACAGGCACTTCAATGGACGACCGGAAGCACAATTGAAACCCGTTCCCCCGTCTCGTTCCCTCTCGGAAATGGAGACACGGACGTCTCCCGCAACGGCGGTCGGCAGCGCTGCGGGCGATGGCACGGCGTTCGCGAGGACATCTCCCGATTTCCTCTGAGGCACACCACGGGGCACTCAGTGGTACGACAGGCGGCATCCAACGCAGACGAATAATTGCCGTTTGCTCCACGGCGCAAACCCCCGCAAATCAAACCCGCTCTGCCATTGCCACTCAGCAATGCCCGCCCTGGTCACACCCGGAACTCCGCAACAAACACCCCCTGGACCTACGGTGCAGCGCACCCCAAACAAAGAAGGAAAGGAACAGAACGGTCAGCAAGAGAATCACGGCACCGTCGTGGCCAGGCGGGGGGGGCTCTGGCATGACGCCTGGTTGTGTTGCTGTCCGCAGCTGGCGGCGCCTCTCGCCACTGACCCTGCCCTTCCCTTGAACCCTCTCCCTCCGCAGGCGGCGGCGCCCATCGGCCTCTCACCCCCTCGTGCCCTCTCTCCCCCTGCCTGGCCTCCCCTTAACCCCCCCTACTCCCCCTTCCCTTCCCTTGGGAGGTTGTGCCAACGGAGCCCCCGGACTGTCCCTGTTTCACTGCTCCGTGTCGGGTCCGCACGGGGGAGGGCCACTGCCGTCGCCGTTGGCCACGTGCGTCCAAGTGGACACCCCCGTACCGGCGGTGGGGGACCCCTCCCCAACGGCGGCTTTGGGGCCCCGGGATCTCCACTTGCGGGGTCACTTCCCCGACGGGGGCGGGGGAGGGGGGGGGGGGGTGCAGGACCCCCCCGGACACAAGGGCAGGCAGACGCATTCGTACTGCAACGCCTGCGCGAAGGCCTGAGCGCTGATATCCGTCCGTCCCGCCGCTCGCACACACACCCACGGTCTCCGCCACGGGCTCACACCTGCACAAACGCGGGCGTACCATCACGCGCGTACGCGCGGTACACCTCCGGAACGAGCGCGGCGCACAGAAGGGCCTCGGTGTCGGCCCAGCCCCGGCGGCGCTGCTGGTCGCGCATGACGCGCTGCGCCCTCTGTGCGGCCTCACGAACCGCGGGGAAACGGCCCACTCCCACCGTCAGCGTGAGGGTCCCGCTGTTGGGGACGGCGTCCGGGGCGGTGATCTGTTCCACCCACTGAGTCTCCCCCTGAGCGACACAGAGTGCGAGCCGGAACGTGGGGGGGGTCGGTAAGGGCACGGGAGGGGCAGGGCTATGTGCGAGTGGCAGGGAACGGGGGGCGGTTGGCATGACACCTCCTTGTGTTGCTGTCTGCAGCTGGCGGCGCCTATTGGCCTCTCACCACTTACCACTGCCCTCACGCTTTATCTCCGCAGGCGGCGGTGTCCATCGGCCTCTCACCACCTCGTGCCCTCCCTCCCCCTGCCTGGCCTACCCTGGGGCAGCTGAGCGAGGGCCTGGGCAGAGTCTGTGGGGTGGCATGGCGACTGGGGGGATCGCTGTCTGAAGCTGGCGGCGCCGATTAGCCTCTTGCCACTTACCCTTATCCTTTCCTTGAACCCTTTCCCTCCGCAGGTGGCGGTGCCCATCGGCCTCTTACCACCGCGTGCCCGTGCTATACCGGTCTACCCATACCCACCTACTTCCCCTTCCTCTCCCTCGGGAGGTTCTGCCAACCGAACCCCCGGACCGTCCCTGTGTCACTGCTCCTAGTCGGGTCCGCGCGGAGCAGGGCACCGGCCCTCATCATCGGTGCGTCCAAGCGGACACAGCCCGAACGGCAGTGGAGGACCCCTCCCCAACAGTGGCTGCTGGGCCCTGGGACGTCCACCCGACGGGGGCACATGATAACCTTCAGTGGGCCCGTTCCCGCGATCAGTCCCCCTGGCGAGCGCATCATGTGCCCTGACAGAATCGTTGCGCTCTGTGCCATCACAGGGCCACCTACGGTGGAAAGCATGACACACACACGCGCGTGCACACACACACACACACACACACACTGCTTGGGAGAAACCAGTGTTCCAGTAGTCGAACCCCAATGTGGACGGACAAGCCGGTAGGCCACACAAAAATTATTGCTGCAATACGTCTCAGACCAGCCCGAGCACACACAGGCACTAGGCACTGGACGTGGAATGATTCCAGTCAGGTTGACCAAAACGTCGAACAAGAAGCAGTGAGCATGTGGCTAGGCGCCGTTCTGTCGGGGGTAAGACACACACACACACACACACTTCGGCGACAAACAGAGCACAGAAAAGACTGGTCTGGATGTACTAGATCTCGTCAGGTGCAAAGCAGAACAAAAACAGTAGCATGTCCCGCCTGCACTAGGCGCCTTTCTCGTGTGAGGAGAAACAGGGCCAGCAGCTCAACGGCAGCCTTGGGCAAGCCCGCGGTCACGCCTGCACAGCAAGCCGAGTGTAAGGCTCTGCAACTTTACCTCAGGGTGGGTTCACCCCTGTCCCTGCCCACTGCACCTCCTCACCAGGAACCCGGACGATAGACCAACAGCGTTTGCTTCTGGTTAGCTACCCTGTTGCAACACTACCAGGTGCCCGCACATCTCTTCACCAATGACAGCCTTGAAACAAAGCAGGAGGACTGGAGGGCAAAAACAGGAAAAGCAGCAAGTCCCGTAACCGGGGCTCCACACACACACGCATTCAGGGTGGTCTCTGGCAACAGTTCCTGAGGTCTTTGGTTTCCTGTGCTGTGTTTGTGTGCGTGCGTGCTCGTAGATGTGGTTGTGGTGGGTGCTATCCCAGTGGTTGAATCCCCGGGCTCGTGCCGTGAAGGCGCCGGTTCGATTCCTGCTGCGCGCACGGCCCCACTGCCGAAGAGAAGACCTGCAGGCGCCCGGCTGCAGTGAATGCGCCCCCCCCACTGCCGGGCTTCAAGACCCGCAAGCCGCGCGCGCTGCCGGAGGGGGCGGTGGTGTGTTTTTGCTGTGGTGGGGGCAGGGGGGTGCTCTAAAAAGTAGCGAGGCGCACCTACCGCTGCCGGTAGAGCCGGTGTCGCGCGTGTTGCTGTAGGGGGCGCCGGTGTGTTTATGACGACAGGAGGGATCAAACCTCCGCTATGGTGTTACGAGTCTGACCTCTGGACCACTCCAGGCCTCTTACCCCAGTCTGCGTGTCTGTAGCACAAACATGCACATGACGTCATGCCAACCATCATATCAAAACTCCTCAATCAAGAGACTCAGGCAAGGGAAATCGGAACACCAGCACCCCGTCACCCCGTGCAGTCCCAGCTGACCTGGCGCATACCAGCTGCTGTACTGTCCCCCCTCCCAGTATGCGTGTTCCCGAAGCCACTGCCTGATGTGCAGTGCCACTGTGTGCCGTGCCGCAGGCAGGACATATGATACGGAATACACCGCTTTTACTGTAGCTTGAACATCATGCGGAGCCGTGGCATATGCCCTGTACACGCCCTTATGCATCGCTCTCATAGCCTCTGCCCTGCCGTAGCCCGAAAGCAGGGCAACCTGCAACCATGCTGCAGCACTGAAAATCTGTGCAGCCCAGAAATCAGTGAAAGGCAACCCATTTTTTAGTACTCCCGTAAAAATGGACCCCAGGTACCCCCGGTACGCTCTTCCCGGGCTCAAGAGGGGGGGACCCAACTTCAGCTCCCACGAAGCCGACAGTGCTGCCGGTTCCGCAAACGCCATCCCCGCCCCTGTCGGACCCCTCACCAGCACCATGCCCATGGCCTTGCATATGGGCCCACAGCAGCCGCCTGTGCAACACTGCTGCTCATCACTGATGCACTCACAAACTACCGGCAGTCCCCATGCAGTCTGTAGCACATACCTGATCTCCTCCACAACATCAGACCACGCCTCACGGGGCGCATCTGTCGCAACTAAGATGTTATCCCTAAACTGGCATATGGCAGTGGTGTGGGCACCCACCCAGTGCACGAAACCAGAATCAGAAACATGCAGGTCACCCAACCTCCTGAACAGGCCCCTCTTCTGGTATGCAGACCACACGCAGTGCAAGTCCGCAGCTTGCGCACCGAAGGGCCCTCCCATCGGGATGCAGCCATCGCGTTCCCACACTTGCCCAGCCGCAGTGCACCGGTTGTTAGAAGTGAGGTCAAATTCGACCAATCGGATCAAATCCTCATTGATGGGTCACACACACACACACACACACACACACACACACTTCGTGAGGGAAACAATGAACCAACGACCAGTAACCCAGTGTGGACGATACGCGGCACAGCAGGGTAGAGGTCACAGGGCACAGGTCTCCGAACACCTCGTCAAGCCAGTCAGAACAAACATGTTTGAGGCTAGGCGTCTTTCTGCAATAGAGTAACATTGGTTCTGCCATGCTGTCGTGGCAGGTCACTGAGTCGGGCAAGGCAGAAGCGGCGTCTGGGGCGTACTGCTTGCCAGGGGTCTGTATGCACAATGCAGACACATTTGTGTGACATTGAAGCTTCACACCCTGAGGTGATGGCGTTATGTGGTTACCCCCCAGCACCACGCTGACCGAACTGCAATTGCTCTACAGTTGCGCAGCGGACTGAAACATTGGGTCTGGGTCTAATCTTTATGCAGTCACGCACTCACCCAAAGTTGTCATTACACGGCAGCCTGGGAGAGGGGAGAGTTTGAATCGTGGGATGCAACAGCGCTCACATGCTGTGACATGGAACATGCAGATGTATACGAATCTTTGAGCCAGGCGTCACCGCCTGCTCACACACACACACACACACACACACACACACACACACACACACACACACACACACACACTCCATGCCGGAAACCAGGAACACCAAACGCGGTCGCACAACGTCAATGAAGGCGAAACAGGCGCGATGGCAAAAGCACTGGTCACCGCAACAAATTCATCAGGCCATGGAACAAAAAGATTGGCAAGGTCCTTTCTGAAGTAGGAGCGACGTGAATCTGCGAATCGTGTATCTCAGTGCAATGAGGACTGGCCACGAACGGTGCAGGTCAAGACAGGCCCTACCTAGCCAATGATTGCGAGAGATGTTGAAGCACATAGCGCTACTTACATGCCTACTCCGAAGGAAAATAGGAGCTGAGCCACACACACACACACACACACACACACACACACACACACACGTTGAGAACTGCGAGACAAGAACAAAGCAAGAAAAGCGGTGGAAAGAAAAAAACTCCTCAGGGACAGCAGGGCTGTCCTAGACGTCTTTCGGTCTGCTGAAGATAACAGTGATGGAAGCATGTTCAGTGCTGGGCGAAGCCATTGAACCTCTCCCTTCCCCAGACCACAAAAACCGTCGGCGGAGGAGCTCGTGAACTACCTATGCCACAGCCTAGAATTAATGTGTGCTGGGTGCAACCACCCCGCCACACACACACACAAAAAAGACGTAGGGGGTTGGACAGGGGATTCGGACTGTACTGCGATGTGGCGCAGCAGTGCAATGTCATCACACCAGGCGGGTGTGTACCCTTCTGGCTGAAAATTTGTGGGTATTTCTCTGTCCGTGTATCGGTTCCCACTCCAAACGGCGTTGCATGTGAGCCAGTGGACCAGCTTTGCTGTGGCTGTATTTCTGGGGCAGGGGAGGTCGTGGCCGAAACTGTACATGGCGCGCATAGTGTTTTCCGACCACCATGGGGAGGCGGCATGCACACGGCGCAATGCTTACCTGGACAGCATCGCCGGCTGGGCCCATGATAGCGCAGACAGGATCTGAGAGGCCCACGTTTCTTGCCAGGGGAGGGTGCCAGTGAGACTGCTAATAAGGATGCACGGAAGGTACTCTCTTGCTGCACGCGTCGGGCTGATGAGGGGGGCACCGTACCGCAAGTCCCAGGTGTCAGGTGTCAGTGAGTGCTGAGGGGTGTGCAACGGTGCAGCTCTGTCCACCCCCCACACTCATGCGCACTCCTAGGGCGCGGCGGCTCTGCTGCAGGCAGTGCCCCATGCATGTGGCTGCCCCTGCATCAACACAATCGCACAGGACTTCCAATTTCCACATCTCAGACAGGAGGTTACAAACTTCTTGGACTAATGTTATGTGCGTGCTAGGGGGTATGTTTGTAGCCAGTAGGACGTTGTCGCGGAACTGTCCAAGCTGAACCACATGGTGCCCCTGGTCCAGTATACGCACCCATCCTCAGACAGATTCAGTGTTCCCCAGTCCCTCAGCCTCTTTACGCCTGTTTTCACACACACAAACACACACACACACACACACACACACAAACACACTTATGACGCGACACACAGGCACTTACAAGGGCACTGAGTGCTCAATTCTCGTCAGGCCGACCAGAAAGTCAAAGAAAAGTCATGACCATCGGCGGCTAAGCGCCTTTCTGTGAGTGGAACAGTTGAGAACGAACTGCAGCTGGTCTTCTGCGGGCCAGGCTGAGAAATCGCAGGCATTAGCACTGCCTCGCAGGCAGTGCCCGCACAACAAGGGACAGGGCAGATGCCACCCACCCGCACAGACACACGCATACCTCCTCTGGGGCCTCCACTGCAAAACTCGTGCCCAGAAGCACAGGATCTTGTAGCCCCAGCCCCTCCAGCGGCTTCTGCATACCGTCCACCATCGCACCGCCCTCATACGCCTCAAAGGTCAGCAGCGCGACGCCGATTGCCTCGCAGCGGAACTGGAACAGCACCTCCGTGGGGGTGTCGGCTGCGACGGCCACGGCGTGCCGCGCCTCTCCGACCAGCGACACGGGCACAACGGGGGCGTGGCGCTGGCCTTGTGCCTCCCCCGCCGGTGGCACCTGCAAAGGCCTCCTCGAGGAAGGGCTGCGGGGGGCGGGGACCGGGAGGACGGGGGCGGGGTACACATGGGCGGGCAGTCCGTGCGGCAGTGGCAGTGACACGGCCTCAGCCACGGCCTCCTCGGTCGTGGGCGGGACCAGGAGGCGGACAGAAGGGGCGATGAGGGGGCCTTCGGGGAGCGGGGGACCGGCATCGGCAGCCGTGGAAACGGGCGCACTGGCAGTGGCGTTTGCAGACGCCGTGGTGGTGGAGACGGCGATGGTGACCGTCGTGCTCTTGTCTGCGGGGAACGTCGGGGCGTATCGGCGGGTCGCAGGGCCCCAAGCCTCTCTCCCTCAACGCGTGCGAGGGCGGCTTGGTACAAGACGTGAACAACATCAGCGTCGAAAGGGGTGGTCTGTTAACAAACTTGGACGACCACATTCCTCACAATTCTCAAAATTCCATCGCCAACCGCAAGCGAAACCACGTCATCTGCTGCCACACACCGCGTCATCTACTACATACGTTGTCCACTACTACTATCCACTACGTACATTGGTACTACTGCCACGAACCACGGCTTCCAACCCGCATTCATGGGTGCGCCAGTTGACACTTCCACACGTACGCACGAGTTTGGGGCTTCAGGAGGAAATTGTCTCCGTTGCATGTCATCGGTCGGTGGGGAAAAGCATTTTGGGGGCGGCAAGCGTGGGACACTTGTCCCTCTACTCATGCGTGCTGCTTCTGCCCCTTGGCGTCCCTCCCACGCCGGCGCGGGCACTTTCCCCCGCTTGCACCCTTTCGCCTCCTGTTGCCAAGTACGGCTTCGGCCGCACATCTCCCCCCCCTGGTCTTGGCCCTCCCCCTCGCGACCCGGAGGTCTGCACGCCTCTTCGGGAGTACGTCCCTCGCCCGTGCAGGACATTGCCCTTCGCTAGGAGGAAGAGGAGTGGGGGGGGGGGGGGGGGTGCTGCTCTCCGGGCAGATGGCGCCGTCACTCGACTTCTCGCCACTCGCGGCCGGTGCGTTGGCCCACCGTCTCTGTTTCCCCATCGGTGGCGGGTCCTGGCACCAACACATTGACAGATCCACACGGCAATCATCTTCAGTGCGCAGTGCACACACTCTGCCACCGCGGAGTGCCCCGCAGCTCGACAGGAGCGCAAACAGCGGTGCTGTCTTGACATCGCCGGGCTTGCGCAGCAGTTGCAGCTGCTGCCTGGAGGGCTGGGGGTTTGGCATGTCGCCTTGGTGTATTCTCGTCTGCAGCTGGCGGCGCCTACTGGCCGATCGCCATTCGCTGCCCTTCCCTTGGACCCTTTCCCTCCATAGGAGGTGGTGCCCATCGGCCTCTCACCACCCTGTGTCCTTCCTCTTCCTCCCTGCCCTATCCTTCCCTCTCCACTTCCCTTTTCTTTCCCTTGGCCTTTCCCTCCACAGGCCATGGACCCCATCGGCCTCTCACCACTCCTTCCCTTTCCTTTCCTTTGGTCGGTTGTGCCAACGGAGGGCGGGGGGGGGATGATGATCGGGGTGTATCAATATGGCCATCAGGGCGGAAATCAGTCTGCTGGACCAGGCTGCAGCGCAGGGGAAAAACTGACTGCGGCGTCAGCCCCGCCCTCCCCTTCACCGGGAACTGAGGGTATGTCGCTGCTGCCTGGGCACTTGGGAAAGGCGGAATCCCGACCACCACCACCCCAGCCACCCCTTGTGTTGCCTTGCCCCGTCTCCGGCGCCGCCCCCTCCTAGGGAGGGGGGGGGGGGGTGGCCCGTGCAGTGACTGTGCTGTGACCCAAAATCACCGACCTTTGCTCCTGCACCCGCATCGCAGCAGCCCCCACAGCGACAAATGGTGACAAATAGTGACAAATCGTGACAAATTGTGACAAATGGTGACGGAACAGTCACAAATCGTGACAAACCATGACAAATAGTGTCAGCTCATGGCAAATCGGCACATGCGGAGGAGCTCCTCTCGGCTTGGGCCACGGGCTGTACAGAAAAGTGGTGATTCCTCGTGGGCCCGGGGCTGCTCGTGGAGTGATAAAGGCCATGCATCTTTCAGTGCTTTGCCAAGGTCCCCGTGTGTAGTGCCCACTGCCACTGTCACTATTTGTCACTATTTTGCGTGCGTGCGCGTGCGCGTGCGCAGCGGCAGCAACAGCCAGGTAGACCTGCGGTGACGGTGACCCCAGCGAAATATTCGTCGCCGACGCGGACAATGCGCGGGGCACTGGCGATCAAACTGACCGGCCTCTTCGCCACCAGCTCCTCTTCAGCAACGCCATACGCCCGCGTGACTCTGAGTGGGGCAACACAAGGGCGTTGCGGGGACCATTGTGAGATGATGGGCCACACCCCCTTACCCCCCACCCACCCACACCCACCCACCCTTCTGGGCCCTGTCGGTTGCTGGGCAGGGCCCCTAGCACGGCCGCTGAGGGAAGGAGGAGGGGGGGGCGGGGTCAGGGAATGGGCTTCCGTGCCCTGTGGCATTGCGCTTCTACTTTGGTCTGTCCCGGTGCTCCCGACGGCCCTTTGTACCGAACTCCGTCTCCCTTGATCGGTAGCGACTCCAACCAGCCAAGGAATTCCCGTTGATAGTGACCAGCCGAGCAGCTGTGACCAGAGGCTGTGCGTTCACAGCCCCACGTCATGCGTCTCGATCCGGTCCACAGGCCGGCCGCCCCCACAGTCCTCACAGGATCGGTTGTGGCGCGTACCGCACGGCGCGTGGGAGAGGCCTCTTCGCAATCAGCGCACACCGGCACCGCAAGTGAGGCCTGGTCCGGGGCGTCCACAGCGCCGCTGCCCCGGGACATCAGTGCCCACTGAAGGGGCCGCGGGGCCGGAAGCCCGTGCCTCGTCGGCTTCGGGGGCTGGGCCAGGGGCGGTGGGGGACACGGGGGCTCGTGCTGCAGCCGGAGCCGGTGTGCGTCATCGGATGACAAGGGCTAGCGATCCCCCCCCCCCCCCCCTGTGTGACATTCCGTCTGGTTGTTGCTCCTTTACGGGGCCCTGGACAGTCACCCGTTCTTCCCTTCGCATGTTGCGTCGGGTCGCTACTTTCTGTTGGCCGCTGCGGCCGGTGCTCTTGCTGGTGTCGTTTCCGCGTTCGCGGAGCCCAGTGGTTGGTGTGCTAGGGCTGTGCTGAATGTGGCATGGTGTGCCGTTTGCGTGTCAGCGGCGCCCAATAGTTGGCGTATTGAGGATGTGCTGGTTGTTGCCGGGGTCGTTTGACTGTTTTTGCTGTCCACACACCTCTGTCCACAGGCCGTCCATAGCCTGCCTCGCTGTGTTTCTGTGCGGCCCAGGTGCCCTGTTCCTCCAAGCGCTGTCCGGGCCGTCCACCATATGTCCTTTTCCCCCTCACGGTTGGTCTGCCCCTGACGGGCTCCCGCTCCTGTTGCGCAAACAGCCCATCTGGGCTGCAGGAGACAACCCCCACCTGATGCCGGTTGAGCAGGGGTTGCCCTGGCACCCGCCCCAGCCTTCGACAATCCCCCTTTCCGACCCCGTGCCCTTTGGATGTGACATTTCCCCCGGGGGAAATCATTTGGGGGGTTGGCATGACGCGTCGGCGGAGCGCTTCCGGGGCGGGCGGCGCCTACTGGCCCCTTCTACTACTCACCCCTTCCCCTTGCCCTTGCCACAAACCCTTTCCCTTCCCATCGGCCTCTCCCCCCTCTGCTCCCTCACTCTTGTTCCGCCACGTCCTTTAGCTCTGCCACCGGAGCCGAACCCCCTCCCCCCCCCTAAACAGCTTCACCGGCTTCACCGGCGCCCGAAGTACAGCCGAAGGTCCCGGACACTGCCCAAATGCCGACTGAGAGGTCGTGGGTTCGCACGACCGGGGCATTGGCATTGTTGGATAACACACGACACGACAAATCGACCCCCCCCCCCGCGCGCGCGCTATCGCAACTCCGACTCCCCCGTGCCCCGATGGGATGCGGTCTCCCAGTCGAGCGGTCAAGGGCCGAGGATGGGCTGGTCCAGAGGTGAATGGCCGGGCGGTGGGCCCTTGAGGCACTTTGGGGGAGCCGCACACCCGTCCGGCAGTACAGAGACGGCGACGGCACGGACCATCCAAGTGGCGATGTTGTCCGGCAGCTGCACCGCGAGTGAGGCCTGCCCCGTGGCGTCCACAGCGACGCTGCCCTGAAAGTGGGCGATCCCCAGGAAATTGGTGCGCACTGAAGGGGCCGCGGGGCCGGAAGCCCCTCCCTCGTCGGCTTCGGGGGCTGGGTCGGGGGCTGTGCGGGCCCTTGCTGCAGCCGGAGCCGGGGCGGCCATCATGGGGGCTGGGGCGGCCCTCATGGGGGCACGTCTGAAGGTGCGTCTGCAGAGGTCGTGGGAGGATGGGCAGTGGATGGGGCGTGGGGCGTGTGATGGGGGAAGGAAGAAGAGATGCGTGAACGTTAAAGCAAGAAGAACAAAGGGGAGCAAATAATGACCCCACAAAGCACGATGGAGGGTAGAAGTAGATACCACAGAACCACCCCAAATCAGGTAGCACCCGAGCCCACACCCACACGCACACTCCCGAGCACAATACAAAACGGCACTCTGCATTGGATGGAACATGTACTGTTCGTTAAATGCCTTGGTCCCGGAGCCCCGGAAGGTTGTATAACTGCGGAGGCAGCAGCACAAGCAGTCGGCCTCCATCCCAAACCAGGTTCTGCGGTAGCCTGCCGTCGTGTGTAACAGCAAACAGCAGCTGAGTCCCTCAATAGGGACATGCAGACCGGTTTGCCCATACAGCGTAGTCTATCGTCAGACGTCACGCTAGGCCAAGGTAAGGGGACAGGTAGAAGGCCGTTTCCTGACCTACCGAAGACTAACCATTGCGACGAACTGGTGGTGACTGTTGCGGTTAAAGACACTTAACCTGCCGGATCTGGCCCCACTGCACAGAGTGAAGGCATGGTATACACAGGGACGCATATGGGCAGGGCAAGCTGGGCACACATGCACAGTGTAGACACACTAGGAAGCAACTCATTGCTAAGAGCGTGGGGCAAAAATCACGTTCGAACTTGAAAGCCGGCTGGAACACACTACACTGCCAACAGCGCGAACGGGCACTCTACACACGCGACTCTGTACGTTGTTCACCATAACCTCGGCACATCGCACACTGTGCACATTGCACAGCGCAACCAGCACAATGTACGCTCCGCAGCATACACATTACATGCAATGCAAACTCTACACACTGCAGAATGTGCACTGCGCACTCTGCACAACGCCGCGATTTGCACAACACACACGCTGTAGATTCCACGCGAAGCACATCAAAATACTCAGCGGAAGAGTACACGTCCCGAAGACTGGGAGGGGGATGAGATGGTCCATCACCGTTGCACTGGCGTTGCTGTGGTGCGGTTGCGTGTCTTTGGCGGCTGTCGATTTCGTTGGCCACTTTCTGCGCCGGGAAAATGGCAGGCGGCGTGTGCTTATCCCCAAAGCACAGGCACGTCTACATAGTGCGTAGTGCGCAGAGTGCACGACGACGTGCAGTGTCCCGAGTGTGTCGTTCGTGGCGTGCAAACTGTACGTGTGAGGGACGGTCAGTCGAACGAGCGCGCACGGCGCAGTGTGTCACGTGCATAGCGTGCCGTGCGTCGAGTGTGCAGACTGCGCAGCGCACAGACGGTGCAGTGTGCAGCGTGCGTCGTGTGCGGCGTGCGCAGCCCGCAGCGTGTTCGTGCAAGGCGCAGAGGGTTCTTTTTTCAGCGTGCACAATGCGCAGTACGCACGTGTGTTGTATGCGGCGGTCCGTGTGTCCAGTGCGCACTGCGCAGCGTCTGTGGTGTACCGTCCCCTGTACAGTGTGCCACGTACGGAGTGCAGTGTACAGCGCACAGTGTGGGCGGGTAGGTCTCCCGTTGCCAGACCCCCTCGCTTTCAGAGGCTCAAACCCCCTGCAAAACGCTGTCTCTCTCCCCCTCGCCCTCTGTACCACAGCGACCCTCGTGGGCATCCGGCATGTTTTCAAACACAGCCTGCGATGCCCCGAGTTGACTTTCCTTTATCCCCCTGCCGTTCCTGCCGCACTAGCACCAGCCCTCAAGCGGGAGGTGGCAACAAAGAGACTGCCCGATGACGGGTCCGACAAACGTTCCTGTGCACGCGCCGGCCCACGCCCCTGCTCACGCCCATGCGCCTGCCGCCGGACCCCCTCCCACACCGCACCGCCCGAACACGGGGTTGTGATCAGAACGGGGGGGACCCCCACCTTCCCCTTCCGCCGTGGGCCGAGCCTGCGACGCACCGGCTCTCTTGCTTTCCCCAAATGCCAACTCAAACGGCATCTGCAACCCACAGTAACCGCTCCGAACCATTTTGAAAACCACCCCTGCTCTTCGCCCCTGCCTTTCCCATACAGCCCCTGCCCATACCCACCTTGCCGCCGCAGCGCGCGCCCCACAACCACAGCACGCAGCACCTGGATTCGTTGGGGGCACGCAAGGTGGGGAAGCCCCAGCCGCCGTGCCACCGGGGGCCATCACAAACGTCCACAGAGTGCACGGGTGGGGGAACGGTCAGCCACCCAAATCGGCAGCGAAGGTACGTGTCGTCGTCCTGGTCCATGTCGCTGGTCCCCGGCGTCACTGCCCAGCGGTCGAGCGGCACCCACGGGTCCCGTCCCACGCGCCGCCGCACGCTATCGTACGCCGCTTCCTGAGCGAAGAGGACGGCCGGCCAGGCACCGAAAGGCTCGTGATGTGGGAGGGACGGAGGGCATTTGAAGACATGATGAGTTTCGGAGGGACTGCCCGCAAGATGGGGCGGTCGGTGGAAACCGACGGGTACGCGATGGCGGTTGGTCGGCAGCCGACGGCGGTTGCGGCGTATCCGACCGGAACGTTCAGGCGTGGCGGTGTGGCGGCAGAGGCGTGTTGGGCCGAGTACGCGCAGAGAAGGAGGGACCGCAGTCGCAGGAGCAGCAACAGCGGCAGAGGGAGTAGAGGGACTGAAGGCTAGGCTTGGGCTGTGTGCGGACACGGGCAGCGTGTGGGGGCAGAGGCAGAATTGGAGTGACGTATCCACGGGAAATGTACAGAGGCCGCCGATGCAGGGCCGTGGGCACGTGCGGGGCCACGAGGAAGGACGAGGAGAGGGGTCGAGTGAAGCAACGCGGCGGAGGTCCCCACAAAGTCCGGGAGCATTTGGCATTTGGACAAAAGGGCTGCAGTGATGAGGGGGGGTATGTGTATGGGGACGGGGATGGTCGGAGTGCTCATGCCAAGCGCCGGGCATGCGCTGCCGTGCACTGCTGCCCCTCAGCGGATGCCTCTTCGGACTCGTGAGGCCAATGGGGCCGCCACTGCCGCCGACAAACGGCTGCTGGAGCGGGACACACACGGGGACTGGCCCCTCCCATCCTGCCGCCCCCTTTCCATCCGCCTCCAACCCGAGCCCAGTCGTCCCACGTCCCTCGGGGCTTGTGTGTACGGACTGTGAAAGTCCACAGCGGCTGTAGTACGGACTGGTCGGGTCTACATGCGGAAATGGCCGGGGCATCCGTCTCCATTCCCAAGCGACACTCTGGAGGCCCTTCCTCTGGGGTCCTGCAGGGGCCATGCCAGGCCCCTTGCACCGCTGCACCTCCGAAGGACAGGACGGCGAGCCGCTGGCCACACCGCCCTCTGTGGCTCCGCTAGCGCGCCAGGCCATGGGGGGTGCCACTGAGGGGCCGTTCCACTCTGTCCACCGAGGCTGCCCTGTTGTGGGCAGCGAGTGTTATAAAGTGTTAGATAGCGCTGCAGCGCTGCACTAACAGGACGTGCACTGAGGGGCAGCCTCCCGCCATCTGCATTGCTGTCTTGTGCACCCGCTTCGACAAACCGTTGAAGTTGGCTCACCAGAAGACCACAATCGACGGCCCCGAAGTTTTTCTCTGTTTTACATTTTGTCGTTGTTCTGTTTTGGAGGGGTGCCCGCCAACGCTTCTCAGGGCTGCAAGTCACTGAGAGAGAAGGACTCGCGCTCCACTGTGTGCACTCCTCTTAGCGCCCGGCCGCAGGGAGGTCAGTGCACAGGAGCGCAGTAGGACGCTCACTGGTAGGCTCTGGAGGGTCCTGTCCGGCATAGCCTCCCGTGATCAGGGAGCTCGGCCACAGGGAGGTCGGTGCACACGGGCTCCGTGGCCTCAGGGCGCCAGGCCGCAGGGGGGCTTTGGAGGGTCTCGCCCGGCGTGTGGCGAGGGAGAGCCACCTGGGCTGGTCACCACCTGAGGGGCCGGTTCCCGGTCTGTCGCATACTCAGGCCCCTCTGGCGCACCACATTTCGTAGGCTCGTGTGGTATATTCCTCCTCATCATTCGGGGCGCTGATAACGAGGCGGTCTAAGGACCGGTGATGGCTCAAGAATTGGGCCTTGCAACCGCCTGCCCAAGCAATTCTTTGATAAAAAATGGTGTCCACCGACATATGCCTTCAAATGATCAGTGCGTTGTGGCAATCATTTCGAGGGGTATATGTTGGGGGGCGGGGGGGTTGGTGCTCATACATGAGCCCCAACAATGGCCCGCGGTACCCCGACCATGGCCCATGGGCTGTGCTTACAAAGGTGTCCCAAACGAGAACTGAAGAAGGCGCAATGCACCAAACGTCACAGTGATGAAGGCCGAGATCGCTCTGGGTCACAGATTTCGCGGGTGAATATATTTTGATGTGCGCAAAAGGCCCCGGCCTTTCTTGGCGGCCTGCCCCAGACTTCCACTGGATTCACGGGGTCCATCCTCAACAACCCCCCCCCCCCCTCCCCTCACCACCCGCGCGCTATGGGCCTGCAATTTGTCTGGCAATGAAGTCTCTCAATCTAAAAGTGGCTCTGATTCCCCTGCGCCGAAGGCGTCGGAGAGAAATTTGCCCAATCCCTCAACAAGGGGGGAGGGAGGGGGTGGGGGGACAAAGCCCTCAGATGTGCTGCTCTCCTCGCACTTGGGGCCGTTACTCAACTTCTCGCCACTCATCCGATCACACCCCGGCCCTTGGGGGCAGGACCCCCCGCCCCCCCTCCCCCGGTCCGGTCCCAGGCAAGGAGAAGGAATGGCAGCAAGCCTGATGAAGTCAACGCTGTGGCAGAGTGTGTGCACTGCGCACTGAAGATGATTGCCGTGTGGATCCCGCAATGTGTTGGTGCCACGACCCGCCACCGATGGGGAAGCGGAGACGGTATGTTTATTTTGGCTGTGAGTTCACACCCCCACGTCATGCGTCTCGATCCGGTCCACAGCCCGGCCGCCCCCACAGTCCTCACAGGATCGGTTACGGCGCGTACCTACGGCGCGTGGGAGAGGCCTCCCCTCACTCTTCATGGGCCCTCGCAGGCGCAGCATACCAATACTCGTTTGGATGCCAAGGACGAGACCATGTCTTGCAAGTTGAAGGGCTGCACCGTCCGTCGGTACGGCCGCATGGACGGCAGCTCCTTCGGCATGGGATGGGGCGCAAGCTGCAGCAGAGCGTTGTCCACCACCCACACGGCCACTTCACCGGCCACGGGACGACCCGCTATGTGAAGTCTGGAGGGGAGGAGGGCGAGTCAGGGGCCGACGTACTGACGGCGTCAGGGCCGGAGGCACAGCGTGGGCAAAGGCTAGGCCTAGGGCAAAGCCGTTAGCTGGGAATGTGGCGGAGCAACGGACACGGAATGAGAAATGGAGCATGCAAAGCACCAGGAGATCGGAGGACGAAGCACGAGGCCCCTGAATTTGGTGTGGGAAAATTGGTGGCCAAATTGAAACGCCAAATTTCCGTCACCAAATTTCCGGCCCCCAAATTCCCTCCCCTTCCCTGCATGAGGTAGGACACCGTAAGGGCGTTGGGAGAACCCCCAAGACAAACACCCTCAACCCACTCACACCTCCCATACGACATACCGGAAGGTCACGTTGTGCTCGGCGCCCGGCAGGGCGCGGCCCCCAACGTCGATGTCCACGCCAACCGCCGCCCGCTCCTCCCGCAGCGGCACCGCGAGCGGCTCGAAGCGGACCGCCTGTGGCAACGCGTCATCCCGGACCTGGCTCGTGGGCACCGCCACCGGCCGCGCCTCGGCGGTCCCGTACCCCAGCACATAGCCTGTGACGTCGCAGCCCCGCCGACACTCGGCCCCGACCCGGAACGCGAAGCGGTTGTCGCCCGCGCGCACGTCGTAGAGCCGCGTGCGCAGGCCCGCGGCCGCGCTGCCCCACTGCAGGAGGGCACGGCCCCGCGCGAAGGGTGACCGCCAGGCAAGCACCGTGTCCTCGCCGGCACCAACCCCGCCCGGCGCGACCAGAAGGCGCGGGGGTGCCGTAGGCAGAGCGGTCAGCGGTGATCGTCGCCACTGCGCCATTGTCCTGCCGACGTCCAGCGCCGGGTACGAAGTGGCGCCAGCGGCGTCAGTGATGCGTGCGACAACACGGTATCGCCCAACAGACGGAACAGTGACGGTGCGCAGGCGGCGCGTGGCGTTGCCGGCGTCCGCAGGCTCGGCAGCCGGAATCACGGCGCCGCGCTCAAAGAGCTGCGCGCGCGACGAGCCGCCGGTGGGGGGGAGCGGCACCAACCGGAAATCCGCCACCGGCGGCGACGGCGCCAGAGCAGCCGCAGCATCGTCGTGGTGCAGCGTCAGGACGACGTCGAAGGGCCACTGCGGCAGCACGTCGCGCGTGTCGAGGCCGCTGGCCATGGCGAGCGTCGCACGCCACGGACTGTCCCGGATGGGCAAGTGCAGCGCCTCCTGCAGGCGGTCCCTCGCCGCCGTGAACCACGTTGCGGTCACCGTCAGGTGCGCTCCACGTGCCGCTGCCTCGGGGTGCAGTCGCAAGGTGTAGTTGAGGTGCCCCTCGGGCAGCTCCAGTTGCACCTCCCCCTCCAACGCCGGGGCCTCGTCGTCCTCCCTGAAGTTCCGAGAGCAGAGCAGGCGCGTGCAGACAGACACATCGCGATGTCACAGACGGACAGAAAGGAGGCATGGGGGCCACCGAGGGTGCAGGGCGCTGACGGAGGGATGGGGCAGAGGCAAGAGCACAGGAGGCGGGAGGCCGCAAGGGGGATACGCAGGGCTCCGTTTACAGGGTGGGGTCTAGCCACCACCACCACCCCCTCCCCCTGGCGCCAAAGGCACCGGGGAAGATTTTTGATTGGCCAAAGGCCCGGAGGAAGGCCCAATCACTTCAGCGGGGGCGGGGGGGGGGGGGGTCCAGGGAGGTGGGTGGGTGGTGTGGTACACCCCCCACACACACCCCAGTCCCCAGTGGTGCTGAGTTGTTACAAGGGGCCCTGGGGGGCCCTGGGGATACGACGGTGGCAGCACCGACAAGCCCCACCAGCCAGCAGCACCCAGGCGGGGTGCACCCCACGTACTGCGTCCAGTGCAGGCCGGTCAGTGCCCCCGGTACCTTGAAGCCCCCCAAAGCAACGTTCCATCCATATCCACCCCCCGCACCGCTGTCTCCAGGCACACGGCGCACATTCTGCAGGAAGCCCCTTGCAATCGTCCTACAACACCCTGAACCTCTGGCGGGAGCCTTCTATTCTGTGGGCAAATGAAACGGCGATGCAGTGGCAATCTGGCAACAGGTAAGCATGTACTAGAAGAGAGGGGGGGACCCAAAAGATTGGGTACCATAAATGGCGCAAATCGATCGTTTGGTAAATCTGGTCCGGGGCGGGCGGGGTCCAGCGGGGGTACACACCCCTGCTCCGGTGATTGTCAGCCGTTCTAATACCTCCTTGATATCACATGCACCATCATCACATATCCCCAAAATAGGGACACACGGGACCTCCGCAACGTTTGCATGCCATAGCTCTATGCATACCCTGCCTCTGCGTCACTCTCGTCAGGAGGCTCCACGTCCCCCTCTTCAGTCTCCAATCGACCCCGGATCCGCCACCGCAGTGTGACGCGGGTGCCGCGGGCACGCTCGCCAGTGCCGGCGCGCGTGACCACTGTGAGCGGCAATGCGCTGACGGCACGCAGCAGCACACGCTCTGCACTGCGCAACTCGAGTGTACCCGTGGGCACACGCGGGTCACTCACCAGGAGGGTCGCGTGCGCCAGCGTGCGAGCGACCCACGGATTGGGGTCGTTGCTGTCGCCACTGCGCAGACGAAGGGACTTGTGACCAACCGTCGCGTTCGCAGGCAGTGGAAGTGCGGCGGACCATGTGCCAAATTGCGAGCCGCAGTCGACCAGTTGCCGGACTGCAGCGCCGCGGCCCAGATCAAGCTCGAGCCACAAATCTTCGCCGGACGCGCGCGCGCACGCGGCGGACACAGGGAGGGCTGATCCGTCGTCGGCATAGCGCGCCATGAAGCCCTTGACGTGAACAGTCTCGCCGGGGCGATGCAGGCGGCGGCCAAGCACGAGGTCTGCGGTCGTGGGCCACTGGGTGCCGGAGTAGGGCTTGTACGCCTGCGTGTGCGCGATTTCGCCGGGCTGCTGTGCGACGATATGGAGACGGCCGCGCGCACGGCTGATGTCCACGGTGGCAACCCCCCGGGCATCAGTGACTGCACGGCCGACGACGGCAACTTGGGACTCGACGTCGAAAACCACGACAGCGACGTCAGGGACAGGGGCAGCGAAGTTGCGAGTGTCTGTGACCCAGGCCAACAGCTGGGCGCCAGTAATGACAGTGGCCAGTGCCTGCATTGGGACAGGAAGATGAGCAGACTTGTGAGAAATGGACCCAGGCCCTACACCACCTAAACGCCACTGCCCCAACCCCACTCCCCCAGCCGCCACTCCTTCCTATGTACACACAGTCACGCCACAGCCACAGCCACAGCCACAGCCACACTGAAGTCCACAGCCACAGATATGCCCACGGTCACAACAACAGCCACAGCCACACCCCAAAACCACAGCCACAGCTACAGCACAGCCCAAGTCACACTGAAGTCCACAGCCACAGCCATACCCACGGCCACAGCAACAGCCACAGCCACACCCCAAAACCACAGCCACACACATCCCCACACCAACACCGACGGTCCAAAGGTCAGCCACAGTGACAGCCCCGTACACACACACCCACTTCGTTGTTGGTGACGGCATTGTGCGCAAAGATCAGGCTTGTCACTGTGACCACTGCGGCCAAGGCTGCGGACGGACCCCTTTCACTCGCCCGGGTCTAAGGGACGGAGGGATTTCCATGTGCCCAGGCCCGCCCCAAGAAGCCCCCTGGCCTCTGCCCTGGGCGTCCCCAGCCCCACCCAAACGCTGCCCGCATAATGCGTCGTCTTCAACCGAGGGCATGCGCACGCTGAAGGGCTGGAGACACCCTTTTGATGACAAATGGAATAACTCGACATGAGGGAGATGCGGCAGTATATCTCTCTGGGACGTCGGGTTTTGTGCCAACACGGAGCGTTTTAGGGTGTCGGTGCCATTGCTGCCTCATTTGTGCCTCTTGAGTGCCTTGTAGGGGGGGGGGGGGTATGTGGGGTAGATTCGGAAAGCTCTTGAAAAGGGCTATTTGGAACACCCCAGGTCTGCATGGTGAACTGACGACATGTTTCCGTATTTCGTCCATTTCGGATGGTGCCTGTGTTGCTTGCTGCCTCATTTTGTCAACAGGCAGCCACCATGTCCGCATACAAATTTACACAACGGGCTGTTGCTTCCCCCGATGCACCACAGAAACCTTTGGTGCGAAAAAGGGCACGCTCTGGGGGTGCAAATTGGGTAAAGGTGACCCAGGAGCCTGCCCAGCAGGCCAAAAAGCCTCGTACAGCCGGTTCGCAGCAACCTGCCTGCTCCCACAAGGAACACCAGATTCTGTCCACTGCAGAGGCCACTGCCTTTGCATCCCAGTTTTGGGATCGTAAAGAGCACCCCAGCAAGGATTCTCAGCATGAATTTCTGGCAACCTGCATCGACATCGATTTGGAGCAAAATGTGAAACATGCAGGTCGCCAGAAGTACACCAGAAAGAGGGGGCATCAAACAAGATATTTCGTACCATACCGTGGGTCCCGTCGCGAAATTTGCAAGACCCAGTTTCTACATTACTTCAGCATTTCCCGGACAGGTGTGCAGTCTGTGGCCAAAGCCAAAGCAGCTGCAGCCGTTGTCGGCCCCTTGCATCCCATGCAGAGTCCCAAGAAACAGGGTGCAGTCAACACTCGGAGGACCTCAGCCATCAAAATGAAATTTGAGAAATTTCTGCAGGCACTGCCACAGGCTGAGAATCGCTTCAGTGATTCATCACATGGTGCGTTTTTATCAAGGGCCATTCATATAATCTATGCGATGCGGCGTCACGGGCCATGGACCGCGCCCTGCATAATGTTGATTATTATTACGGTCTAACTGATATGGCTGGCCTAACAATCCAGCACGTTGTGCGAAACAAACAGAGGTTTGTACGAAAACTCCGCATTTTGAAGCACAACGATTTTTGGGACGTGTCAAAGTGGCTGGCAGGTGCGTACAGGTCTTCAGGCAACCACCTGGACCATCAGGATAAGCCTGTTTTGATCAGAGATGACAAAATAAAATGGTTGGATTTTGGCAAGACACCGGACCCTGAAAACCTTGAGGCCCATCCCGGTTTTGCCTGGATGAAATCAGGGTACAGTAAGGCCATTGCCTGGCGCAAGGTCCGGCTGACCAAACAGCGAAATGTTGACCTCACAACTGATGGCCTCTGGGCCATGCCCCTGAACACAGGGTGGGTATCGGTCAAGGCACGCAGGCTGCAGGATTGGGAAAAATTGAAATATGTTCCCAGTCACAAGCAGGGGGATGTGTGCCCCAATGGAGTCCCAGCCCTTGTGGAAAGGCGCAACGATGACAACGAATCGGATTCAGAATAATGAGTGATCCTCAGAGCATTGCCTGTGCCCTGTGTGTCCTTCCGTTTACAGCTCTTTGTGCAAAACTGTAACCACCTACCCCCCCCCCAACCCATACATTTCTGAAACGGCCTTTTCTCACAGATTTCAAAAAGCATACACATACCCCCCCCTACGGATCGAAATTTTAGTGCATTGGACCAAAACGTGAGAAAACCCTGAAAAATTGCGAATTTGCTCCGTGTTGGCACGTTCTGGATGTCCCAGAGAGATATCTGAGGGCACAGAGTGCACCGACATAGTCAAAGCAGTAAAATATCCATTTAACTATGACGCCGTGAATTTGGCAGAGCCACGCAGCAGACCAACTGAAATCAAGAAAAATGCCAAGGCCTCTGGTTCAGCAGCAGAATTCAGCAAAAAGCGGTACTTGTGGGGACACTGGATATGGAACGCTGGGAAGGGGGATTGAGTGCGGACTTCGGATGCGGACGCTGGGTAAGGGCATTGGGGGTGGATGCTGGGTGTCTGTGCTGAGTGTGGACGTTGCCTATGGACTTTGCATGTGAGCAGCGCGTGTGGACAATGCCTGTGTGGACGTTGCTGGGGAGTGGTCTTTTGGGTCTGAGACCCACCATAACTTGACCCAAAGTTTGGCTGAGGGAAATTCAAATTTGAATAAGCGGCCCTTAGTGGGACACCCCCAGACCCACCCCGTATGTATTAATTCCTTGTAAACAAACCCTGGTATCGATCCTACATTTTTTTTTGCCATGACTACCGCTCATAGACAACAGTAAATGGTTGCAGGCATTGGCCGTGGGCCTTGACCATAAGCACGTGACATGGGCACTGATGACAGGCACTGGCCATAGGCATTGATGATGAGCCTCAGCATGGGGCAGACGTCGTGAACAGACGTTGCGTCGACTCCCGTTGGCATACCAAGCGCGACTTGGTGTGCAGTTGACAGCGGACGTAGGGGTAGCACCGGCTGCCCGGGTGAGCGCCCGTGACTTGACGCTCGAAGTACAGACCCGACGGATTGTAGAGGGCAGCGGTGTCCAGTGTCCACGTCTGCAACGCAGTACCCGACGTGGAGGTGATGGTCTGCGTGGCGTTGGTGCTGACGAAGTCCTGTGGACGAAAAGCAACGGCGACACTTGTTAGCCGTGTACTGGGCAGCAGACCGATGGTGCGCCCCCTCCGCGCCCCTCCCCGCCCCCACGGCTATTCCCCGGCCCCAGGGCCCCAAGCGAACATCGTGTCACAACAACATGGAAGAGGATTCACTGAGCCTCTGCGAGCCACGGGCACTAGTCTTGGAATGCGCTCGGTCGAGTCTACCTGCGGCGGCTAAATACCGCCGCTGCCCGGGCGTACCCCCGCCGCACAGCACTACATTGCCCATGTCAAATCAGGGCGGTGTTTGACAGCAACAAAAATCCCCGTTACACGGAGCTGGGCTTTGGAGGTTAACCGAAGTAGGGTAAGTACCAGCGGTATCACGGTAACTGGCAGCATTTGGAGAGTGGCCGACGGTGATTTTAGGGTCTTTCAGGGCACGAGCCCTTCGACTGAAGACCACTCGCCCACATGCTCCCAGAAGACGAGGCATGTTGCCCCATCGTCGGTCTCAAACGTCGGATGAGAACCCACGACCCGTGGCTTTTTGGGGGGGGGGGGGGGCACGGGACCTTTGGCTTCACTCCCGGAGATTGAGGACTTGCGCCCTCCCTCGGATTCGATCCCGGCATCTTGGCTCTATGATCCGGGCGCTGGAGGGCGTCTCGTGGCGGTTGGAGTGTAACCGAGGGCGTTTCGGGGCATGCGTCCTGTGTCCCAGGACCACTGGCCCACACACTAGCGCACGCCAACCATCGGTTCGCACCGGGTGCAAACTGTCGGCCACGGGTTGTTGAAAAATGTTCGGAGACCGTGGCTCTACTCGTAGCGCCGGTCGAGCAGAAGCTTCGAATCACGGGATTCAAAGCCTGGGTTTCGAGCCCGGGATCATGTGTGCAGGAGCCATGTGCCCTAACTCTCAACCAGCGGGAGTCTCCCGGCAATTGAAGGGACCGACGCCGCAGAGATCTGGGGAGGAACCCGGCAGGGCGGCCTTAAAGAAAATGAGCGTCCTGGAAGACCGGCCTGTACCCAATACCTTTGCCTCAATCCGGTCACGCTCCGTTCTGAGAGAGCGCTGCAAATCCACCAAACACACACACTGCGCCAACACACCTTTGACACGCTACACACACTTGCACATATACACGAATCCCATTCGAACAGACATACCGCAGCGGAGTCGCTGCGGCAGTTGTAGTATGCCCGCAGCGCCTCCTCAACGTCCGCGACGGGCCTCATGTGGATCTCCACCGACGTACATGACGACGGCAGCGAAGCTGTACGCCCGCGCGTGAGCCACTGCACAGTCGCAACGTCCTCCTGCAGCGCGTGTGCTCTGGGCCCCGCCACAAACGCGTCAAGTCCCTGGGCAGACTTGGTCACACTGTTGCGGGACAGTGGCAGCCCGAATCCGTCGTGCACCTCCTCGTTCTCTGCAGCAGCGCAGCGCAAATGCACAGCAGCTGCGTGCCTTGTGTGCATCCTGCGCGCAACTCACGAGCATTGCCTGTGTGCATCGCGTCTTCATCCAAATGGCGGTAAATTGGCGTCCAACCGCTTGGCGTTGCCAACGGCCGTCAGTGCACACACACAAAAATGATATTATCTGACACGTTAAGGGGCATCCCACTGAAGGGTGCACACGGCATGCCGATGGACCTTCCTGTCGTGCACACATCCCGTGTGCACTTGTGTGCCTGTGTTCTGTATCACGTGTGCGTTCCATGTGAATCACGTGTGCATTCCATGTGGATTGTGCGCTGATCCACAGACACTGCGCAGTAGGCCAGGGCACGGCACAACTGCTTAGGGCTCATGGCACTGGCAGCACGTGGCTCGAGGCTCGGGGCTCAGGGCGCACACACGGCTTTCCCAGCCCATTTCTGCCTTCCGCACTGCTCCGCTCGACCGGTGGATGCAGAGGAGCCGCGCTCTTGGGCGACACAGGCCCTCAGACTCGGCACCACAGGGAATGCCCCATCTTGCACACCCATCGTGGCTGGTTGCGCCCTGACATGATCTGATACCACCGTTCGTACGCAAAGGAAGGGGGCTGGCAGCGGGTGGGCCGCCCTGAGCGCCAAAACACAACGGGACGAAGATCAGTGCTCAGGATGGACCAGGTGACTGTTCAGGGCCCCGTCATTCAAACAGTAGAGACATGCGAAACAGGTTGGGGGTGAGGGGGTCGGCATGACGCCTGCATGGATTCCTGTCTTAAGCTGGCGGCGCCTATTGGCCACTTGCCCTTGTCCTTTCCTTGATCCCTTTCCTCCCGTAGGCAGTGGTGCCCAGTGGCCTCTCACCACTCAGTACCCTTCATCGACCGCTCTTGCCTATCCTTGCCTCCCTGCACTCATTTCCTTTCCCTTGGTACGTTGTGCCAACGAGCCCCTAGACTGTCCCTGTTTCATTGCCCTGTGTTGGGTCCACACAGACGAGGGCAACAGCCCTCGCCATTGGCCAGGTACGCCCACCAACACCCAATACTGGCGGTGGAGGAACCATCTCTAACGGCGGCTGTTGGGCCTTGAGACGTCCACTTGCAGGATCATTTCCCGCTCAGTGCTCCTTGTGTCGAGCACATCATGGTTTCCCCGATCCGAATCCCCGCTCCCCTATATGCATAGTGCGTGTACCGTATGTCCAGCTCACACGGCATGTGCGCCACCCGGGGTGATGGGTGAGGATTAATGTTGTAGCAGGGAACGTGGTACTTGCTTCTGCAGGCCGACATACCCCAGCATACGCGAGAAGGAAATTGATGATCTTTTTGCTCTGTAGAAAATCAAATTTGCTAACAACACCACACAGTCCCATATTACTTCTTCGGTTTGTATACCACCCCGCCTTGTTTGACGCACCCGTTCTTGGAAAACCCACTGCACCATGTCCTTGACTTCCTGCTCAATCCAATTTTCCGCTTAATATCCCTTCCCCTTTGGCTCATACCTCCATCCATCCTTTCCCACCCTTAGTTCCTCCTTCTCTCTTCCTTCCCTCTCCTCCCTACCCAACGTCTCTTTCCATTCCCATGGCTCTGCTACTACTGCCTGTACATGGGTGGTGATGTAATTTTGATCCATACTTGGGTACATTGCGCAAAACGTCAACTTCTGCTGTGCCTTTTCATTGTGCCACCAACCTCTCTTCATATCACACTGGCCACATAAACTCCTCCACGTTGCATTTCCACCATGACCTCTTTCAGTTCCCTTGCTTCCTCCGCTCCAAATCCTTTTTCTTCAAGCCTCTGCACACTTGAGTTAGTGCACAAGGGCCTCCCCAACTTCTGCAATTCTTGCTGTCAGCTTGCCTTGTTCCCCTTGTACTTCCTTCCTTGCTCTGCGGATCCGCCTTAAGCCCGTTTTCTTTGCCTTCCATATTCAGTTTATGTATGGCAACGTTCTGTTGGTCGAGGGCAGTCTCTGCATGTGTCTTCTCACCTTCTGCTCAACCTTCTATGCAGCCATTCTGGTGACGCTGGTATGCTATTCCCGTAGATGCTTTCCTGGTTGGTTTGCAGTATGCTTCTGCCATTCCTTCCTTCTCCCACCTTGGGATCCTGTGCTCTTCTGTTTTGTTCTTCCACCTCCATTGCTCTTGCTTTATTAGCTGTCCGCAACTTGTGTTTTTTTGTGCCCTCATGCCAACACTTCCAGCTATTTTCCATGTGTTGCTGCCATGTCCATCTCACCTATCCTTCAGCGGTCACTCGCTGAAGCGGCTTCTTCGGCCTATGCTACGGGTAACACATCCATCTTTCACTTCCCCTTCCACTCCTTTCTCTGGCTTGGTCTAGTGTTGCCCCTCTCTCCTTTGTGTCGCTGCAATTGCTACTGGAACCCCTCATTCCCTTGGTTGGAGTGAGTGGGGCAAATCGGTGGGCATGCTTGCAGTTGGGGTCAGGCCTTTGCTTAGTGATACTGGGGGGGGGTGGGGGGGTTAAATTGGCCCTCCTGGGATTTTGGCTGACCCGCCCACCCACTCTCAGGCCCACCCACCCACCTGCCAGATACCCTGAGGGGGGGGGGGGGCGGGGTCACAGAGCAAATTTGGATGAAAAAAATTCAGGTTAACCACTCCATAACAGGTGTTAATAGTGTGCACGGCAGGGTTTGAACCCGCACCCATGATTTGTGAGACTGAGACTTATGCTATCACCACTGGGTCACTTACAGTCCCTGATGTCAATTGCTCGAGGACCATGTAAAAACTGAAGTGAAAACAGGTCTGCACAAAGTGGCTGCACCCCCATGTGTCACAATGTGACTCGGCCCATGAACAACATTGGCGGTCTACCAAGCTCAGCAACCCATCCACCCACCCAACAAAGCGGAAACCCCCCCCTGGGGGAGTACGTGCATTTTTCCCAAAATCAGGGAAAACCCAGACAAACCCACCCACCCATCCTCAGACCCCCACCCATCCCCCCCCTGGTATAGTATCAACCAGCCACTAAGCAAAGGCCTGGTTGGGGTGTTCTGCACCGACAATCGAAAACACTGGGCATTCAAAGACCCTAGAAATTGCGTCGGCCCTTGACGAGGAAGCGGAGGGTGCTGTACTAGCGGCCTTGGACATGGAGGGCGTGCTTGGGGAGCCGTAGAGCGCTGTGGGTTGGGAAACGGCAGCGTGCAACGGGAGTCCACACACCGGACACCTCCGCCCGTCTCTACGTCTCCCCATAAGCGCCCAAAGCGCCAAACACCTTTCCATGCATGACCTCAATGCTCCACACCTGCCCATGGGCCATAGCATCGCCCTCAGTCTCTGTGTGCTCCCATGTTGTGTGTGTAAACCCCTCACAGCACCTGCTTTTTAAGGAGGACCCTCCAACACGTTCGGGGAACTCCCCCTTTCCATTCTCCACTTTCCAAAGCAGCCGTAGCCAAATAGTTTGGAGCCTAGGGGCCCTCATTGATGGGTCACTGGGACAGGGAGACCTGTGGGATGTCGCGCAGGTGCTTGAGCCTCGCTGCATGAATCACGGGTTTGAGGTGCAGGGCCAACACAGACCTTGGACATGGACTTGGTACGACTGCAGTGGCCTGAAGGAGCCATGCATCAGCAGTACGGACTTAGAAATGCGGGTCAAGTTGAGGTCGTGTACAGGGGGCTCGAATCTGAAGGACTGTAGCAGGGACGCGGGGCTGCCAGGAAACCCTGAGCAAAAATGAAGACATGGGATACAGCAGCGTGATGCATGACAAGGGCGGGGGCGGGGGGGCATGACGCGGGAGGGGGGGGGGGGGTTGCGGATGGGCAGGACGAGGAGAAGGAGGAATTTGCTGGGGGGCTTCGACAACCCTACCACAGCAAGGGTAGCAGGGGAGACCCTGGCACACCTCGGTCGCCTTCCTCGACAACAAGTGGGTCCCAAATCCCTTTTCAATAGCCGTCAAGTACCCTACAACCGCCATCCGCTACCCTCCAACTGCCGCTGATGACCTTCCAGCCTCTGTCATCAGTCATCGGGGCTGCCAACAGCTGTAGATGACACCTCAAACACCCCTCCCAGCAGACCACCAGGTCTGCAGTGGTAGAGTCGCCCAACATGTCTAAGTGGGGTATCGCATGCCGGATCGGAGGGCCTTGACCCTTCCTGGGGCCGAGGAGCTTCAGAAGCAACGGCAGTTCCATTGCCACCGTTGGTGCGTGCTGACGACGATTATTTGTGGGATACGCAGGAGATTTCTGAGGGGGCGATCTGTTTCGGGTATTGGCGACACTGATTTCCCATCTTTTTTGTTGAGTGCCACTGGCCGAAGATCCTACCAGTACTATCATTGGTTTGATGTTCGAGTGACAAAAGGGCAAACATGCGGTTGCCCAGTGCTGGGCTTTTCAACAGTCTGGGTACCAGCAGCACGCTGACACTTAACAATGAGAGTATCAAAGAACTTTCCGTGGCTGCTCCCGAGGGGCTGTGCGCGCGCCGTGCGGACCTATTCGGCGGAGGTGCTCTGCGCAATGTCTCCCTCTCGATCCTCCCAACTGTCGAAGGGGAGCCGCGGCCGTAATGAGGCCTGGGACTGGCCCAAGCCCTCTCGGCTGCTGGAGCATGCGGATTGGGAGGCGTGGTACAAACAATCCAACGAGACATCAGCCCCAACCGGTTTGGACGCACAAAGGCACTCGTGAAGGGTATGTAAACAAGCAACGAGGCCAACAAAAATGCAGTATAATGGCGCAGGTGCTTTGAATTGCGGCGGTCGGAGTGGCCGTTGGCTCGTTGGCTGACGCCTTGCAGACGGGCCATACGGTTTTTGTGTTGAGATACCCTCCCGCCCTCTCGGCCTCCCGTTGCCAGGCATGTATGAGAAGAGAGGAAGGGGAGGATCCGGAACACAAACGTTTGTGTACCAAAAGTGACCGGAATCAATTTCTCAGTTGGTAAATTTCATTTTTTTCACACCACGAAATCTTGGTCCAGGGGGTCCAAATAGCCCCCCCCCTCCTCCTCCTCCTGTGATCGTCGGCCGTCCTAATACATCCTTGTCTCTGACACAACGCGTTCTTGGGCCTACTGTTGCGCACAGAAAGGAGCAGCCGATAAAACAGATTTCACGCACCACCGCCCCAGTGTACACACCGACGCACGGAGCAAAAATGAGCGTTGGTGCGTCCTCATGGGAATACACGAGTCCACCTGCCTCAGGGAACGTATTGCCCTCGGTACACCCGCCTGGAGCAGCACAAGAAAATGCTCTCTCTCTCTCTCTCCCTCTCTCTCTCCCCCCCCCCCCCCTCTCTCTCTCTCTCTCAGTTTGTGTGTGTGCGTTTGTGTGCAGTTTGGGCGTCACACGCACGCACGCGCCCGATGGGGAACCACCGACAAAATCACAACAAAGAACATGCATTGAAGCACAGCGTGGTGTTCCCCACCACGTACCCCCTCTCGACAGCTCTGTCCCCACTGCACCCGGCGTAATGCCTGCGCCTCACCGCATGCGACCGCACTATCCACAGAGATGGCGCCCCTACCGCACCCTGCATCCCCGCGCCGTGCCCCCGTGCTTCCTTACGACGCGTGTGCGTGTGTGTTTGTGTGAAGGGCGGGGGGGGGGATTGGCATGACGCCAGGAATTGCTGTCTGCAGCTGGCGCCGCCTATTGGCCTCTCGCCACTTGCCCTTGAACCCTCTCCCTCCGCAGGCAGCGGTGCCCATCGGCCTCTCACCCCCTCGTGCCCTCCCTCCCCCTGCCTGGCCTATCCTTAACCCCCCCTACTCCCCCTTCCCTTCCCTTGGGAGGTTGTGCCAACGGAGCCCCCAGACTTTCCCCGTTTCACTGCTCTGTGTCGGGTCCGCACGGAGGACGCGGGGCGGGGGGTGGGGGGCGTGTGTGTGCTCGCTCCAGCACCCTGCCCCAGAGGCGTGCGTCCGACGCGCAGGAGGGACATTCCAGGGCCTCCCTGCGGCTTGCCCGGCCGAGGCCCCTTCGAGTGCGGAGGAGTCCGCGTGCAGCTCACCATTGCCAACGCCAGGGGCACCGCGAGGTATCACAGAAGGGGGTGGGCGTGCTCAGAGGATGGGGAGGGGGCGAAGACCAGAGGGGCGAAGACCACACACCGTGGCGGATCCACAAGCGCTGGTTGCGGTGCCGGAATTGATAGTCCCAACGCCGCTCCGACCCCTCGGCCCAAGGGATCGTGAAGGCGTGCAGCCCCTGCACCGTCACTGCGATGTCGGACGCGAGCGGCCCTGCGTGCTCGGAGACCTGCGGTGCGGTGCGGGGCTGGTGCTCGGCACAACGCAGCCCAGCCGTCCAGGGCACTGCTAAGGCTCCGGATGTGCAACAAAGGAACCCAAAAGTGCCGGGGGGTCCTCAGTGTACCACGAGCCCGCTACGTGACTCCGCACGCGCACTGTGGGACACAGCACGGCCCGCTGCATGACTCAGGACCCCCCCCCCCTGCGTGGCTCCGTAGGCTCCGCCGGCGGTTCACAGAAACCGTGCGTAACAAATGCCGGGGTGCCCGGCGTGACCCGACAAACGTCTGCTTGTTGTCCTGGTCAATTGTGAAGAGTCCCCAGGCCGCGGTCGCCGCGGGTCAGGGGGGGCGCGGATGGGGAATACGGGGGTCACTCGATGTGTGTGCGACGTTTGGCATCCAAATACAGCACCGTCTCCTTCGCGGTTGTCTGTTTCCTGAGCAAGTGGAGGACTGCAAGGACTGACTGCACACGTTCCAGTCCACCCGGTTGCCATCACAGTGCTTGACTTGATAGATCTGTATGTTCCAATGCAAAGAATCCGTGGACAGGGGTTTCAGGACGGTGCCCCGTTGAGGGGTGACCGATGGCCGTTGTACGGGAACCGATGGCGGTTGACAGGTAACCGATAGGAGTTGGGGGGTATTCGATGGCGTTTGGTGCGTAACCGTGAGCATTCTGTTATGTCAGCGTGACGGAGGAAGCCCCCCCCCCCCCTTTTGTTCCCTTACGCGCGGTCGGTTGTTGGGGTAAGCCGTGGGGCGGTCGTGGGACCGAGCATGTGCGCCGTATCCGTGTCACTCTGGCACTCCAGCAGCTGTGGTACACCACTACTTCAGGCCCAATCTCAGTGAGTGCACGGTGCAGCAGACCTTTGCGCCTGCCCGCAATACCACATCGTACAGGTCCGCGACCCGCAGATGCCCCAGGCTGACGTTGAGGAAGGGGCACGGGGGCGTGCGGCAGCGGCTGTCGGGGTGGATGATCAACGGAACTGGCCCCTCCCCTGCGGTGCTGCGCTGTGGCACGCGTACAAGCCGCCCCTGGACGAGGGCGGGGTCCACCGGAGCGTTGAACGACAAACGCACGGTGGCGTCGTCGGGGCACTCGTGATACCGATCGTTTCCCACGCGTGATCGCCACAAACGATCTGAGAGGGCATCGGGCGCGGGGCGGGTTCTTGAGGGGTCAGCGCCTGCTTTCCAATCCCCGAACGTGGCAATTGGCGGTTGACGTTGGGCTGTTGACGACTAACCCCGACTTGCAAAATCGCTGCATCACTCACACATGTGCCGCCGCTCGAGGCGGGGCGGCCGCGGGGGAGGTTGAAAAATGGAAGGCTGCACTCCATTTCATACCAATGTCAGTACGCATCCGTCCGCCAGCGTTGGATAACCGCCATCTGCTTTTCGGTAACCACAACTGCAGTCGGTCATCATATGACACATGACCCTCAACCTATACCTTTCATATGGGGGGGGGGGATCCATGTTTTTCAACCCCCAATGGGTTTTTCCCATCCAAGGGATGTTATTTGCGTCTCGTGCACCTTTGTACATATGGTTGCTTTTCGGTTGAAGAGGGCACATTTCGTGCCGAAACGCGTACCCACTGGACAGTGAGTAGTCTTTCTTTTTTGTTTCCAACGCTTTGGTTTGAGACCGTGTGTTTTGCCATTGTGATCGAGGGTGTGGATTGGACATTTACATCTTGGGAGCGGCGGCTGTACCGTACATTGAAGCGCATTTTGACGCCTGTGCGGGGTGCGCTGTGTGGTGTCTCTAATGCCCACGTGCCTGGAATGCTGCGCACGTACGCAGCCCGTACATTTCACAGGCACACACCCTCCCCGCTTTCTCACCGTATCTTCTTCTGCGACTGTGCCAACGGTATTCCCACGCTACGCTACCTTGTTTGGGTCCGTCTCCGGATCAGCTTCCCTGTTACGTGTCAGAACCTAGAAACCCCATGGGTACTTGAGGTGGGCGGGGTTGAGAGAGGGGTTGGCGTCCCCCGGTTGAAGTAACATCTCACCCACAAAAAAAAGATATAAATTACCTGATGGTAACTCTGAATTTTTCCGAACCTCAATCAGGTTTTCGAGACTGGACCAAGGTGACCAACGGGGAGTCTCTACTACAATAGTGCAGCTGCGGGGAACGAGACCGAAGTAAAGAAAGGATGGTGGTGTGACAGACAAAGGCAGATGCAGAATGCAAAATTGAGTAAATGCAATCACAGACTGAAAAGCGTGCATCTTTGCATTTGTTGCTGTTTGGGGGGGGGGGGGGGTTCGAGACAACTGCCGACCCACCGCCCTCCCTGCGTGGATGTAGTGTGTTGAGGGGAGGTCCAAAGAACCGCCAATCCCCTCCCCACTGCTTTGGTGCAATGGGGAAGGCCCGGAGGACCCTTAACCCGTCCTTCATGGGCGCAGTGGGAGGGAGCCAGGATCATGATGGTCCGGCTGAGAAACAGGGCGCACACACCTGTGTGTTCGCTGGCCTGCCTGCTCTCCACTGCAACGATGGACATGCTCAACGCCTCCGTCGTGAACGGGAACAGCGTCGCTTGCATAGGGGCGTCGAGAGGAGTCCCATCGTAAGCCCGCAGCATCGGGTTGACTTGGACGGTGCAATTCAAATCGTTGGGCCACTCGTGGTCGGGATCAAACCGCAAGATGTACGTCGTGACCCACCGTAACTTTCCTAGAGCAAGGCCAAGGCCAAGGGCGAGACGGGGACGGGGGACGAAGTGCCATGGCGTGGAACTAATTTGTGGGGCAGCACAAGAGACGCTCTTTGCCTTTGCAAATGGCCGCACGAGGCTGTTCGTGGAAGGGGCTACGAGTACAGCATGACCGGCACGAAAACAAGCGGAGCAACACCCTCTCTTCTTCCGCGAGCGAAGAACATCGACCCATATTGGAGGAGGACGCTGTCAACCGTTAAACGTTCAAGCACCTTCGGGACAAGAGTTTGAAAATCTCGTTCGACCAATCCGACAAACCAACCCCATGGACCACGGCCATCAGCTTGAAAGTCGAAGCGGCCTCGGACTTGACATGCGGCCGCGGCTTCACACCGAATTCCGTCCCATTGACCGGGGCTTCTCCCAACCATGATCCGAAAGGGCCGTCGTCATTGCGTGTGTGGCCGCAAGTCTGTGTTGTGGGGCACAACCTGCCCTTTCTCTCCATCTCGCTCTTCTCCCTCTCGTCCAAATAGAGATTAGGGGTGCGTATGTGTAGGCGTGCCCCCACCCCAACCCCCACGCCATGGCACCCACTCCCAATATGTCATGTTGTCTGTCACGTTGCGTAAATTGGTGCGAAATGGAGTTGAGAGTGGGGCTGGCCCTCCATGCGTGAGGTGCGCAAGTGGATACCGGGCACGGGCGGGGCGGTGGACAGTTGGGTGTCCCACACGCACCACCAGAACAAGGGGTTGATCCCGTTCACATTGATGCTGTCATCGTCTCCCAACTCCGCGTAGTTGCTACCGATGGGAATGACGGCCCGGCTAAAGATGATGGTGATAGCGGCCCGGCGGCTGAGCGGTCGGTCCGCTATGATTCCACGGAGCTGTGCGTGAGGCGAAGCCGCCAGGGGAAGAGGGGGCAGCGTGCGCAACGATGCCATGCGGACACGACAACACCGATCCTTGAGATTGCACGAGAACGAAGGGCCAGTAAGGCGCACTCGTAGTCCCACTCACACGTACACTCCTCGAGGAACGAGTAAAAGGGTCGCAAAAACATAAATAGTTGGGACCGGATGGACCGGTTCTTCTTCTTGTGATTTGGGGAACAACGCCAATCCGCGGCTGGCCACGGCGGCACGCTTTGCAACCGCCGCTAGCCAACCCATCATACCCCTCGACCCCCAACCCACCTCGGGGCAATTTACTGGGGCCAGGGCAATTCACTAGGCCCAGGGCAATTTACTGGGTTCGGGGGAAATTTATGGGGGCCCGGGGCAATTTACTGGGGCCCAGGGCAATTTGATGGGGCCCGGGGCAATTTTCAGCGGCCCGGGGCAATTTATTGAGGCCCGGGGCAATTTATTGGGGCCCGTTGTTGGTGGATATGGGTCCCCGTTTGCTTTGGGATTCGCGCCGCCGATTGGCGAGGAGTGGGATAAAGGAGTCGTGAATGGTGGCAATGTGAGTGCGTGCGTGCGAGGTCATGTAAGTTTTTGGATCTACGCGAACCACTACCAACTTGCCACAACCAACCAACAACACTAGAGCAACAATCTAGGAGCCATCCGGTTGGGCACGAAGAAACTTGCCACCGTAAATTGGGCCCCAATAAATCGCCCTGGGCCCCTTGAAATTGCCTTGGGCCCAGTAAATTTCCCCTAGCCCCAATAAATTGCCCTAGGCCCCAATAAATTGCCCTGGCCCCTGCCCCTAGCCCAATAAATTGCCCCGGGCCCCCATAAATTGCCCTGGGCCCCAATAAATTGCCCCGGGCCCCATTAAATTGCCCTGGGCCCCAATAAATTGCCCCGGGCCCCAATAAATTGCCCTGGGCCCCAATAACTTGCCCCGGGCCCCAATAACTTGCCCCGGGCCCCTGGAAACTGCCTCGGGGCCCAATAAATTGCCTCGGGGCCCAATAAATTGCCCCGGGTCCCAATAAATTAACCCGGGCCCCAATAACTTGCCCCGGGCCCCTGGAAACTGCCTCGGGGCCCAATAAATTGCTGCGGGCCTCAATAAATTGCCCCGGGCCCCAATAACTTGCCCCGGCCCCAGTAAGTTGCCAAGGGCCCCAATAAATTGCCTTGGACCCCATTAAATTGCCCCGGGCCCCAATAAATTGCCCTGGGCCCCAATAAATTTCCTTGGGCCCCAATAAATTGCCCCGGGCCCCAATAACTTGCCCCGGGTCCCAATAAATTAACCCGGGCCCCAATAACTTGTCCCGGGCCCCTGGAAACTGCCTCGGGCCCCAATAACTTGCCCCGGGCCCCAATAAATTGCCCCGGGCCCCAATAAATTAACCCGGGCCCCAATAACTTGTCCCGGGCCCCTGGAAACTGCCTCGGGCCCCAATAACTTGCCCCGGGCCCCAATAAATTGCCGCGGGCCTCAATAAATTGCCCCCGGGCCCCATAAATTGCCCCGGGCCCCAATAAATTGCCCTGGGCCCCTGTAAATTGCCCTGGGCCCCTGTAAATTGCCCTGGGCCCCAATAAATTTCCCCGGGCCCCAATAAATTGCCCCGGGCCCCTGGAAACTGCCTCGGGGCCCAATAAATTGCCGCGGGCCTCAATAAATTGCCCCGGGCCCCAATAAATTGCCCTGGGCCCCAGTAAGTTGCCAAGGGCCCCAATAAATTGCCTTGGACCCTATTAAATTGCCCTGGACCCCAATAAATTGCCCTGGGCCCCTGTAAATTGCCCCGGGCCCTAGTAGATTGCCCTAGGCCCCAGTAAATTGCCCTGGGCCCCAGTAAATCACCCCGGGCCCCAATAAATTGCCTTGAGCCCCAATAAATTGCCCCGAGCTCCAAGCCAGGTGCTGAACCTGTCGAACCTTGGAAATCTAGGGTGTGCTTTGGTACCCTGTCGCTACAACCATGGTCCAGGGGCCTAGGGCGTGCCTCGTGTGCCTTACTGTTCCCATGTGGCCGGAGGTTTAGGCAATTTGGTGTGAGAATGGGCAAGGCCCATTTAGACTTGCAATGGGGGAGATTGGTTTGGTCACATTTGTGGACAAACAACAGGAATGCTTTTGCACGGGAATGGAGAACACTCTCCGAGTTCTTGTGCTTTGCCATGGAGGCCACTGCAGGATGTCTGAAACATTGACAGAGTCAAGACTGACGAAGATTAGAGCACTTTGAGCCTCATGAGTGTTGCCTTTTTTGACCTGAACACCTTACAGTGGATGCTACTGGCGAAGATCTGCACGTCTCCGCTGTTCCATGACTGTTTTAGCCCAATAGCTGATCATCATGCCCCTGTGAAACCTCATAAAGCATACGTGATCATTTCTCAGAAGGCAAATCGTGGGCGATGACGGTATTTGGTCACAATTACAAAGGGATGGGGTCGACTCCGAAACTCGGAAGGAGCAAAGGCAAGACCTTGAGAGGTAAATGACGACGCATCAAACTCGCAGGGTCAGCGACCACTCCCCCACTCACCTCCGCGGTGGATTCGATATACTCTTCTTCCTAAAAAGCGCGACCAAATGGATCGATGTTCCTAATGTATTGGAACAAGTATTGTTACCTTTCCACGACGACCCCAACAACACCCCCGGGATGCTCCTCCCAAGCATCTTGTTCAAGTTTCCCACATTCCCCGATGTAGAATGCTTTGATGTTCAGGCTACAATGGTTTGCGAATATCACGGAAAGTAGGCACAAGCAAAGTTCATCGGTGGAGGCAAATAGGTAAATGAGACACATGACTCTTCAGCGGGCAGCAAACAAGATGCAAGATACAAGCAAGATGCATGTGTAAATTCAAACGGATGCATCGTTGTTCATGAATCATTCACGCACATAATATAATTTGTCATGTCATACTTATGGCACCAAGGAGGGCAAGAAGAACGCAAACGACACACAAATACCATTCGTGTCTCCCACTCTTCGGTTTGAAGGGCTACTTCCACGCTGACATCAGCTTCGGAAGTCAACAATTGAAGAAGAAAGCAGCACGCCAACACCAACGCACCACGTACAAAACATTTCATAGTATACCTAGAAGTTACGAAAGGAGAAGCAACAAACAACTTTTTTTCGATGCGAGTCCAGGAATCGGCATCAAGAATCAGCACAGAAAATGTAATCCTGATGGCCTCCACCGGAAAAGGCATCAGGTGGCACGAAATCCACAGAATTGAGGGCCTATCGATACAGTACCATGGTATGGTATGGTAACCTGTACTGCAATTGGATCCGGACACCTGCGGGGAGAAACTGAAGCGGCAACCGCAACTCCAGAGATGTGATCGGCACGATCGCCCAGGGATTTGGTTATTCGTTATCCTGTGCTGTGTCAATTGGCCCCCTTGTTTAATGTATGCCTCGTGCATCATGTGCCCGTGTGTAATGACGATTTCCTGGTTTTTGTTCACACTTTGCTGCATTTTCAAGGTCAATGTCCAAGCTGACGGTTCTCCTCAGATGCCTCCTTGTTGGCCTCTTGTTGCCGTGTGAATTGACGATTTTGACCGTCGAGGCTTGGCAAGGTGTGTGCAGATTGCCCTACCATTTGAATATCGAGCCGAAACATGTTGGGAGCCCGCATTTTGACGACGTGCGCCCCAAACCACCTTGACGCTAACATGGAATTCTAGAGTCCATCACGTGGATTTTCCAATATGCTTGAAAGCCGGCGTCCCCAACACGACAAACACTTCTCTGGGCCCTTGCACCATTTGACATGTGGTACATTTCCCACACCAATTCTTGCTTTGCAGTCCGGGCGTGTGCCACTTTTGTTCTCGTGCTTGGCGGAGTACACCAAATCTATGCACGCGTAGGGGTGTTCAACCCTGGCACCGAAACTCCCACTGGATTGCATGCGATGACGTGCAAAAGGGAACAAAAGATGCATGTGGGCATTTTTTCTGTCGTTGTGTCTGTTGTCATTTTGGTGAGTTTGCGTGTCAATGGTGGACGGTGGAAGTAGCAATGTACGTTTGGGAGTTGACCATGTTTGTTGTTTTGTAGTCTTGCAAGGACCCAAGTGCTTTAGACGTAGTCCATGGGTAGCCCCACGTCGCACGGGGATTCGGCTCTGAACGAGTTGGAGGGAGCGTACGTGTCGGATTAAGACAGACACAAAAGTGGTCGAGGAACGTTTGGTTTTGGCCAATCTTCTTGGTTTCGGCCAATCTTCCTATTGCATCGCGGCTCAATGGAAAAAGCAGCACAATATTTTTGATGAGCAATTGTGGCTCAACTTATGACATTCTAGGTGCATCGTCTATGCAAGCCAAGGCGCCCCACCTGCTTCTACTTCTTGTCTACAGCACCGCCGAAGGTTTGGCAAAAGCCGTTCTCCAACTTTGCGCCGACGGTGCAACATCCACGGGCAACCATCCGAAGTTTGACATTTCCAAGGTTGTAGGGAACGTTTGTCCGCTTTGTGTGCATTCTATCCGTGCCAATCATGGCGTCGGAAAGCTTCAGCTAGACCACCTAGGGGGGCGACCACCACTTTGAGTCCGCCTTTTCAACCCCCTCCCGCATGTGGAAAAGGTTTCGGCAATTTAGCCAAGGAAGTGCAATAGTTTAACAATACAAACTTGTCACGTACAAATATGTGAACTAGTTCCCAGCGACAAGGTCTCCTCCACTCCATTGACCGTCGTGCTTGAATCAATTCATGGCGAGGCGATTGAGCGTTGCGGTGAGCAGTCATCTTGGTGCTTTGTGCTTGCACTACCGCGTCTTGTCACCTCCTCATTTGAAATATTAAGAAGGAGTTCGAACGGCCTTTGCTCTCTCTCTCTCTCTCTCTCTCTCTCTCTCTCTTGGCACTAGTGCTATGCACCAGTGTTTTTTAATGGCTTCGTTTGATGTCGGACACCAAACCAAACCACCGGGTGCGCTTTGCATTGTTTTGCACGCAAAAAAATGACACATTGCAATGCTTTGCATCCTTTTTCTTCGTTGATGCCATCTTTTTTTCAAGAATGCGTTGTGGATAGTTATTCAATTGAACCATTACATCGTGTTGCATCGCCATGTGTCTTTTTATTTTCCGCCTTTGGTACATGTCTTCCTTACAAAGGTTTCCTTTATATTCGCTTTGCGTGCTTAGCGTTGTTCTCTAGACCCCCAAGATTGCTTCGCTTGTGGTGTGTTGGACGCCTCACCACTACACCGGGTGCCCTTCCAATTTTTCCTTGAAAGAACGCAAGAAGGGCTTATCACCGGTTGCGCTTTGAATTTTCTTTCTTGTGTTACGTCATTCAATGCCTCTATTTTGGGCTAGTGTGGCTAGTTTTGGCTGGTTTTGGCGGTTTTCGACTTTTCACCCAAGGCACTAGGGGTTTTCGGGGGGGTTGGCGGAGGCCCGATCCGCGATCTGCTCGGATCCTTGGGGGGGGGGGGGTGCGATGCGCCGCGGACTACCTAGCCCCCCTCCTCTCTCTGGATGTCCGTCTCTCCCTCTCCCTCTCTTTGTTTGTCCGGGAGGGGCGGGGGGGGGGGGCACACACGGCAGTGAGACGAGCCCCAACAGGACACACCACAATACACAAGGGAACCATGAGGTGCGAGCACTGCTGCAACCACCAAATGGTTGCAGCAGTGCCGAGCGAGCCATCAGCAAACACCCCCCCCCCTCCCTCGACAAGGTGCCCACGTACTCCACAAGGGCGGGGGTTGCGCCGAGCGCGCAGGGGCCCGCCACGGGGGTGGCAATAGGGCTGTGACCAGCCAACCACGCACGGGACAGTCCACGTCGTACGGAGATGTGAAATCCTCGTACCGGAGGGGTAGGCAGGTGGGACAGGAGGGGGTGCGCACAGGGGCACCCAGGTGCGCCAACAGACAGAGGGAGGAGCAACACAGACACACAGAACGCAGGAGCCACACCAAGAGGGACAAGGGCGAGCACAGCAGACAAGGAGGAGGGGCACAGCAAGGCAGGAGAAGCAACCAGAACAGCGGGAACAGGGAACCAGAATGGAGCGGATGGGAGAGCGTGCGCACGGGGGATGCACCGGCGCCATTGCCTGCGCCGGTACCCCCCGGGCGGGAGGCAGACCCCGGGTCTACGAGATCGGACCGCCTGGGCCCCCGCGCCCCATGACGACCCAATCGCTGGGCCTTTGTGCGACTCGCCATTTGACATGAGCCCGCCGTCACACGCCGGGGCCGTGCCTTCTGCCGCAACAGCACCGCAGCGCCCGCAGCGACACAACTGTGCACGGCCCCGTGAGGACAGGGCTCTGCAGCAGCACTGGCCCGGCCATCAGAGGGTCACAGGCATTGCCGGTGCACTAGAGAGAGGCCGCACAAAGCCCAGACCGTGAGACATGGGCAACGCCATGGGCACTGGGACGGGGCAGAGTGCCGGGCTGTCGAGGGGCTGTGCTGGCAGGCAGCGAGAATAAAGGGGATGGCCTGGCCATGGCCAGCCAGCCCCATCGCTACCGGGTGCCAGGGCAACCCCTGCTCAACCGGCATCAGGTGGGGGGTGTCTCCCGCAGCCCAAATGGGCTGTTTGCGCAATAGGAGCGGGAGCCCATCAGGGGCAGACCAGCCGTGAGGGGGAAAAGGACATATGGTGGACGGCCGGGGCAGCGCGTGGAGGAACAGGGCACCTGGGCCTCACGCACGCAGAAACACAGTGAGGCAGGCCATGGACGGCCTGCGGACAGAGGCGCGTGGACAGCAAAAACAGTCAAACGACCCCGGCAACAACCAGCACATCCTCAATACGCCAACTATTGGGCGCCGCTGACGCGCAAACGGCACACCATGCCACATTCAGCACCGCCCCAACACACCAACTACTGGGCTCCGCAAATGCGGAAACGACACCAGCAAGAGCACCGGCCGCAGCGGCCGACAGAAAGCAGCAACCCGACACAACATGCGAAGGGAAGAACGGGTGACTGTCCAGGGCCCCGTAAAGGAGTAACAACCAGACGGAATGTCACACAGGGGGGTTGGCACGAGGTTATGGTGTGGGATGGACAGGGGGGGGGGGGGTTCCAGAGTGCGTGCCGCAGCCCGTGCCACGGATTGGGTAAGCTCCGTACTTTGTTCTCACGTTGCACCCCTCGTTTGCGATTCTTTACATGACCCATGTTGGATCACCCAAGACCGACATTGTGCGGGATCGTATGGCGCCATTTGGCTTTGCGCGTCTCCCCTGGAAAGCCACATTGTTCTTTTCCTCAGGCCAGATGCCCCTGTGTGGAGTCACCCCAAGGCGCTTGATGTGACCTCAGGTGGGTGGGTGTGTGTGTGTGTGTGTGTGTGTGCCACATCGTTCGCCTCAACACACGTCGCCACACATCGCCGGTATGCCAATAGGACAGAACACTCGCGGGGGGGTCTACGAAAAGAACCACATCGCAAACGCTTGAAAATACAATACGAACAAAATGAAATACCAAAGACCGCTGTGGTCGCAACTTATGGACGGGCACCGCGGTAACAACCATGTGTTCTTCTTCTGTTCCGCAGAAACGCCTCAGTCCCAGGGTGATGGTTTGCATTTGTTGCGCGAGCACGCATGTATTTCTCGTGGTGGCCCGATGCACCTCATGACTTCACAAATCAAAGGCATTGCTCACCCCCTTTGCTCCGTCGCACTCTCCGTGTTCCTACTCTTCGCTTCCGTCAGCCGTGCCCTCAATATCCTACGTACGCCGCAGCGGCTCCCACATTCAAGCGCCGGACGGCACGGACTACCCTCATTGGGACCGCTCGGGGTTGACGTTGTCTGCCATACAACTTGTGACCGAACACGTGCGTACTTGTGACGACTTGGAAGTGACCCCGGAAATGGTAGCTCTGCACATGCGTGACTTCTTGGGGTCGGAAAGCCCCGAGTCTGTGCAGATTGCCGAATCCGTGTTGAATGTTTGGAGAGGTAAGAATGGCATGCGGCTACTGGGAGGTGTGCGTTCCATCTGTGTGGAGTGTTCGTGCACGGGTGTGTGTGTGTGTTTGTGTGTGTGGTTCGGGCCCCTCCGCCCAGCTTTGGGTGCACGGGCCTTCTGCCATGCTGTTGGGGGTCGCCTTCACTTCTGTTCCCTCTCCCCACTTCTGCTTACCGCATTGTCCCGGTGCATCTTTCTCCATGAGTTTTCTGTGGCGTCGCTGCCTCTTTGGTTCTTGCCCGGGGGCTCCTATGCGCCATTGCACAACACAAGACGAAGGAGGGGGGGGGAGAGAGACAAGTTTGCTGTCCGGTGCCATGCCACAACTGCCCAACAAATGGCACGTCCAACGTCCTTCACACTTGAGCTTGAGTGCATTTGCTTGCATTTTTGCCTTCGGCTGCGGAAAGCGAACATTGCGTCAAGGTCAAAATCACCGCAGATATGGGTGGAGCCACAAGCCCTTCTTTTTGGGCCCATTTGCGTTCGGGTTACATTGTGGGATGGACCCCTTGTAAAATCCTTCTTTCGTGCACACAATATCGACTGCTGAGCGACCAGGTCTTTGGTTTTCCGCGAGGGCCAGGTCTTGATCCGGGCCGCTGGTTGTGTTAGTGGTGTTCCAGTGGCCCCTGGGGTGCACCGGCGTGTGGATATGCACATGTTGAGCGCTGCGGGTGGGGCTAAGGGTTCCAAAGCGGATGGAGGGTGAAGAAGGCTGGTAGGAAAGTAAAGAAAAGGGACGGGAAAGGGGCGAGGTCGGACACGGATTAGGAGGAGAAGAGGAGGGGGAGGAAGGAGCGAGAGGATGTGTGAGGAAGGCCGAGCTGGCATTGCAGTCGATAAGGACAGGCTGTATGTGAAATAGGTCAGCAATAACGGGCAGGTGCCAACCCACCACCCACCAACACACTGGCCGTCCGTTTTTTGTCGTGCAAATGCGACTGTGTGACTTTGTTGCAGATGGTGAGCAGCTGGGCCAGCAATGGCGCACTGCATACAGATTTGATTCAAGTCCAACCACCATGCTGCAAGTATGTTTGCAAAGGACGTGCATCATTCTCATCCTGAATCTTGACTGCATCTTGTTCTGCAGGTGTGGGGGTGGGGGGTTGGCCTGTCTCACCGTTTATGGGAAGAATCCGTTCGTTGTAGGCCCCGTTGACAGCGTTCGGGGGCCTTATCGAGTGTTTTTCAGTCGATTTGGGGGTATTTTGGGTGCATTGTTTTTTCCTTTGGGTTTGAATTGCAGATAATTCATTTGACGTAACGACGGTTTCATTCGGGGAGTCGGGTTAGAGCTTTTTTGTCGCTTCCTTCGCCGGATCCCCTGAAACACCCCGTCACTGATCTTCAGATTATGTGCGCAACGTTGGCATTGGCGCTGATGCCGGTGTTTGCAATTCTACGGTTGCGCTCACAACGCCGTCATTTGTTGGCGGTCACTGGTGAGACACTAGGTCAGGTACGTGCGACCCCTGCCTCCTCACCTGCACAGCCACAACAACGGGACACACATCACCACGATGACCGCTGCGGTCGCATTTACTCGTGCATTCGCACACTCGGTGCGCCATGTCAACATTTCTTGGTGGGGTATCCACAGTCCCATGTTGTAGAGGGTGGCAGCCCTTACCTGCACTGGAGGGCGTGTGTTAACCCCCGAATTTTTCTCAGTCCCATTTCACCCCCATTTCCGGAAGTCGAAGATCTTCCCCACAATCCCTTTGTAAAAATCAGCCCCACGCACTACATCCCGTTGGCTTTGTATGGCCCACTATTTCCCCATTTCCCCCGCATTTTTCCCATTTCCCCCCATTTTCCTCCATTTTCTCCATTTTTCCAGACACCAAAATCCTGTTTTGGTGAGTTGGTTAGTTCGGTGGCGGTGAGAGCGGATGCCTGTGCATCCGCTGCCCGTTACGCACATTCCAGTCCTTGCCGCATATCCCCCGATGCTTTCCGTCAGCGGTCGGACCCGCACCCAAAGCTCCATAAACCCCCCATTTTCGTTCACAGTCAGGCCCGGGCTGCCCAGCCGACCCCCATCCGGCACCAAAGCTGCGCGATGGGGCACTCCTCTTTGGGCACCCCAGGCCCAGTCTGTGGGCACGAAAGCCAGTCACACACAACGCGGGCGGGTTGACGTGAAAGGGCGGGGGGGGGGGGGGCTGGGTGCCTGCCTTCTTCAGGAAGGTGGGTGCCTTTTGCACGAGGGGCGCTCCCCTCCCGCCGCCGTGGGGGTTGGCCATGAGTGGATGGGTGGTCTGAGGTGAAGGAAGGCTCCCAAGGCGCTGGAAGGTAATGTCCTTCAGTTTATACACGTCCCGAGGCATTTTACTGTGGTGCCTGATGGTGTGCATCAGCATGGGACGCGGGTACATGTGGGCCAGTCAAGACCACCGTCGCTCGTAGCCGAGTGCAATGCAGCTCGCAACTTGGCGCAGTCCCCGAGTGTTCATGTAGAGTCCGCTATGAAGCGCTTCTCTGGCACAGTGGGCGATGGGGGCAAGATGTACGGCGGGCTCAGATTGCAGTGGTCTGCAGCCTTTTTGCCCCCCCCCCCCCCACCGCCCGCCCTGTGCCCGGGCACAGTATTAGTATTCCCATGGACTAAGATGTGCTTTCTCACAGATTTGTGCGGGCGAATGAGCGTTGTGCAGGGGTCAGTTAGGGTCCAGATCTGAACTGAGACACCCCCCGTGTGTATCATTCTGAGGAGGGTCGGTGTCCGGATCAGAGGGTGGGGCACGGCGGCGGCAACCGTCAAAATCCGGCAATGGCCCCTGTGCCCGTGTACATTGGTGTCGCGCACACCATTTGGCATTTGGTTTTCGGGGGTCACAGCTTTTGGGCCTCCTTGGGGGTAGGGGTGGCGGGGGGCAGAAAGCAGAACGGATGGGTCAGGGAGCACATACGCAGCCGCGGACGGAAGGAAAGATGTCAATGGGGGGTGGGGCAAACGGCGCTGGGGGGAGGGGGTCCGGGGCTCCCGTCAATCCTGCAGGGGGCTGCCGCGCCATTTCAAGCCAAGCCCATCACCATTCGACGCGGCAAAATCGCCGATGCACCACAAGTGGCCCCGTGGCTTGTCAACGAGTTCCCAGACGCCGTGAGTGTCGACCGTGTCTCCACGAACATGTACCTGCGGATGGTCCGCAAGAAGAGGGCTACGGCAAGGGCCCGACGCGCGACAGGCCTGGCCAAGGTGTGTTTGCCCGGGCCGCGCTGGAGGATCCGGCAGCTGGCCGTCGTTTGTTTTCCGCAAACCTTTCGGCAACACAATCCCCTCCTGCTTCTCAAGCCAGTCTCAGGGTGGCGATTCTGGAACACTGCCAAGGGGGTGCCATGGTCTGGACGACACCTCGCTGGTGTTCAAGTGGATCGTAAGCCAAGTGTTTGTATCGCTGGTCACCGCCTCGGCTCACGGGGGGGGGGGGGGGGCGGAGGCGCCTATGGTACCACTGACGAGGATTTTGTTGTGCTGACGTGTGCTTGTTCTCTCTGACCAGCACACCACACGTCTCCATACGAGGATTGCGGTCCGCAAAATTTCGCAATTTTTTTTTGCAATTTTTCGAAATTTCCCGCAATTTTCCGCAATTTTTCCGCGATTGTTTTGTCTTTTCCACCTTGCGTGCTTGTTGGCGCCCTGTGTGTCCCCTGTGCCGAAGTGTTGCTCTTTGAGGCATCAGGAGGTTTGGTTGTTTCTCGGAACCATCTTGGCCCCGATGGCATGGAACACGCCCTCCCAGAGAGGCGTTGTCCGCCCCCCCGGGGGAAATGTTGAATTGTATGTGCTGCGCCTCCTGCAGTGCGATGATTCATGTTCGTTTTTAGTAGGGCTCATAGAATGATGGCAGTCAAGTGTTAAGTGGGAAATAATGCCCAGATGATTCGTTATGCGCCCCCGGTATCACCGCTTTGGTTGTTCCAAGTTGTAATACACCCTCAACATAAAGCACGCAAAAGAGCAGGGGCGGGGGGATTGCGGTCAGGGAGCGTCAAGTCCAATTGTGAAAAATTGCGGGAAATTGCGGGAAATTGCGGGGAAATTGCGGCGCGGGAATGTTGTCCCAAGGATGCGGGAATGCCTAATCTTTCAGCTCCACCACAATACGCGTTGCGAGCCATCGTGCAAGCGATGCCATCATCCTGTGCGCTCAGCTGCGAAGCACCCCGCTTTGACGCCCAAGTCCCTTGCCTGCCGCGGGTCTCTTGCTCATCGCTAGGCAAGTACAACGTCCCCGTTTACGGGCATGTACTAGACGACGTCCTTGAACGGAGAGGACTAGTGTAAACCTAGCCTACCCAGCCTGACCTAACCAGCCCTGTACTGGTTTCCAGTGTTGCCAAAACCGCGCCAATGGGAGGAGCTGCAAGTTGCTGTACCGTTCTCTTGATATCCTCTGCCTGCAGCTCTTGTCAAGCGGTTTCAGTACAGCATCAGAAGCCAAAAACGCAACTGGGGCACCTCCAACACACGCCTGCATCACGGTGGCTGTCTGCGTGGTTTTGGCACTACGGCCTCGAACAATGGAAGACATCATTGCCAGGCAGAGACGAACAGTCTGGCCTGCAGAGAGACTGGCGCGCCCAGGGGGCCTAAGGGGCAGTGCCCTGGGCGGCTGAAGGTCAGAGTGGACGGATGCACAGCAGCCTGCTATCCTTTTTCCAATAAAAAATTCCAATAAAAGCTTGCTATCCCTTTTTGGTATCTTATTACAACCGATCCCAGTGTGTATAAAATCCTTCCGAGTCCGAACCCTTCAAGGAAGTACCATGCTTGTACCACGAACACTGCAAGCGCACTGGCCTGCAGACCCCTCCGGTTCACCTCCTCAGTGAATGTCCTCCTTCTCCTCTCGTACATACATGTATCTGTGTTGTCCTTTTTGCACAAACATGCTTGAGTGGCAAGGCGACTGCGCCGCTCCAAGGTGATGATGGTCTTGAGCACCAACGCATGATGCTGCCTTTTGCACAGCTCCATGCTGCTAACGTTGAGGCCCGAGGCGCAGCCCCACCTAGCAAATCAGCACGATGCTGCCTGTGGAAAGACTTGTGCTACAAGCCCATGCTGCTCATCTTGAGCACGTCTCTATGCACAACTCTTTGCTGCTACCCTTGAGCACAGGGGTGAATCACATTTCAGCTATCCGTCTAGTGTCCGTGGCAAACAGTGCTCATCCATCATGGCTTCCATGCATCTGTGCCTTGCCTATCATCGCCACTGAGTTCCTGACCCCTGTGGGATCCTTGCGATTTTCTTCAAGGGCGCAATCCATTCGCATGCTGTCACAAAGGTTTTCTTTCAGGCTCGGTGTAAAGTTGTGAAAGTGCTATGCCCGATGGGGAGGAATGGGCACTACAATAGGAACCATGACACCATGATCGCCATTTTCTTCAGCTAACAAAGAATCTTGGTGACCTTCGTGAACTGCGCCTTCACTGTGTCTTGATTGCCATGGGTGAATTGCCTCCAGAGGTATTCTGTTGCTCTGACTACTGAACTGTGGGTAGAGGTGGATCAGTCCTGGAGATAGAGTGTATCCCAAAACTTCCAATTATTGTATCCGACTGCATCCCAGGTTTTAGAAGTGTGTGTCCAATGTGGACCCCAACTTTCAAGTGTGTGTATCACATGTGTAACCCAGTTGGCTAGAGCTCTGTGTGCAGTACCACTGTCTCAAAGCAGCTGTGAACAACTAAATTCAATCATCAAGCTTGTACACGGCGATCGCCGTCACTGTTTGAAGGCGACAGTGGCTGAGGATGAGATTGTGGTCCGTACAACCGCTATGCCCGAAGAAGACCTAACCCTAACCCTAACCTCGTACATTCCGCAATACGGGAGTGGGCAACAGCAACTCACCGGCGGACTGCGTGCATCAAGGTGAACACCTCCACACCGGACATGGCTGATTCCTCCTCTGAGGGGTTCTCCACCTCGGATGATAGTACCACGGACACAACATCCTCGGTGTCAGGCACAAGCAGCAGCGAATCTCAGTTGCATGGTGAACTATCAAGTGGGAGTTCAACAACACCTTCAGTGAGTGTTCCAGACGTTGTGGCACATGCAGAACCGCCTGCACACTGTGCTCCAAAAGCAGAAGGAACACCAAAAGTAGATGCTCAGGTTGTTCATCATTGTCCAGTCTTCAAGCAAATGATGGAGGAGAACGAGGTGTTGAGATCGTATGCAGTGCGCCTTAAGGAGTTGGGGTACGATCGCATCGACACGCTGAAGTATATCAACGCGGATGACATGGCATCCATCAACATGCTGGTGGGGCATCGTCGCCTGTTGGTGAATACAATCCAAAAGTTGTCTGGTCACCCTAGTACAAGCCACGCTTCTTCATAGCATGTGCTTGGAGGGTGTGACTGAGATTTCCCTTACGGTCATTTGGGGACAGGGTGCATGTTACCACAGATGGCCAAGATTTCTCTCTTTTTTGTTCATGGTTTGCATTTATCCACACATGTGTATCCCAGGGTTCTAGAGTGTGTATCCTGTGTGTATCCCAAAAACAAAAAGTGTGTATCCCGTGCCAGTGTAGATACACTCTATCTCCAGGTCTGAGGTGGATGTGGCAGTGTGGTGCAAAGGTACGCAGGGACAGGGTTGGGGTTGCCTGCGGTTGCGAACAAAACAGTGAGGGTCTGCCTCGTCACAAAACGTGGCCATCTTAGACATCACTCCAAAGGAATCTCCCTGGACTCAGACCCCCCTCCCCTGCCCCTCTTTAAGGGTTCCAGCAAATGTGCCTGCGGTGTGCCCAGAGTCCTCATGTTCGATTCCAGAGACGGACCAAAGGTTGTACCACCGGTGAGTCCGACCACGCCTTGGGTTGGGATACTACTGTGGAGTGGACAAAGGTGGTAGACATTTCATTGTGGGGCTGCCAGTTCCCGCCATATGCTATGTGCATTGAGCCAGGGATGTAGTTTCCCAGATCAATGTGTACATTTTGTCTTTTGTGTTTTGCGGGAAAGAAGCAAATGACAACAGGTTTTGTTCTTTCTGATTCTGGTTACAAGGTTCCTTGTATTGTGGCAGTTTCGCTCAGCCTTTGGCCACTGGGTTGCTGGAAAGGAGGCACAGGTCAGTGGTAGTGAGGATGGTAGTGTGTCTAGGCATGTACAGGCTCCACATGATAAATGCTTCCGTTTACCCTGGGTTCACACTCGTGCAAGTCCTATTTTGCTTGTGGTTCGGTGCTGCCGGACTCGAAGTCTGTATTGCGTTTGGCAATCACCTGTGATAACCCTGTAGACACGGCATTTGATGCTTGCCATGTGCTGCTGCTAGGCATTTGTGCGAATTGTGCTGCCTGGAATGAGCCATTCAGCATTCCCGCAGAGTGAGGGAGATCACACAAGAGTTCGCCCCTGTGTGATTTGTGCATTGCGACATGCTCGGGGTTCACATTTTGCAACAGTTGAATTTTGGGGTGGGCGGCACACCGTTCAGGGGGGCGCAGACTTTGGAAATCGGCCAGTGGCCGTGTGTGGGCCCGCTCGCCGCCCGCCTGAGTGCCTCCGCTGCTTTGTCGTACACAGTGCAGCCCTCGTGCTTCTCTCACAGACCGAATCACAGATCTTGGGGTGTGCCACTGTGGAATACGAAGCCCCCGACCGCTTCTACTCCCCAAAGTGCTACTTGAAAAACCTGGTTGTCCGACCTGAGGCCCGGCGGTAGTTCCCTGTTCTCTGTGTGCTTTGTGTGTGCGGAGCGTAGGAACGAGGGCCAAAGTCCGGGCGGCATGTGTTCTCAGGGTGGTTTTTAGGAATCGCAGGAAGAGGGCATTTGTACATCCGCCGACAATGGCTAATCAAGGCCGAGGTGTACCTCCAAAGCACAGTGTACTCCGTGGACAGCCGCCGTTTAGCGTTACATGATCACACCCAACAGAACCACCAACCCGTCCACCGTGGCCACAATTTCTGAAGCAACCTGCCAACGCACCCGCCACAGCAGCCGTACGAACCACGCATACAAAGGCGGCGAAGGAACTCACGTGACTGCGCATAAATGGGTGTGGTGCACTCTCAGAGAGGAACAGGATGCAATGTGTGTGGACGTAGTCGTGCAGGTGGCTGCAACATGTTCCTTGTGTCCGGCCACAAACAGCCTGAGCTTCATTTTCCTGGCCGCTCAGGGCAGCAGCATGTGGCCGTGGTCACGGGCAGTAGCATGGGGCCTTGCGGAATTGCAACCGAGCTGTGGCGTCACTGGATCGCATTGCCGAAGATTCAGTTTGCCGGTGTTTCCAATTGCACATCTAAATCTTCAGGAGAGGCGTTGCACGTGAGCTGCTCGGAGCCTGTGAGCTGCTGTGTGCTCGATGGGAGATGTCTGAGATATGGCTCAAAGTTGAGGAAGACAATATGGCGGCACGCGCACTGTACACGAGGTAGGTGCATCTGTTCTTTGGCTGTCTGCAGTACAGGGCTGATCTGCTTCGTTTCCCGTTGACTGGTGAATTCTCTGCGTTGAGGATGACAAGGAAGAAAGGAAGTGACGAGTAAAGTCGGCAAAGAATCGTTGGCGTTCATATCGCATGCATTCAAGCCATGACAGCCAGATGTATGGGTACATGCGCACGCAGGTGGACCGGGGGGTGAGGGATATCATTTGCAGGCAGAAGTTGCAGCATGGAAATTGCATGCAACAGTTGGCCATTGCCGCGCAATGCCAATGCTTTTATCAACGGTTGCTTCATCATAAGTGGTTCCATCGGCAGTCTCTTTGGCATCGTCTTCGCCCGCACCATGCGACCAAGTTCAGACCTTAAAGGCCGTGGCATGCACTTCTGTCTGCCCAGAGTCAGAGCCAGAGGAAGCGCCACCTGCTGTGCACGCATATGCAATGGGCCCGCAAGTGTTGCCTTTGCACTTGCCCACAATGCCTGCCTGCACATGGCTCCATCCCGACTTACCCACCTCAATCTCGTCAAAGTTCGAAGAGGCTGGTGGAGCGAAGGTCTTGACAACGCACCGCGAGAAAAACACATTGATATCCCTTGCCAGTGCCGAAACAGGCCTTTTGGAAGGCATTTCGGGAGGGTACAGGGGTGCACAACCATGCAAACAGGGGCTGTTTACGGTTGCAAAACACCATTTTTCATTTTTGCCATCCCTCCCTGTCAGTCTTGGTGGAACCCAATTTTGACTCATTTCCAACCCCCAAGCCGGCGCCCTCGCATGCGCACAACTTGGCACCACCTTTTGACAACCGGCCCTTGAAGGGTGCGCATATTGGGCCAAAAGTGATCAAAGCGACTTCGAAATGGGCACTTGTTTTGGATCCGTCCATGGCTTTTGCCAAATGTATTTGGGGACCACTTGGCATGGTCAAAATGGTGTTCTGAGGCCGCATTCTGTTCCCGTAAACTCTCGAAATGCCTCAAAATAGGCTAATGTTACAGCCCGGCATGAGTCAAAAACCATTTAAAACCTATTTTTCCAAAAGCGATGCCAGACCCCTTGCGAAGGCATTTTTGTCCCCATGTGACCCATGCAACATGCTTAAACCGCAGCACTCTTGAGTGCTAAGGGCATGCCGTATGTGTTGTGCAAATGGCCTATAAATGCTTGTTTTTCATTTATGTCCTTTACCAAAACCGTTGCACAGGCAATGCATGATGTTCAAATACATCCACGGTCGAAACGTTGAAACTTTGGGTAATTGGCGTCATTTTCAGCTGCTTTGGAGGCCTGGGCTCAAGAACAGGCAAGTGAAGGTGGGATCCGGGTAAACAAGGTGCCAGAAGGTGAAAAAAAGGTGAGAAATGCATCTGGCCCTCACCTCATGCCCCTTCTATACTCAAAGCAGACACAACAGCCTCTTTTTAATTTTTCTGTTGGAATTTGCCACTTCCACATGGGCGACCCGTAACCAGCATCCAGCATTGAAGTTTTGGTCAAATTTCTTGTGATTCAATTTCGTACTCTGAGGCATCATTGGGTGTAATCAGAGTCACCACAAGTCGGGTTCCCATTCCCATTTGCCCCATCTGGCATCGGTTGTCAAATCCGCTTGTTTGCTCCCCGTTCTTCTCCCTTGCACGCCTGGACACACCGGTTTGATGCATCGAGTTTTCTTGTTGTGTTGCAGTTGTGGCTGGCAAGACAAAGGGCGCCCTGTAACATACTTCTTGGGAGACAGATATCGACTCATGATGAAGCCCATCAACCCCTGGCGGTGGTCTCGTCAGGGCACTGACTTGGCATAGGGAACATCGGGAGAGGTCAGGTCTCCGTGACAACAGCCACTGCCTTGGCCAATATACAACTGTCATCCACGTTCAGAGACCCGTTTCTGATTTTGAGGGCATCAACTGGTGATCTATTTGGAACAGTCAGGACTCAAGGGCCCAACAGCGTGATTCTCATTTGTTGGGTTCGGTGGGAGGATGTTGGGGAAGGGGGCCTTTGGCCTTCTTCCCCCAAAAACGGTCCGCTAATGTCGTTTACCCGACATAGGACACTGGCATGACAGATGTAGTCTGTAGACACTGTCTACCCCAAGTAGATGTAGTCTGCTAATTGTAGACACTGTCGGCATAGTGTAGACACAAAGTGACAATATTTGAGAAGGCCGCCAAAGGCCCCCTTCCCCCAAAAAAAGTTCCGCAAACGTCATTTACTCGCCCTAACCGCCCCCCCCCCACCCTCCCCCGTGCATCTCATCTGCGCCAACCCCCCCCCCCGCCTTCCCGTGCGCCATCCCCCCCCTCCATGCGCCAAACCCACCAAAATGCGCCCCCCCCCCGCCCCGTGCGCCTTCCTCGCTCACTACGCTTGATCGACAGACATGCCCAGCGCAACGGGGGGGGGGTTGGCGTGCACGAGGCGCGCGCCCAGGGGTGGTGTGCGCCTCGTGTAACAAGGCGCGCAGTTTCAGTGAGTGTGTGTGCGTGCGTGCGTGCGTGCGTGCGTGCGTGCGTGTATGTATGTATGCATGCACGAGTAGGTGTATGTGTGCGCGCACACGCGTGCACACGTGTTTGTGTGTCACACGTATCACGTACCATGTGTGCATGTGCGCAACAACAACAACAAGCGATGTGCAATCGTGGGCGCATCGGATTCGGGTGCTGGAGCTCTGGAGAATGTGTCCAGCGACAAGGCCATCCCACGCACCAGTATCACAGCCTGACCCCGTAACCATTACCTCCTGAGCCCTCCCAAGCCCCATGCCAAGGGCAAAGCTACCGCTCGAGCATGTCCATTGTGCCAGAGATCGTGGATCTCTTTGTGGTTGGCCTTGGGCAGTCTGTTGGTGCATAACTGTGCAAGTTCCATATTTTCAGCCACAAATTTGATTATCTTTGTCTCGAAGCGACTCCCAGAGGCAGCGTTTTCTGTCAGCTCTGTCGTCCATTAGCTCACCCAACGCCAATATTCATGGGGAGGGCTTATTGCTCATGCTAATTTAGTACCCCTGCAGGTATGTGTGGGGGGTTATATCACTGCCGCGTCGACACAAGTACTTGTTTGTGGTCATTGTTGTTGCACCAGAGTTCCGTGGGGTACTCCGGGCATCAGTGGAGAATTTGGGTAATGCTGGATGGGTTTGTGCGGGATTGTGTGGCAGGGTGTATTTGGGGCATCGGATGGCCGTTGCATCATGCATCGCTTGCAGGAGGGTTTGGAATGTGGGCAGTGGGTGTGTCACACGCTGCTGGTCCCCTTCCTACTGCTGAGTGACTCTTGCCAAGCATGACAGCAGCCAAATGACTACTGGTCCTGCAATGTGCAGCTGCCTCGATACTTATCTGGAGGGCCAAGCTACCGCTCTGGCACTCGGCAAAAAGTGCGGCTCAAGGGTTGGACTCAATCCCCCGCCTCAAGTGTTACCGGTATAACAGAGGGTGCTGTGAAACGATCCCAAACATTCAATAAGCCCAAATTTTCTTTGGTTCTATTCTTCATTCATGAACTCTGATTCTGTACCAGAGATCATGGATCTCTGTGTGGTTGACATGTTGGTGCACAACCCCGCAGTTTCTGTTCTTCAGCCACAAACGTGGGTTTTGGTACGACCATGTCTGTGGTCAGCACCGACCAAGAGAGGGGGCGCTCTCTGTCGTGGATGGAGGCCCTTGCTAATTTACTCCCCCCATTGAGCGGGTGGGCAGTAGCCCACACACTTGGTCTGGGGCCTGCCTCGGGGTCTGAGGATGTGCACGAGGGCAAGTGTGTGGACGCAAAGAGCCTGTAGGTGAGGGAGCTCAGGAGACAGCCAGGTGATGTCTGGGCATCGGGAGACAGCAGGTTGACGTCTGGGCAAGTCAAAAATTCTTTTGGGTGCGGAGGGTGAGAACCCGAAAAAGTAGCGGTGGCGAGGGGGCTCCCGTGACTGAAGGCATATTTTGACGCACAAAATCAGCTTTGAATCGGAAGACCATACCTCAAAATGATCAACGGGGTGTGGGGACTCATAGGGGGGGCCTAAAGCACAGTGCACGCGCAGTGCGACTATTTGGGCTTCTGGTCCTACTAGAAACCCATACTTTGGGATACTCTGAGCATCATTGTTGTTTGACGGCAGGTTTTGATGCTTCTTCCACATTGGGGACAACTTCAGCCTACGGCCGGCCACCAAGCATTTGTTTTCTGCCTGCTTTGCATTGTGCAAGCTTTCAATGTAACTTACACTGGTGACAACCTGAAGTTTTGGGTTTGACACTTCAAAGTGCCACTGGTTTGGTCGCAACTTCTGGAAAGGTGTTGAAGTTTGCAGTGGTTTGCTTTACAATTGGCCTACAGTCAGAGCAAAAGGTGAAGGTGTCAGAACTCTGAGCTGGTGACAGCCTGCCTGAAGATTTAAGATTGACACTTCACACACAACTTGCGGAATGCTCCAGGCTGCAGAACCCAGTGTTGTCATTTTTGCATGCACCACCATCAGAGGTTGGGATGATGTCCAGAACTGAAATCTGCAACCTGGCAATTGGACCTGTGTTCCATGGGTCACCAGAGCGATGTCCCGTTTAGCAAACCAAACTGGGATACTGGAGGTGACATGTCTGTACCTAGTTCATTTCACAACCGAAGTTGCTCCCTTTTTTATTGACAGGAGCTTGGTGTGAAGTTCATCAAATGCGTGACACGAATCCTCTGGGTCCTTTCACCACATCATAACAGTTTCCCTCCGCTGGATGTGTTGTTTCCATCATTTAAGCTGCTGAGTGAAGTGCTGGTGCCAATGACTGGCAAGCAAAGAAGATCAAGAAGCCCCGACTCGAAACTGAGGGCCTCAGGTTCGGTGCATCTGGGCTCTGGCAGCACTTGAACATGGGTTTCATGCGGTAACAACATTGGGAGCAAGCTGAAAAATGGATCCCAGCTTTGGCTGTCTGGTTGGACGCATTCATTGCGTATCGCGTTGCACTCGTAGAGAAGGCCCAGAGGACACACAGTAGAGTGGAGCCTCGTAGAGTCCCTGGTGTTGATGCCCATCTCCAGCTGCACAGTGGTTGCTCAGCCACAGACACCCCTGTGGAATACCAATCTGTGGCATACGAGCTCAGCAATTTGCCCCATGAGATTCCTCTGCATTTGAACGCGCATTTGCCTGAAGATCGGTCGCAGCGATTTGCATTTACTCATTAATTGCAGATGCCATTCCCCCTTGCATCGTTCTATGTGCTGTGTGGTGGTTCTCTGGCAACTCAGTGGTGGTTGTGGCGGTTGGAACCCGGTACAAATTATTCAAGCCCTGAGGCGCAGGTTGGCCTGCCTATTCCTCTGTGGGTGCTGTTCTGCATTTTCTCTCCGGCTGCAGGCGCTTCCGGGTTTTTCGCTGCAGGGGCATCTCACAATTCGCGCGAATCCAACAGCAATGGTGGCATTGGACATTGGACATTGGGTGTTCTGTGCAGCTGAGCTGAAATTTTGAGCTGCAGGCGGGTCTGGGTTTTCTCAGGCTGCAGGGGCATCTCAGAATTCACACAAATCCAATTCTTCTGTTGCTGTAGGCTCGTCTTGGAAATCTTCTGTCATCGGTTGCGAATATCCATCCCAGAGGTAGTGTCACGTTCTCAATGGAAGTTATTCAAACAAATGTTTGGGGCGTACACGCAATGCACACCCCTGTTGCTGCGCGCTTTGGCTGAACATATCTCTGGTGCCAAAATTTCAGAGTACACTGCTGGACAGGCTGACTTTGAGGCCAAAATCAAGAGGTTTTGGATTTTACAGATCCAGATTTGGTGGCAGATGCACGCCGGCAAAAGGGCAATTTCCGTGGTTCTCTCTTCAATGATTTCTGGGATGCTGTAGAGAAGGCTATTGCCGCCAAGGAGGCTGAAGAGCGACGGCATGAAGAGCGACGGCAGGTTTTCTGGAGTGAACCACCTGAAGTTGCGTGAGTTTTGGGCTGCAGAGACAGACACAGGGCTGGACCCAATGGAGGTGGTGGTCGACACCGGATGACTTCGGAACTGCTCCACTTCAGCATTGCAATTCTTTCTTTTACCCAGCGAGGCGCGTCGACCAGTACCGCTGGCAGCGGCGGCGCCGCCCCAGGGTTGACAGCCGGCTATGTGCCGCTCCCGTCAGGACTCCGGGCAGCCGGCAGGGGAATGGACGTGGCAGGCATAGTATCCTTCGATGCTTGGTGGTCCTGGCGCAGGCGCTGCAATGTTTCTTTCCACAAAAGAGAAGTTAGGGCAGGGCGACTGCCTGAGGCCTTAGGCTACGTGCACAGGGTTGTCTGCCGGATTCAACAAGGGTGGGGCCACTTGAGCCCGCTTTGTTTGAGAAGCAGACGGGTGAACAAGTTGCAACAATAATATGGTCCCTTTGCATTGTTTTAGTGTGCATCAATGATACTTTAGTGTCCATTTGTGGCATCCTTGTGAAGATCACAAGATCCCGGGCTGTATGTATGCAACAGAACCGTCCATTCCCCGGCTTGACAACTCCTAATTTGTCTTTTGTGCAATCAGGTTTTTGAGGTTCGTTGACTACAGAGACCTGCTTCGTTTAACGTGGCATCTTTGTGGGACACCAACACACACACACACTAATATAACACCCGACTGTGCATATGCAACACGTTGGGGGGCTATATTACATTTGTCATACCACAGGTCATACAACGGATGGAACATGATGGGCATTTCATGGAGTACATGTAGGCGGACTGGAATTGGGTACCTAGCTACGTTTTAAGTGGGGTGCAATCTTACGTGTTTGTTTCGTTCTTATCCCCATCGTGAAGCCCCGCAAACAACAAGGCCCTGCTGCTCAAATTTCCCGTGCTCTATGCAGCCACCACTAAATGCCGTCCGTCTTGCCTGCTGACGTTGTCCGGCATATCTCCGATTATGTGGGTTGTGCGAGCCTCAGCCACACATGCAAGTGGGCTTGGGAGATCTTGCAGCACCGCCATTTGCACTGTCGATTGGACAGCACCATCCTATCCCAAAGAAGCGCGCAGCTGACGGACGATGTGGTCCACACACTCTCTGCGACATGCACCGATCTTGGCATCGTCGGCGCACGAGGGCTGCAACTCCTTGGGCTGTCTACCTCACTGCGCACGGTTTCTCTCAATCTACGCCGTTGCAATCTTGGAGATGAAGGAGCCGGAGGACTGGCCGTGCTGAAGGATATTTGGTGCTTGCACACTCTAGAGCTAAATTTGTCTTCCAATTCTATTTCATGCACGGGTCTCACCGCACCCCCTTGCTTGCAGCTGCTTGTTCATACCCGGGGGCACACTATTGTCGCCGTGACCTTCGTGGTGGTTGTATTGTGCGGTGTGTGTTTGTGTGTGCGGCGCAAGCAATCAAAAACAGTCCTCATCGAGCAATGGGGCTTTGGAGAGGGGCAAGCAAGGGGAGGGGGCAGGGAAGGGGGCAAGCGCTAGCGACAGTAACACGAAACCTGCTGATGGTCGTTGTTTCCCCCGTCTAAGTTTAACGCCCCTCAACAACTTGAGTTACCACCTAATGCCAAATGGTCCCTCCTTGACGAACCCTGGGCTGCGTAAAGGAGCGGGGCCAGTGCGTACCTTGCCCTGACATGCGCATTGAGCCAAAGCACTGAGTCAAAGCATTAAGTCAAAGCCAAGGCTAATGATGCTGTCGAATGAAAGCTTGGGTGCCCCCCACTCCCGGGCCCCACCTGAGGCCATTGGGGGTCCGACAGAAAAGTCCCTTAAGGGTACCATCGATTTTTCCACCAGAAAGCTTCGAGTGAAAAAAAGTTTGGGCCCTTTTTTTGGGTACACTACCCCTTGGCCCTCAGACCAGCCCCCTCAGAGGCTTGAACCGGGTGCTGTGCCCCAACCCCCGCCTTCGGGACTGAGGGCCCATTCGCCAACCGCTTCCGCCCGTCCCGAACGGCCCTCCAACCGGTTTGTAACCACCCGAAATTTTGCCTAAACGCCTCGCCAGTCACCAAAGTCACTGCTTTGGCTACCGCGCCTGAGGCCCCCTGTTGTCGCCTCCTGTTCTCCGAGCACACCCCTCCGCCCCCACCCCGGGTTCTTGAGGGACGCCAGGAGCAGCAAGCCGACCAGGAAATCCCCTTGGCCATCCTGTGCAGGTGCGGAGGCCCTTGCAGCCCTGGCTCAAGGCCGCTCCCTACAAACACTCGTGCTGAACCTGGAGTACAATGCCGTGTCGAACAGCGGGGTCACGGAACTGGCTGCCATGAGACATTCGCAAGTCCTGACCAGCTTGGCCCTCAATCTTGGGTACAACCGCGTGGGGGACGTCGGGGTGGAGGCCTTGGTTGCCCTCCAGGAGAGCCGTTCTATCCACCACCTCGTCGTGAACCTGGAGTTCAACACCATCGGGGACAGGGGTGCGCAAGCCCTGAGTGCCTTCCAAGGGATGCCGGCACTGCGCAACCTCAGTTTGAACCTTCGGAAGAACCGTGTCACGAAGGACGGTGCCGAAGCCCTCGTCGCACTGCGCGACTCCAGGGCGCTGCAGGATTTTACGTTGAATCTGGCCTTCACTGATGTTGCAGACAGCGGTGCACAGGCACTTGCGCTGTTGCAGAAAGCACCGCGGCTGCAGGCACTCACTCTGAACCTCCTGTATTGCGGAATTGGAGATTCAGGAGCCCAAGCCCTTGCTGCACTGATAGCAGCCTCCTCTTTGAGCAAGCTGACTCTCAACTTGGAGTGCAACAGGTGTGTCTGAAACGGCCAAAACGGTTATCGCCTTGCGCAGCGGTGCTTCGTCCTCCTCAGCGGTGTTCCCCATTGTATTGTGTTGTGTTGTGGGGTGGGGTGTAGTGTGGTGTGGTGTGGTGTGGTGTGGTGTGGTGTGGTGTGGTGTGGTGTGGTGTGGTGTGGTGTGGTGTGGTGTGGTGTGGTGTGGTGTGGTGTGGTGTGGCGTGGCGTGGCGTGGCGTGGTGTGGTGTGGTGTGGTGTGGTGTGGTGTGGTGTGGTGTGGTGTGGTGTGGTGTGGTGTGGTGTGGTGTGGTGTGGTGTGGTGTGGTGTGGTGTGGTGTGGTGTGGTGTGCCGAAGGCGCTGTTACCAGAAGGCAATGGCCGGGATGTCTACCCACGGGCACAGGTAAACGGGAGGGCTGTGTGTGTTGCGCGCGTGCTGTGTGCGAGTGTGTTTTCCTCGGCGGGAAGCGGGGGTATGCTGTGGTCCCCGCTGCTCTGCCCTGCGGTGGCGGCTGCGGGTCCTATGCGGCGGGGGTGTGGTGTGGTGTGGTGTGGTGTGGTGTGGTGTGGTGTGGTGTGGTGTGGTGTGGTGTGGTGTGGTGTGGTGTGGTGTGGTGTGGTGTGGTGTGGTGTGGTGTGGTGTGGTGTGGTGTGGGACAGTGTGCATGAAAGTTGCCCATCACTTGCACAACACCACGCCAGGAGAGCCCCATGGGAAGCTGTACAGATTGGGGGCCAGAGGACTTGATCAAGGGTGAAGGTGTGGAAACAGGTGGCGTCTACGCTCGCTGAACCTCGGTCTCCACAATGGCCGCCTCACTAGGTTGTGGCTTTCCCATTTTGCGGAACATGAGTGTGACCTTTTCCACCTTGGGGTTCCCCCCATGACCGCTGACTCATCTGAGTGCCTTTCTGCACGTAGTGGTGATCCCCCATCTGTACCACCATCTGCCTCCACCTCATTGTCTCCCTTCTCAATGATGTGATTGTGCATGAGCGATTTGCACGCAGCTATAGGTCGGCAGGGGGGGGGGGGTGTTAGTTGTTCCAAGGACTCAAGGGATGAGGGAAGGAGCAGGATAAGAAGAATAGGATAGGAGAGACAACATACATAGGGGCTGAGTTGGGCAACGAACAACAGAGGAGGAAAGGACGAGGAAGAAGAAGGAGCTAGAGGAGTGCATGAGGCACGCTCAAAGGGCAGAGCCAGCTTTAGGAGAGGGATCAGACGGTAGCTGAGACATGACACAGGCTAGCTTGGCCTCCAAAAGAAAAAGAGGGGAGGAGTGACTGGGATAGCACCAGCGATAAGACGAGCAGCAGCTCACAGGTGCTCGCTGGCTTCGCCTGTTCAGAAAAGCACTAGAAAAGCAGGGCAAGCACCAAGGCGAAAGGGGGCAAATTGGAAAAGCCATGAGCAGTGGGGGTAGCAAGGGACAAGAGATGGTCCAAGATAAAAACAAGATTCAGGCCAAGCCCACTACAAAGGATGCGAAGAAGGAACTTAGAAAGAAGAAGGGCAATGTGTGGGAAGTTGGAGAAGGCAAAGACAAGGTTGTTCTGTCTACAGAATCTGCAACCAAAAAGCGGTGGGCGGATGTATCAAACATAGGGGATACTCCCTCGGTGCACTTATGCACGGCCCTAGAAGGGGTATTTGGGATAAAGACATTGTTCAATGGTTCCCAACAGCAAAATGCCACAGGGAAGACTGTGGCCCCGTGCCCCACAGATGTGCTAAATGACGTCCTCGAGGGCCTCAACTAAAAGGACCACCTAACATAATGATAATGGAGGTGTAAGGTGTGTCGTGAAGGGACATCATGTGTAGGCGCGGTGTGCACAACTCTAGATAGTGAATGGACCCTTGGAAGGCCATCAATCCATGGGGCCACGGTAGGACTTGCATACCGGGCTGAAGGTGGGGGAGGTGTCTAGGTAGGCTCAGGTGCAGCCTTGGATTTGAGGTGGATGAGCCATTACCATATATGATTATTAGTTACCTTTGTTATTGTGTATTATCACCCCCTTCACAGTTGTTCCCCAGTCTCCAAGCCCCTTTCCATGTCGGTGGCCTAATGAATGGCCAATGAGTTTATTGTTGTGATCAATGTTGGGGTAGCTGTATGCCAGAACGCAAATCCACTCCCCCATCCCAAGAGCAAGGAGTAAGGGGGCTGAACAGTGCATGGGTGGATGCATAGTGCTAGCTAATGGGGGCGGCCGCCGTTATGCCTTGGGGAGCCCTTGCTCAACTGTCGGCTATCCTTGTGCCCGGACCATGCACGAAAAAACCCAAAAGCAGATCCAGGGGTTGTGTCATATTCCTAGGGGGACTCGGGCTATGCGGTCCTTGGTCTTTGGGCAGTTCATAGAAAATCGGGCAACTGACCCCATGACCAATAGCAAACATGCCTGTTGACGGCTACGGAGACTCAAGGGGAAAATCCACCGAGAGCCCTACCTTGCTTCGCCTAGAGTATCCCTTGGTCCTACTTGTGCGGTGTGTGAGGGCATCAACAAGTAGCCGAAGGCTGGGGAGTGGTAAAGTGGGGAAACTAGCAGGCCGAGGGCTTCTTGGGGGAAAACAGACCCACGCCCGAAGACCAGGGACCGCATAGCCCGAGTCCCCCAAGGAACATGACACAACCCCCGGATCTGCTTTTGGGTTTTTTTGTGCATGATCTAGGGCTCTCCAAGGCACAACGGCGGCCACCCCCATTAGCTAGCACTATGCATCCACCCATGCACGGGTCAGCCCCCTTACTCCTTGCTCTTGGGATGGGGGAGTGGATTCGCGTGCTGGCATACGGCCACCCCAACATTGATGACAACAATAAACTCATTGGCCATTCATTAGGCCACCGACATGGAAAGGGGCTCGGAGACCGGAGAACATTTTTCCAACAAAATTTTTTTCCAATAAATATTTTCCTACGCAGCTCACGACCCTCAGAGTCTAGGAAGAAGCCAGTACTGACCTCAGATTGCCTCCACTGGCGAACACGGAGTCACTGATCAAGAATGTGTCACAAAAGTACGCGTTTTGGTGCCACAAGCGCCCTCATCAGCTCTGAGTACATGCCAAACAAAAGAAGGTAGTTACAGAACAAAAAATCCAGATGGTGCAGACCCACACCGGCACAATACACAATCGTGAAAATATTCTTGCTCAAGCAATTAACGCTCACTGTCGTCACTACCAATAGATGTGGTAAGCGCGGCAAGAGCGAGCAACCTGAAAATCCGCTTCAGGGAGTATACAGCCACACTGTTGCGGAGCAGTGGGTAGTGGATCACCTTCAGTACACTGCCACAGTGCTGGGGAGCAGTGGGCTGTGGATCACCTTCAGTACACTGCCACGCTGTTGGGGAGCAGTGGGCAGTGGATCTCCTTCAGTAGGTGTGGTGTGATGTGGTGCGGTGCGGTGTGTTGTGGTGTGGTGTGGTGTAGGTCTCAGCTTCCCCGAAAAAAAAGCCAAAAATAAGTCTCCATGCATTTCCCACATACCCACAGAGTGGGCACCGTTGGTGTTGAGGCACTCGCGGCACTGACGTACGCACATGCCCTGCGTGTGCTGACGCTGCATCTGTCTTACAATCGAGTGTCAAATGAGGGCGCAAAGGCGCTTGTGGCCCTGCGCAACGCCCCCTCCCTCGTGGAGCTTGCGCTGCACCTGGCGCACAACTGTGTCGGCGATGAAGGGGCCCAGGCCTTGGCCAGGCTCAAGGATGCGCCGCAGCTGCGGACGTTGGTGCTGGACATGGGGTACAACCGCCTGGGCGACGCTGGGGCCATAGCCCTTGGAGCGCTGAAGGACTCCGCCACATTGCAGAGCCTGACACTCGACCTGGGCTACAACAACGTGCGCGAAGAGGGGCGAGCCGCCATGGCAGCCATGGCGGAGGGCGCGCCGCTGCAGCACTTCAAACTGCTTCTCCCCAAAATGGGGGTGTGATGTCGATCCTCCGGCGCGAGTCGGGGCGGTCTTTCAGGAGACGCAACGTGGGGAAGCAGCGCATGAGAGTAAGGGGGAGCAGCAGACTTCTTTGTGTTTGCCCGGATGGCCCGAGCAGTATTAGCTTCAGGACTGTGGCCGACTGACCAGAGTTGCCACTGGCGTCTGGCAGGGCCAGCTAGTAATCAGCCCTGTGCCATGTGCCATTCAGTAATACCTGCTCCTGTCACACCCTGCACTCAGTAAGAAACAGCTGCATCCAGCGCAGGGCGCGGCTCTTTGTGATCATGTCTGAGCTGGTGGACGTTAATGGCAAGTCTGTGACTGACAGCCGACGAACGGCAACCCATGGGCACCTGACGGCGGTTTCCTGGTGACCGACAGCAGTTGCCGGTCGTCTGGTGGTTGCAGGCTGAGTCAACCCACGTCGGCCAAGTCCGACCGTCTGTATTTTGGTTCAGTTAGGAACAGCCCTGTGCAGTCTTGTACAACAGATCAAAGGCACGTGCACTCCCGACCGCCGAAGCAGCGATCCCCTTCAGACTTTTGTTGTTGGGGTGTGCACAGCACATGCCCAGTGCCACAGCCCGGTCCAGGTGCGCCCCCGACCCGGGGACACAACGGACGAGGATGCTGTGCACTACACACGCGCCCACCCGTCCGGGCAGCGTGGGCCTTAATGGCCCCGAGGGTCGTGGGCTGAACAGGGGACTGCCAGCCCCCTCCGCAGTCCTTCCGCGAATGTGGCAATGCTTTGCCTCGAAGCGATGGTGCAACACTGCACCATGCCCCCCTCCCGCCCCCCGTGTTACACTTCTCCGCATCATTTGGGGCGGAGAGCACCGCCCCGACCTCACAGTCAGGGCAATGACCGCATGTGAAGTGCCGGCCGGCGGCACTAGAGTGGACGCCACAGGGGCAGTACACTGCACGTCCGCCCCGCCAAACTGCGACCCGCCCCCCTCCACCCACCCGTTTCGGACCAGCACAAACGACCCCCATCAACAGAAGCACATTGCGCAAACCATTGTCATTATTAGTATTTATTGCACGGCCACCCAGCTGCCTTCATAGAGTACCTTGGGGGGCGGAGGGAGGGAAGTCAGCGGGGGGAGGTAGGGACGCAGTGCACTGCGTGGTGCGCGCTCTTTTGGGTGTTGCCTTTTTTGCGCGTCCAGGTGGCAGTGCTATATCTTCCCGTTGTGCTTTTTCTCAGCACCTCACTGGGCCTTCTAACCCCTTGAGTTGGGGTTGAGGACTCCCATGCTTCGGCCCTTGAGTTGGGGTTCCTGCCAACCTGAAATTCCTGGAAAAATTATGAGACAACGGCATGCAAAGAGCGGACGCGGTGCGCGTGCGGTGCGATGTGTGGTCTCCCCCGCCGGCGACAAGTCCCGCTCTGGCCGACTCAGTTCCATCTCCATCCTCACAACACAAACGACAGGTCGGCCCCCCTCCTCCGCACGGAGTGCCGAGGAGGGGAAGGGGACTCAGCGGCGGCCATGCCCCTCAGATTGGTTTGCGACCATTCCGTTGGTGCCATGACGCGTGCCCTGGTCCAGCACGCGACCCTCCAGCGCAATACCGTCATCCCGGAGCTTGTGCTCGTCAGAGGGACGGTCCGATCCGACCAAACGCTTTAAGGCCCGAGGCAGGCTACAGAGGGCCCTTTTGGTGGGCCCATGTGAATGGCCGCCCCTCTGCTCCACCGTTTGCACCGCAGGGGGCACCTGCACAGAGCCCCAAAAGGCCATGCACCGCGCAGCCAGTGCCAATGGTCCTGTTCCCTGCGCCGTGTCTGGGGTGAGGGGCTCCCGTTGTAGCATGTCCCCCCAACTTTGCGCTGCTATTTGCGGCGGCACTGGGGCTGCCTTTGCTGTGGCCCGTGCAGAATGAGCCTTGCGAATCCGACGGTTGTCCGTACCAGTGAGGCATGGCATTTCTGTTGGCGACCGTTCGACACTCATGGCCTGGCCTGAGACGGCCGCCCTGTCGCCTCCAGTCCTGCACCCGGCCCACCGTTCTTGCACATGTTATCTGTACGCCCGTCGCCCGCGCGAAGGGCGCACCCCAGGCAGAATCCCTCACACGGATGCGCTTGGTTGGTGTTGTTTGCATTTCCGGTGCGCGTGAGTGCCTTTCCGGCCCTGCTCCCGTCACACCGATGGGGGCCACAAGGTGGAGGCCGTGGGTGTGCCCGATCTGCACAGCACATGCCCCTGTCCTCCTGCCTCTTGTGGGGGCCAGAGTCATCGTAGAGGGCAGAGTCAAGACGGTGGGAATGGCTGGCGGGGGTTTGGCCTGCGCTTTCTCCCCCGGCGAGGCTCAGCAAGTCCCCTCAACAAGGTTCCCACCACCCGTCTGCATTGCCTGCGCGCTGCTGCGAAACCAGCCAATCCTTTACTGCAAGTGACCCCTTCAGGGTAGCTGCTTCCCCTGCTCCTCTGCATTATCCTGCATTCTCCAACGTGTGGCCGCTGGTGCCTGCCTGGTAGAGGTGCTGATTCGACAGCAGATTTGTATTGTTGCATGTAGACAGCCTTTTTTTGATTAGCTGTCGCTTCTGCATGATTTCTGGACATTCGGTTTTCGGTGGCACTGTCGAGCTCTGATGCCTCGTTGCCGAATCTTCTCAATTTTCTTTTGTTCAAAATGTAGAGTGCACGTAAGCAGCGCCCTTATTGATATAATTATCAATGTCCACATGCCGGCGCCCGTGTAGTCCAACACCACAGACAGTGGCATGGCTTGTACAGATTCTCATGTCTGCTGCTTTTTGAAGCATGGCCATGACATGCACCCACAAGTATCCGTCATGATGCTCTAGATTTGGAGGTTGAATGATTTTTATTTACCAGTCCACATTGTGGTACAACAGTGCAGGCTTTATGGGCCAAATGCTATGCGGATTTCTGCAGCAACACTGCCCGTATGGTCACTCCACGAAGAAGGTTCGTTTTGCATGACAACCTGCATGCACCTAGTGTCATGTATTGAGGGTGCTGTGTTGTATTCAGTGCAACCCATGGCTGCTTGGGTTTGGGGAAAGTCACCGCTGGGGAAAGCCTGCTGAGGCATGACGCTTTGTCACGTAGTAGTGGCAAAGGAAACGGATCTCGACTTCAACTACACCGAGATTTTCCTGCTGGTCCTCCCCTACACCCAGTCCCACGAGGTCTGGGAGCCACTGGAAGAGCACATGTGCCAGCCAATTGCCCCTGAGCCCAAAGAAAGTGCGGGCATATGAGGGTAAGGGTGTTGAGCGAGCCCCCAGCCGTAGCTGTGATGGAGACCGAAAGGGCGTGGTGGGGCGGCTGGGCTGGCTTGGCAGCGAGCGTGGTGGCTTGAAGCCCTGGCGGCCTTCAGCCCCAAACACCTAAAAAAAAAAGGGGCTTTAGCTTGATCTCAAACACCTGTGTAGCGATATGGCTTATTGCCGTAGCGAACTAGGGCATTTCCACTGCCTCGCTTGCTTGAAATGCACCATGCAGCGGACCTCTCTTCTCCAGCATATCGCCATCTTTTCAACTACTTTCTTTGCACATTCTTAGGGTCACTGATTGTGCCCAAATACCAGCAACTTGAGCCGGAAAGCATTCTTTCTGCTCTGTCTGTGGAGCCATAGTGAACTCCCAGTTCCTCTCCCATTGGGAGGGGAGGGAAAAAAAGCCATTTTGTGCAAGAACCCCTCGGGGGTGGTTTGCCTCCACAAAAGGGTTTTTTCCACCTAAACTGGGGAGTCTGTGGGGGTTTTTTCTCCCTGTTTTGGGTTTTTTTTTCCATCATTTCTAGGGAGGGGGGGGATTTTTTTTGGGGGGGGGGGGGGTCTCCCCGTTTGGGAGAATATTTTCACTGTTGGGGGAGGGGGGTTCTCCCCGTTTCGGGGTTTTTTTTCACCTCTTCTGGCGGGGGGTTCACCACTTTTTGGGGTTTTTCCCACCCTTTTACCAGTAGCCCATGCGTTCCACAGGGGGCCCTGGTGGGCATGTGTAATTTCGTACTGGCTTCTTGGCACCCCTTCTGAGGGGCTGCAGGTTGCCAATTGACCATACCTTGTGTTGTACAACATCTTTGCAAGGTGTGAAGTTGGAATGACAGCACATATGTGTGTGTGGGCTGCAATGGTGGTCCACTGTGGTCTCCCTTTTCATTGTGCCATGGTGGGGGGTACTTTCATGAGGGGGCTCTCCCCATTTCCATTTCAGCCATAGAGGTAGGAGAGGTGATGGTGCTGAAACACCTGCAGTACGGAAGGGCAGCACGGAAGGGCAGAAGTCACGGAGGGGACAGAAAGGGGGATGCACTGCCAAGAAGGAACAAATTTGGTAGTAAGGTAGGAGAAAGCGAGGCTGCATTTCATTTCTTTAAATTTAAATTAAATCAAATTAAATTTTTTAGATTATCTCATTTTTGTGTTGGGTTATGCTGTTTCCTCTTTTGCAAGGGAGTGGGGTTTGAGTCAAGTACAAACCTCGGCTTTTGGTCAGCTTAGCGGAGTAGAGGGAGGGGGGGCATTAACAACAGGAGAGTTGCAAAGGAACGTTGTTGGTGAGGAGAAGAAGCTTGAATAAGTTATGACAATGGCAGGAAAGGTTGGTGGTGGGGGAAGGGGGGGGGGGGGTTAATGAGGCTGAAACCTGCATGGGAGCTCCACGAAGCAGTTTGGTTTTGGGCCCAGAGTTTGTTTAAAATGGTTCGGGCATGCCATGGTGGGGCGATTTTTCTCTTTGGATGGGGGTGTTTTAAGGGTGGGGGGGGGGAGGTTCACCCCAAAAGGGGGGATGAGGGGGGGGGGCGGTTCTTCTACGGTGATAGTAAGCCCCCCCGGTGAGGGTTTTTTCTCCATGTTTAGGCTAATTTTCCACCATTTTACATGTTTGGTAGGTGAAGAGGGCCGCAGCCACGCCTTAGGCTTGGGCAAAGGCATGGGCGCCGCTGCCAGGCTCATTTGACGGCTGGTGTGGCGGCCTTCATCCCCAAATAAAAAAATGGGTTTTATGGGTGTTAGCTTGGTTTGGAATACTTGTCCAGAGATATGGCTGCTTGCTGCTTGCCGTAGCTGGTTACTTTGCTCGCAAAAGAGGTATGCGGCGGACCACTGTTCTCCGGAATATTGCCATTTGTTCGACCACTTTCTTCGCAAATTCATAGGGTCACTATTTGTGCTCAAAACCATAGGGAAGGCTGTAGAACTGTAGAGGTTCTGGAACTGGTTTGAAAAAAGTATCAACTTTTTGCAATTATTTCACAGGAGAAAAAAATCTAACGTTCCGGTTATGCAGCATCAAAATAATCGGTTTTTTTCACATCATTTGTTGCAAAATTGCCAATTATTAATGGTGAACAATCCATGAGTCGCAAAAAGATTTACACATAGGTTAAAATACATGTAAAGGTATGGGCGAGTGATACCAAACCATGCCTTGGTTGAGAATGAGGTACATTGTAGGGAGATTTAGAGACATTTTAGAGGAAATGAAGTCAAATGTTTGGCGCTCTGAGCGTCGTTGCTTTTGCATGTGCGCTATGGCGTCCTCCAAGTACTCTACATTATGTTAGTCCCGCTTTTCTCGTTTGCAACCGCACTGCATGTGCTTCAGAAATGGCACATCTGCAGGATTACCACAAGAATCAACAAGCGGAGGGGCCTTCACAAGATGGGGAAGGGCAGTGTGCAGGCTGCGATCGCCTCTGAAGGGTATCTGTCGGACGTGGAAGTCAGATTGCACAATATGCACGTGCATGATCAGATATTTATAACAAAGAACGATGAGCATGTTGAGGAAATTTCAATGAACCAATGATACATGATATGTTGTGGAGGGTGTGGAAAAGTAGGATTAAATGAATCCTTCGTCTTTCGTGCTTGGTGTGGCTTTTCCTTTGCTGGTGCGAAGCACCATCAAAAGAAAAGCCTTATTACGCTTTTAGCCATTTTCGGGTCACCTTTCTATGTCGGAAATTGAGCCGGGCGGTGATGGACAAAAGCAAAAACACTCCTTTGCCTTGTGTTTAAGCTAGTAGCGCAAGGACAGGGAGGGTGCATTTGGCAAGATTAGCGACACAGGGTGCAAATAGCATAAAATTGACATATTCATAACTCAGGCCTATTGTTTCGGATTTTGACGAAATTAAGGGCAATTTTGGTCAATTCGGGGATGTTCCTTTCATTTTTGAGCTTACAACGGCTGCTGCGTGCGCCAAAAACCGTCAAATCGAATAGCGGTGCTAAAACAAAATGCCGGCGGTTTTTTAATTGTACAGCAAGACGAAGCTTTTAGGATCATTTATAAAACTGGTCTTAGATCGAAATGTCGTGCACCGTAGCCCGGTTTCACTTTGGACAGTCAAAATGAAAGATCGCAAATGGCGGCGACTGCGAAATGCACGCGTGCACATGAAATAAATAATATGGCAAATAGATTTCTTGAGACTTGGGGCCTGTGGCTTATATATGGTGTTGTTCGGCACCTCAACTTTGCTGGTGCACCTTTAAATCGTATCCCTAGCTTATATGGAATTAGTGGATGTTGGTAAAGAAGTTAAAACCTTGTAAATGTTCTAACTGTGCAAAACAGCCATGATTGATCAAAACAAATATGACGGTGCGAGTCAGCTCTCCGAGGCGGTCATTTAGAGGGGCTGCATCGTACACTTTTGAGGTATGTTTCGTTTCAGCGCGCGGATTGTATATAATGGCATAAGGACTGCTTTTAGAGGGGGGCGGGGCCCCATTCCCCGGCCCCCCAATTAAAAGCCCCCCATGGGGGGGGAGGTGAACAAGGTTGAGGTTCAATTTGCAATTAGATGAGAGGGAAAAGGTGCACACGGAGAAGGGAGACGGGTACAGATAAGTTCTATAGGTCCTAAACGAACATACCAACATCAGCGTCGACAAAGTCAGACAAAACCGTAAGCATACCTAACAAGAATGAGGGAAGATGGTAGCTAAAATGTCCTAATATGGGCTAATATGGGCTAATATGGGTGAAACCACGGCTGCCTTCATTTAGACCGAAGTTAGTATATATAGTGGGTAGTTCAGATCAATTGTGTGTTCCGGCATTTTAGTTTGCGGGCATCGAACGGATTCTTGGAAAATCTTGACATGATTGATCATGCATCATGATGGGACATACCGGCCCTAGATCCTATAACGTACCTTACCAGAATGCGCCGAAAGGCTGCTGAAGCAACTTAACTGTTGGTATATAGTCTCTCAACACCGAATAAGCCTTGGACAAGGCCAATCCTTTGGATCAGTCCCAGAAGACACTTGGAACCACCATTTTTGACGCGAAGGTGTTGGATCAAGCTTATGTTGGTGTGTGCCAAAATTACACCGAAGCTTGTAGACCTCAATGGTTGCTATTAGAAATCCCATGACCCTCTATATAACGGTTGTGTGAACAACTGACGTTGGAGTTTTGTGAAACAATGGCAGACTAATGGGCAAGACTTGACTTGGTCCATTCAAGGAAAATGCAGGGGTTTGGGACCAAAATTTGGTAGGTGGGAGATGGCCGCTCCTGAAAATTGCCGACTGCTCTAGAGGAGCCGGCTCCTCAAGAGCACCAACATTGGCTCCTTAGGAGCACCGACCCTAGTAGTGCTTCTGACGAGCACCCATGTATTCGCCCTGTCTACACATAAGCACACCGCGGAGAAAAATGTGGCTCGATTTGGACAAGACTTGTATGCACTAAGGCCCCGACGATTAGACTGATTCTAAACGTTGGCCATTATTGGGGCATTACTCATTCGCTAGTAGAAGCACCAAGGCTTTTTCTTGGGCAACCGCTGATGCATGGGCGGGTGGGATAGCATCGTACTTCAGAATCTAAAGAAGGCGCCATACTCAACCGCCAGGAGCGTAATGTTGTTTATGAAAACAAAGAAAATATGAAGAAAAAAAAGGCTTTAGAGTGGACAACCAACAAAAAAAATCAAACCAAAGCTGGGTGTGTGTAGATACCGTTTAAAGGGGGCCACGGCATCCAATGCTAGATTCTTTATAGGGAGGGAGGAGGTTCACTTAGAAAGGGCCAACTTTTATGCCTCCCGATAGCTTCATCGGCAGCTAGACTCTCTTAGAATGCCCCGAGGGGCTGAGCTACGGAGGTTCTCTCCCTTTGGCACCCAAAGCACAAACCTAGGCTCACTCCTGCTTTCTCCGGCATTTTCTCTGGGCTTTCTCGGCTTTGCGTGGTCACTGCGGTATCAAAATTTATTGGCACGCACACAAATATTGCTCACCAAAACACATGCACCTTTATGATATGGTCTTTTTGGTTGCTGCTTTCAAAAATGCACTAGTCCGGACCAAGGCTTTGGGCTGATTCAGGCAAAATGGGGCCCAAAAACGGGGCAGGGAGCTTGTCTGATGTGCATCATGATGGACACATCTTTGGCTGGCTCCAATTTGCTTATGGGGCGGGGGACCATCCCAACTCAACGCATTTGCCCCCCCCCCCCCCCCCCTGCGGACTGGCTGGTGGTGTACGATTGTTTTCCATTTCTGATAGTATGCACGAAGTCGCCCCCCCTACCTCCCCCCCCTACCTACCCCCCCCCTACCCCCCCCCACCCCCCCCCTACCCCCCCCTACCCCCCCCAACCCCCCCCCCCCCTACCTCCCCCCCCCTACCTCCCCCCCCTACCTCCCCCCCCTACCTTCGGCTCGCTTCGCTCGACAGACGGCTCGCTTCGCTCGACGCGAGTGCCAGCCCCCGCACCCCCCTTAAATAACATGACTCCTGCGGTGGCCACAGACCGCCTTTTGTGTGCACCGCCTTGTGTGTGCACCGCCTTCTGTGTGTACCGCCTTGCCTGTGGCCCCTTAAATAACAAGACTCCTGCAGTGGCCACAGGCCGCCTTTTGTGTGTTCCGCCTTGTGTGTGCACCGCCTTCTGTGTGTACCGCCTTGCCTGTGGCCCCTTAAATAACAAGACTCCTGCGGTGGCTACAGACCGCCTTTTGTGTGTTCCGCCTTGTGTGTGCACCGCCTTCTGTGTGTACCGCCTTTCCTGTGGCCCCTTAAATAACAAGACTCCTGCGGTGGCCACAGACCGCCTTTTGTGTGTTCCGCCTTGTGTGTGCACCGCCTTCTGTGTGTACCGCCTTGCCTGTGGCCCCTTAAATAACAAGACTCCTGCGGTGGCCACAGGCCGCCTTTTGTGTGTTCCGCCTTGTGTGTGCACCGCCTTCTGTGTGTACCGCCTTTCCTGTGGCCCCTTAAATAACAAGACTCCTGCGGTGGCCACAGACCGCCTTTTGTGTGTTCCGCCTTGTGTGTGCACCGCCTTCTGTGTGTACCGCCTTGCCTGTGGCCCCTTAAATAACAAGACTCCTGCGGTGGCCACAGGCCGCCTTTTGTGTGTTCCGCCTTGTGTGTGCACCGCCTTCCCCCCCCATACCCCCCCCTACCTTCTCGACCCCCCCCCTACCTCCCCCCCCTACCCCCCCCCTACCCCCCCCCAACCCCCCCCTACCCCCCCCCCTACCTCCAAGGTAGGGGGGGGCGACTTCGTGCGATATATGCCATTTCTACTCTTGAACGGTTTTGATTGCAAAGCATTCTGTTTGTGACTGCAAATGGTCAACTTTGATTTCAACCAATGATCTTGATGCAACTCAACAAACCATGTTTGAAGAACAACATTCAGAAAAGCCAATAGGGTCTCTGTCGTGTTCATTGCTTAGAGAAGCCAACGGGGTCTATGCTGTGTTCATTGTGTGTGTGCAGTATTTTCAACCGGCACCATTTTTTGCAAAGCAGACGGCAACTGCATATTTCCAGATGGCCACTGTAATTACTCTTTCTATTGCTCTCCCTATTTGGACTCTTAATACTCACTGTCTTGTCAGCTGGTCAGCTTGGATGCTACTTGCAATGCCTGTGAGCCACAATTGATGTCCACCAATGTTTTGGCTGTATTTTTGTACCCGGCTAGATTTGTTTTGGAACCAAAAAAGCACACCTGTACCATTGGGCTATCACTCTAAGGTAGGTCACAAAAATGTACACAGCAAAATTGAACTTGTTTTTCATCATGTCAATCAAGCACATACACCAATAGGGTACTGCCCATCTCTATGTACCACTGCCCACAAATGGCATAAAGACCAAAGAGTGAGGAATCACTCTTACAACCCCAAAACACGAGAACCTACAAAAAAAGATACCGCGATGCAATACCCATTTGGGGCACTTATCCGCCAAAATAGTACCCAATGCGGATATCGCTGACAACATACCCGAAGCCAGAGAAATTGAGCCCATCACAAGCACAATTGACCAAATATACAGCAACACACCGACCATATTTAGCCGCCACGGCCGTGATTTACCTGTAAAGCCTTAGCAGGGCATGGCGCAGGGCTGTCACCCTTCACTTACAGTCTTTCCAATGCACTTTGTGATGTCCCATATGTTGAAAACCTGCATGAAATATTTTTGTTTTTCGAGAATGGGGGCGGGGGGTTCCTGAGATCCTGACGGAGCGCCCTAATGGAACTGGCCCACCAGATGACCAAAAGACCAAACAGAGCGACACAAACTGGAGAAAGCAGCAGAGGACATAGCATGATGCAGCAGATATTAAATCCTTCCCACCACCAAGTGCTACCAGCGCGCTTCGCTTCCCGACTCAATATCATGCAGGAGGCAGGGTGTGCCCCCCGACAGGTTGGCAGAGAGAAATCCCCAGCTTTGTCAGCTCACCAAGGATGTGGATAAGGACCCCCAGAGTGACGAGTGACGAGGGTCACATACCAACAAACTTGGCCCCACCTGGAAAATGCAACACTGGACAAGTCATGGGTGTTGCGGACTTCCGGGTATCACTTGTATGAGATGGATGGGTCAGCTGAATGACAGGGTGGATTGCAGGGTACGGTTAGTGGCTGGGAGGTGGGTAGGTGCCTGACATCAGACACGGCATCAGACACCAAACAGACAATCAACCGGGCAGAACTGATGGTGGTCATGGATGTGGTCAAGGCAACCAGAAACGAAGTTATTAATGTGGCGGTAGCAACAGTTATCCTGGAAAGTACTGTCACGTTGTTGTTGTCTCAATGTCCTGGTTTCAGTGTCTTCAAGACGTGTCCTGCAACCCCTTTCATGCACTTGCATCCCTCAATGCCTTCTGGTCTTTTATTGATTCACTGTCACTGTCACTGTCACTGCCACTGCTGGTAAGATACTGTGTCCAATGATGAGGATGAGGGGCCAGAATCAGACCTAAAATCACTGCCAGGATCCCTCAACTCACCCAACTCAGGCTCTACACTCTCTGTCCTGGGTCTCAGGAACAGCCTGCGAAGCGGAATAGTGTGCCGGAGCCACACACCCCGCACAAATGAAAGCGCCTGCAGCAAGCACAGCACAGCAGCAGCAGCCTGCAGTGCTTGCATTTTCATCAGTTTCTGAGCGTGGATCTTGTCCCTGGAGCGCTTTGATGTGCAAGCGTTCACGTTAGGGCACTGAGGGGAGTGCCCGAACTCAGTTGTGCAACGCACTTGCCAACCACCCTTGACAGTCATTGTGCACAACCACGAAACAAACGGAGGTCTGCAGCAGGAAAGCAGCAGACAAAGGATTGAAACAGACGCTGTAGTTTGCAACAAAATTCCACTGTCACTGTACACGTGTCTGCCACCATCAGTGGCTATCATCTCCATCTGTCACCCTCCATCTGTCACTGAGTGGCAGATAGCCAGACCCCCTGCCCCCCCCACCCCCACCCTAAGGGAGCGGTCACTCGGGTGGTGCGCTCTCTGGGCCCCCCCGCTTATGTGGACAGTAGCACTGCCACTCGGGAGAACGACCCAGGCAGGCCCGGGGGCAGGGCAGCGCTTACCGTGCCCCGGGGCCCCTCCAACCGCGCAGCCAATCCACTGTGAGACGCCACCCAGCCCTGAGCAGCACCACCTGTGCCAATGCAATCAAGGAGTGCGGGGGGCCCCAGTCGAGTGCAA